>CAUIVZ010000004.1:25879931-26402431 GCA_961763995.1 Juglans cinerea | reverse complement strand
TGTAATATTGTGTTGGGTTCCATTGTTGTTTCAGCTGTTTTACAACCAAGCATACCCATTTCTCCAAGCAAGTCCAGTACATACTTGCGTTGATTGACAAATATACCTTCCTTGGACGTAGCAAACTCCATTCCGAGGAAATACTTCAATGCACCCAAGTCTTTGATCTCGAATTCATCAACAAGCCTTTCTTTTAGTTTTTTCAGTTCGGAACTATCATCTCCTGTCAGGATAATATCTTCCACACAAACAACCAAAATATCAATTTTACCTTATTTTGAGTGTTTATAAAACATGGTATGATCAGCTTGACTTTGACAATATCCATGACGTCTTACTGCTTTTCCAAAGCATTCAAACCAAGTGCTCGGGGACTTTTTGAGGCCGTATAATGCCTTTCTTAATCTGCAGATTTTATCTACACCAAGTCTTTCTTTGAACCCCGGTGGAAGACTCATAAAAACTTCCTCTTCTAAGACTCCATTAATGAAGGCATTCTTTACATCCAATTGGTGTAAAGGCCAATTGGAATTCACGGCGAGAGACAATAATACTCGAATTGAGTTTATTTTGGCTACGGGGGCGAACGTCTCTTGGTAGTCGATTCCATAGGTTTGTGTAAAACCTTTTGTAACAAGCCTTGCCTTGTACCCCTCTATACTGCCATTAGCCCAACATTTCACTATAAAAACCCATTTGCACCCTACAATCTTCTTTTCTTTCGGCAAGTCAACTATCTCCCACGTGCCATTCTTTCTAAGAGCGTTCATCTCCTCAAGTACTGCCAATTTCCAATTCGGATCATCTAGTGCTTCCTGGATATTTCTTGGCACAATAAGTTGAGAAATATTTGAAATAAATGCTCTATGATTATTGTAGAGTTTTTGGTAGGAGATATATATTGAAGTCTATTGCCATTCTATACGTGAATCCTTTGACAAACATGTGATTACACTCCCTCACATTTCCACTGAGCGTCAAACTGCAGACATATTCACTAAAGCTCTTTCTCGGCACCGGCATCAGTTATTGGTTGACAAATTGATGCTTCTTGATCCACCAGCATCAATTTGAGGGGGGATGTTACAGAGATACTTTTACAGAGATGCTTTCTATATCTAGATAGTATAGCAGATAAATAGATAACGTGTACAGTAAATAGACTTAACGTGTAAATAGCAGCTAATGTGTATAGTAAGACCAGCAGCAATTAAATGCTGGAATCAATGCTCGGTTGTTACCCTTTTCTATATAAATGAAGGAAAACAATGGAAAGAGGTATTCAGACCAATCTTGACACTCCTAACCAAAAAGAGTATAAATGTTTTAACCCTCAAACAAAAAAATTCCATATTACTATGGATGTCTCTTTTCTAGAAAATACTCCATTCTTTACCAAAAATTTTCTTCAGGGGGAGAAAATAGGTGAAGATAATTTTTGGAAAAAATATGCTCCTTTACCTAATATAATCGTTGACTTTCCTTCTCAAGACACCGAATCCTCTCCACAAATTACTAAGTTTTTTTCAGAAAAAGAAGCTGATATTGGCAGAATCATTTTTTACCAACAGAGAACGAAATACTACAAAAGGATAATTTTAATCCGAATTATGAGCTACTGGTTTATACTAGAAATAGGATCCTTGAAAGAAATAAAGACCTTGCTATCATCCCAGTGCAGAATCAATCAAAATCCCTAAACAATGGCTCTTTGAATATTTCAGGTAACTCTTCCCCTATTCCTGTTTTATCTAATTCTATTCCTATTTTATCTTCTGCTCCTATTTCGGATTCAGATCCTATAGTATCTCCAAAAAATAAAACCTCAGATCTTGATATTCCAATTGCCATAAGAAAAGGAACCCGAACATGCACTAAATATCCTATTGCCAAGTTTCGTATGCTCATGGAAGACAGGATTAACGGCGATCTGAATAGCACTGGTATTATCAACATGAAGAGGAGTGGGTTGTAGCTGAGGAAAACCAAGTTAACCCAATAACCCACGAAGCCATGTGATCTCAAAGCATGCAAAAGACATAACATGATACTCAGACTCAGTACAGAACTTTGGAAACTCTGTCTTGCTTCTTACTCTTCCAAGAAATGAGTGCATTGCCTAAGAACATGCACCAGCCAGCAACAGAGCGACGAGTATCTACACATCCGGCCCAATCAGCATCACTATACCCCACCAATTGTAAGGAAGATTCTTTAGGAAAGAACAAGTTGCGTGTAGAGGTGCCCTTCAGAAATAGGATAGTGCGACGGACAGCGACTAAATGAAGATGTCGGGGAGCCAGCATAAATTGACTAACTTGCTGTACAGCAAAAGAAATGTCAGGACGAGTAATCGTCAAGTAGTTCAAACTCCCAACAAGCTGCCGATACAAGGATGGATCTGATAGAAGCTCCCATTCTTCCTGACAAAGCTTAAGATTTACCTCCAAGGGAGTAAAAAAACAGAATTACCCGATTGGAGACCACCCAATGAAATAACATCCTGCGTGTATTTGTGCTGGTGTAACAACGTACCAATTGGAGTAAGCAATACCTCAAGGCGAAGAAAATACTGTAGGGGACCAAGATCTTTCATGTCAAAGAGGCCATGAGATGCTATTGTAATTGCTTAATTAACTCGGTATCGGAGCCAATGATCACAATGTCATCGACATAAACGAGAAGCAATACGATTCCTGCAGAAGTCTTGCGAAGAAAAAGAAAGGAATCAAACTGACTGAAAAGCAAGCAGATTAGAGCGAAATTTGTCAAACCATGTACACGGAGCCTGTTTCAGTCCATACAAGGATCGGCGTAGCCGGCAAACCTCTAAGGAAGGTATAACAAACATGCCGGGAGGTGGGGACATATAGATTTCTTCCTTCAAATCCCCATGTAGAAAAGCATTCTTCACATCCATCTGCCGAAGAGACCACCCTTGCGACGCTGCCAGTGCCAAGATAGTCCGCACAGTAGTCATTTTGGCAACAGGTGCAAATGTTTCTTCATAATCAATACCATAATCCTGTCGGTTCCCAAGAACCACGAGACGAGCCTTATATCTATCCAGTGAGCCATCAGCTCAAAACTTGATTGAGTAAACTCATTTACAACCAATAGGTTTGACATCAGAGGAACAAATTATAAGGTCCCAAGTGTGATTGTCCTGAAGAGCTTGGATTTCCTCTTGCATGGCCTGCTGCCAACACGCTTAGGTGGATGCCTGGGTATAAAAGTGAGGAACAAAAGTAGTGTCGAGAGTGGCAGTAAGCAAGATGTGAGGAAAACCATACCTATCTGGTGGATGTGTAACCCGGGTAGACTGTCGAGGTATAGGAACTGCAAAATCAGATGACGGATCAGTGTCTGGAAGGGGGTTTGAAGAAGGGGGAAAACGTCGATGATACACCATACCTGGTTGAAATCGCTTAATAGAAGAAGACACATCATCAAAAGCGGGAAGAAGAGTAATAAGAGGATCAGAAATAACCTAAGACTAAAAGAAATATTGATTTTTGAAAAAAATCACATTCCGTGAGATTCGAGATTTATTTGCATGAGCATCATAACAAACAAATCCTTTCTGAGTAGGACTATATCCCAAAAAGGCACACGTGACAGACTGTGCAGCAAGCTTGTGACGCTCAAAGGTGGCAGATAAACAAAACAAACACACCCAAAGGTATGAAAGGATTGATACTCAAGAGATATGTCAAATAATCGAAAATATGGAGAATCATAATCTAGAGTAGTAGTAGGCAAACGATTGATCAAATAGACAGTAGTAGATAAAGCTTCTACCTAGAACTTAGAAGGTACAGAAGAATCAATCAACAAAGTAAGGACGACATCTAAGAGATGACGATTTTTACGCTCAGCGACTCCATTTTGTTGAGGAGTACAAGGACAAGAACACTGGGAAATGATCCCCTTTTGCTGAAGAAAAGTTTGAAAAGAATGAGACATGTACTCTCCCCCTAAGTCGGAGCGTAAAGTTTTGATACAAGTACTGAACTGTGTCTCAACAAGCACAATAAATTTTTGAAAGACAGAAAAGACGTCAGCTTTAGAACGGAGAAAATATATCCAGGTGAATCGACTATAATCATCGATAAACGTCACAAAATAACGATACTGACCATGAAAAATAATAGGACTCACACCCCAATCATCAGTATGCACGATTTCAAAATAGTTAGAAACACGACTACCATGCGCAGGAAAATGTAAAGTTTTACTTTTACCAAGACGACAAGTAGCACAATCAAAATATACAGGAGAAGAAGAAAATGAATCTTTATTGCCCAAAAAGCCATGTTTCATAAGATGAGTCAAGACAACAGAATTAGGATGACCTAATTTCTTATGCCAAACTTCATTAGTATTGGCAGTAACCATACAAGCAAGAGAAACAACATTAAGAATAGAAAACTGTAAGGGAAATAAACATCCTATTTTAAGCCCCTTCACGATCACCGTCACTGACACCTGATCCTGCACAAGACAACCACCACGAGAAAAGTGAATATCACAATTATTATCTACCAATTGTCCAACAGAAATCAAATTAGTAGACAATCCAAGAGAAACAAAAACATCACGAAATGAAGTGCCCAAATTACCAACAACAGTAATAGGAAGAGTACTGCCATCAGCGATCTGAATATTTTGCGTGCCTCTATACTTACGAACACCATGGAGACCCGTCGTATTACCAGTCATATGATTAGAAGCGCCCGAATCAACAATCCAAGAAGTTGAGTTAGTACCCGTACCTTGCAGGCCTAAGGCCGTAAAAGCAGACACAATCATCTGTTGAACCATTGCTGGTGTGAGAACAGATGAATCAGAGCTTACAGTAGGCGACGCAGAAGATGAAGAAGAAGACTATACAGCAGCCTAAAAAGCTTGGGATTGGTGATTCTGAGGCCGTACTCGACAATCTTTGATGAGATGGCCGTCTTTCTTGCAGTAGTTGTAAACTTTCTTAAGACAGTTAAAACGAGCGACTATGACCAAATTCCTTGCAACTGAAACATTGCAACTTGTTCCTCCCTCTCCCTTGTGCTAGCATAGGCTACATTCACAGTCTCAGAAAAGACTTTCTCGAGAAGTCATACCCATTTGAGCCGGATAACCGAGTTGTGATGCTTCAACGCTAAGAGCAAATCTCCCAAACAAATATCCAACAGAAAGAACCGGCATTCCAACAGAAACTGGTTCAAAACAAACCAGCTCGAACGGGCTCAAATTCAGGTCGAAGTTTCATTAAAAACTATCCACCAGGCTAATCTCAGCTTCATGGGTAGTAGGGAAGGCTCGGCTAGATCTATCACCAGGCTTGTTGCTCTTCCAATTTGCTGGTTTGCCATGAATTTTCCAGCAAGTCTCCCGGGTGTGGCGCGGTTTGTTGCAATAATCACACCAATTCTTGCGCTAGTAAGTGATGGCTTTGCTGGAATTTGCATCGGCAGCCACTAAAGCAGAGCTTTTGACAGCAACACCTGGTCCTTTCTTGTCTAGTATCACATTCCTTCGACTCTCCTCTCTCCTTACCTCCGAAAAGATGTCACCAATTCAAGGAAGGGGTTGTCTTCCAATAATTCTCCCCATTCATCAAATTCAATGTTGAGGCTAGCAAGAAATTTAAAAATCCGATTGTCCTCCACAATTTTTTTGTGATGAAAGCTATCTTCCACAGATTTCCATTGATAGGTATTGAATAGATCGAGATCTTGCCACACCCGTTTCAGAAAGTTAAATACTTGGTGACACTATCCTCTCCTTGACGCATCTCACCAAGTTTGAGGGTCAACTCAAAAATTTGAGATTGATTATCCAAATCCGAATACATTTGGTTCACATTCTCCCAAAGCTCTTGTGCCGTTGGATAGCACATATAGTTAGAGCTAATATCCTCTTCCATGGAATTCACCAGCCATGTCATGACCATGGAATTTTCAGCATCCCAAGTCACATAGGCCGGATCATCTGCTGTAGGGGCTGTTTTTTCACCAGTCAAATAGCCCATTTTCCCACGCACCGAAATGTACATGCGAACCGATTGAGACCATCGCAGAAAATTATCACCATTCAAGCGGATAGTGGTAATTTGAACAGAGTGAGATTCGGAGTTGGTTCCATTACCTTTGGATGGGTTTGTAGTAGAGGAGAATGGCGGGACAGTAGAGGACTCAATTGAAATATCAGACATGGTGCTACAGCCAAGACAGAAACTGGAAAGGAGTCAGCAAGCAATTGCTTGCTTTAATACCAACCAGAAAATACTTTGGGAATAATTTCCTTATATTATTTCTGACTTACACGAATTTCCTTCTTATAGGAACCTCAAGAAATCTAAACTAGGAAAAGAATAACTAATTACAGCTACACAAACTTGGTAACTATACAATCTTGGTAACTATACAATCTTCGTAATTATTGCTATATCTTTTTGATTTTCCAACACATCTCATTGTCTCTCTCTTGTTCACTCACCTTCAATTTTGTTTGGTGCTGGGATTTTGTATGTTTGTCCCCGGATTCTTGAACAGCGGTAAGCTTCTCATCTTTCTCTCGTTTCAGATCGGAGCTTCCTCGCCGGAATTTTTGTTGAACGGTGGTAAGCTTCTTTCACTCACTCTCTCTGTTCAACACTCTCTCCATTCACCACTCTCACACCCATTCTAGCTCCTCATTCACAAATTCTCTCACGCAAATCACTCCCTCCCTTCTCCCTGTCGTGCATCGCTGCTGTCAAGGCGTCGTCGTTAGTTGCCCTCTCTCTATCTCCCTCCCTCCCTCTCCATTTATTTTGCTCACCATCTCACTATTAGTTCCTACCCCTACACTCTGCCGCAACCTCCACCACATCCTACCTGGAGGACGTTGCACCACAAGCCGAGTTCAGCCATCGCCTTATAGTCCATCTCTATAAGTAAGATGTGTTACTAGTTGGTTGTGCTGCTGTTATGGCGCTATTTCAATCAGAAGGATGAGGTTTGTGAGATATTAAGGTCAAGGTGGAAATTGGTAAATAAGTTCGAATTTGAAAATCGAGTTTAGGATGGATTTGTACTGTTTGGTCATTGTAGAGTCTGATTTGTGTTTTTGGGTGTATTAATGGTTTGGCATTTGTAATGGCTTGGTTGTAGAAATGTTTCGATGAGATTGGGATGGAATCTAGTTGTTGACTTGAAGATGGAAGTAAGCAGGTCTCGATGAAGTATTAGTGAAATTAATTGGAGTACGTGTGAGTCGATGCGTATAAAAAAAACACATGCTTTTGAATATGGTTAGGGTGTGGAAGTTGGATCATTACTATTAGGTCTCCAATTTAATAAATAATGGAGAATTTGTTTGGAGTATCTATGCAATTTGTCAAAATATTCGGCATCAGAGTCTTTGGTGTACACATATTTGATAAGATGTAGTCAGTTTTGTTTTAAAAGGATCAGCTTGTTAAGTAGCTAGTACTTATGAAATATTTGAATAGACATATTTATAATTGGAGTAGTTCCAGCTAGTTATAAGCAAAGTTCTAGAAGTTATTTTGTTGGTTTGGGGTTGAATCGTAACCAGGTTAGAAGAATTGAAACCAAGGGGTTATTGTCGTGGAGTCGCTTAGTTGTGTCGTCTTATTTTAGATTTACTAGTTTAATTCTATAAATTTATAGTTTTTATTAATTATGTTTAGGTGACAATCGATATTTGCTGAGACTGTTGTCAGGAAATTTAGAAAAATTGAAAAGTTCAGGTAAATGGTACTCTTATGCTAGACTTTGCCTAAAAACATATTGAGGTTGATTTTATAAAAAAAAGCTACATATTTTGGAAACAACCTCAACCATTTTATTCTGCATTACTCATTGTATCCGATTAAGAAAAGAAAAATAACCTTGTCATGATTTGTGTAGACATGAGCAATTTTTGGCATTCTGTTCTCAACTGTATAAAAAGAGCGAATATGAAATCTGAAATTTTGTACATAGTTATATGAATATGATCTGTATCTGCTCAGTACTCTGTTATGATATGATGTTGCACCTAAAAAACCATCTGGCATGACATTCTATTTCTGCTTCCATTCCGACCTTACGACGGGTGTAAAACTGTGGCCTCTGTTATTGTGTTGGTACTAACATCTCTGTTTTTTAGTGCACTCACTATGGAAACAAAGTGGTTTTTGCGTGGTCTTTCATGTATGTACACTCGGGGCTCCTAGAATAATAAGGGAAAGATTTCACTTATATTTATGCCCGGTTTGGCCACCGAAGATAGCACAACCCTACCACAGGAATTAAACATGGCCTCTGTTTTGATATGATGCTCAGTTATGCTATGCCAAATGACTTTTGTAAATAAATCTTTCTAAAATGTCGCTCTAATATTTTGATAATATATTTTGTTCTTCATTTTGTAACTGACTCATGTTTACATACTAGTATATGTTCACTACTTACTGAGTTGTTGATAACTCATTCAATATTTTCAAATGATTATGATGGTTCAGCTGGGAATCAAAGATAGGAAGCATGGGCGAGAGTAGTTGAGCAATAGTGAAATAAGTATCTTGGGTCCTAGATTTTTGAAGAGTCTATTTGGAACGTTTGTATGTTCCTTTAATTAGTATTTTGGAACCTTGATGGTTTTAGTAGACTTTGTGGAGTTCTTAATTATTATTATATATTGAAGAATTACAGTGATATTTATGGAAGAACGTATAATTATTTTGATTGATGGAGTTTTACAAGTTAGACTTGTATTTCAAATTATTGGAGTCTATAAATATACTATTGGGATGTGATTTTAAGTGACAGGAAGTAACTCCCTGACCCTTCGGGCATTGGGCGTTACAAGAATGCCTTAAATACATTCTAGGAAACTCAATCCTGGTAATGCCTTGAAAACGCGTATTCCACAAAAAATATCATCCAAATTGCTGATATCTAAGCAGTTTTCAACCGACTTATTTTGTAGCAATTGAATACATTTTAGCCACCAACTGAAAGTACACATTTCAATCTCCATGTTCATAGAATTGCATTATTCAACAAACTCCATGCTAAAAAGGAATTCCATTATTCCAAATACTACTCGTAACTTTTTGAGAGATGGCTTGCAGTATAGCCTCACATGTATCTTTTTCTTTTTGGCAAGCAATCTTAGCCCCACATGAATCAATACATGCTTCATGTGCATCTTTTTAATAGGACAGTACAAAGTCGAACTACTTAACCTTCATAAGGTTATTTTTTTACTTTTTAATGATCAAAGAAAATAATTATATGACAAATTATGCACAAATTGGCAATTTAGAATCTTTGATGCAACATATGTGTTTAATAGATATCTTGTGAACTAAATTGCTTTTACCTTTATATACGCACAATCTCCCAAACTAAATATGCAATTGTTGAGTTTAGCTTGAGCATAATGGCTCTGCACATTCCAAACTATCTCATCTTCTTCATCCTCACTGCAAACCATGAGTAACATTAATAAGCAGAAAAAGGGAAGAAACTACTAAAAAGAGAAACAAAAAACAGAAGAGAAAAGAACTAATTATTTATTACTCACATAATTTCCAAGTGTTGACCTTTAGATCTTTGGCTCTGCAATTGCCAATAAAATAATAAAAAATTGTAAAAAACAAAAATGCCAAGTACCTTATATGGATAATTGAAGACAAAATATCACTTCACCCATCGACAATAAATTTATTTTTATAAGTTCATTGACAGTAAAAATTGCAGCCAAGCAATTCTTAAATGATCATGAGCCATGTCAAGTTACAAAATTGCTCAATAAAGTACAATTCAAATAGTCAAGTCCCATAAAAGGGGATAAAAGGAAAGAAATTTCAGATTGGATCTCAACCAACCAAAAAAAAAGTACGAAAATAATCTCATAAGAAATTGACAAACTATGCATAAAATTGGGTCAATATATGCTAAATTTGACAGTAGTGTAAGATTCTGATGAAGCAAGAAGCATTGTGTGTTAAAATCCAATATAAAATGCTAAAATGGATTCCAAAAACTTTCAACTTTGGCACCATTACATAGTACACATCTCTTTAAACTCGTGCCAAATATAAAATTTCACTTATGAGTACAGCAATGATAAGGATGGAGCAATGTTGGTAAAACAACACTTAGCGCAAAGCACCAAGGCCGAATCGGTGTACTTACCAAAAGTGAAACACAATTACAAAAGCACACTTTTTGGTGAGCTTAAAGTGTAAAAGCACGTTTTTATAGTTTTTGAAAAAAAAAACTTTTAGGCCTCATTTGTTTTCACAGATGAGATGAAATGAGATGAGTTAAAATAAAAAGTGAATTTCTCTTTGCAATTTCCCTATCCGGTGAACCACTTTGCATGGTATTGGAAATAAAGATAAGTAAGTCGGCAGGTTGGATAGAGTATTTTTTATCAACGTAACTCTACCACCTTTGGACAAATACATCATCTTCCAACTCGCCAGTTTAGGCTCCATTTTTTCCAACACTCCATCCCAAATAGACAGCGATTTAAAGGATGCATCCAATGGAAGACCGAGATACTTCATTGGCAAGGTGGAGACTTTGCATCCCAGCATATTGGCCAAGCTCAAAACACTTAAAACATTTCCCACTGGAACTAATTTGACTTGGTGAGATTCACTTTCAAACCCGAAGCCGCTTCAAAGCAAAGTAAAAGAGCTCGCAAGACTTGAATATGATTATGACTAGCCCCACAAAAGACAAGAGTATCATCTGCAAATTAGAGGTGAGTCATCTCAAGTGTTGTGTTGATTCTTGCCACCCCTACGACAAATCCAGATAAAAATCCACCTTCCACAAGACCTGCGATCATTTTACTAAAAGTTTCCATTATGAAAACAAAGAGTATAGAGGATCACATTGCCTCAAACCCCTTGAACTTCCAAAGAAACCCATTGGGATACCATTCACCAAGATAGAGAAACGTACGGTGGAGATGCAAAATTTGATCCAAGAGCACATCTCGCTCCAAGTCCACACCTCTTGAGCATGTGTAACAAAAAATTCCAGTTTACACGATCATATGCCTTCTCCATGTCAAATTTGCAAAATAACCCGGGTTCACCCGACTTGATGTGACTCTCCAAGCATTCATTGGCAATGAGAACCGAGTCAAGGATTTGCCGACCTCGGATGAATGCATTTTGGGGCTTGGATATGATCTTCTCCAATACCATACTCAATTGGATAGCCAAATCCTTCGAAAGGATTTTGTACATTCCATTCACCAAGCTAATAGGACGAAAGTCCTTACTCTCCAACACCCCAGGCTTCTTAGGTAATTGCCTTTTGAGATTTGGATACAACAAAGTGATTTATTTTGATTACGGCCATCAAAAATCATGGATTCTCATAACATGTAAAGCAAATGAGAATTATATAAATATCACGTTTAGATTTTACGTAATTAGTTGATCACTTGATTGTTGTGCCACATAATTCTCTAACAAATTGATTTAATAGGCTAAATATAGTACTTACTTTTTAATTGCAAATTAAAGGTCAAGTAAAATCAATAGATTTTAGATCAAATAAAAATTGGATAATTACCTTTATTTCATAACGCCAACGCCACCTTTCTTGAGCTTCATCGTCCGGGATTGGATCTCCAACAAAGAAAGGCATATGTTTGTACTTATTCCATTTATCCACTGAAGAATCCATCGACTTAAATTTCTTTGGAGAACATTCTTCATCTGAACAAGGCAATTCAATAAAAGTGCGTTCTCTTTTGCCATTATTTGCCCCAAACAGAGATGTTGCTGTGATTGGAGATTGCCTAAAGCAATCGATTGCATCCAGATCAGATTTTTCTGAAGAGGGCATAATGATCCTGGAAAACTGCTCATCTGAACTAGACAATGTAATGAGAGTACAGTCTAGTTTGACATTATCAGCCCGTGTCAAAGATGCGAGTAGTCTTGGAGATCTTCTTAAGTGGTTTTTATTAAATAAGTCGATATGAAATTTGTCCATAGATTTATCCCTGCCATTGTTTTGAGTTCTTGAAATTAGCCTTGGCGACCTTCTCAAGTGCCTACCACCAAAGAATTCAGCATCATAGTATTTGGACGCCTTAGATGCCTTATCACCATCCTCATGCCATAAGAGAGAAATTGGCTCAGCTTTTGATTCTCCTGATGATCTTGATATAAGATTGGAAGTTCTTGGTGAGACTGCTTTGAAGCTGCCCTTTCCAAGGGACTGCAAGTTTCTTGAAGACATCTTTTGCAGTGAAGCCTTTGAAAATCTGCTTTTGGCTCCAGATTGTATTGAGGACAGTCTTGGAGATCTCCTTAGGCACTTCTCTTTGGAGCACTCCACTATAGACAGTATATTACCTTCTTCATCAGCACTGCAAAAACACAGACATAAAATTCACAATTGTAACTGAATTGTGAGTAGACAATATGGACCACAAAAGAAAATGTACGGGGGTCTTCACTTACTTCATTGTCAAGATTTGAACCTTCAACCTTTTTCTCTGTGGTACCAAGATCCAATAGTTAGGGAACTAATAGATTAAATGATCAAAACTGCTGAAAAAGATTTAAAAGCTAAAGTATTCTATTGGCCAATCTAGTAGTAATAAACAATGAACTATCATGAAAAGAGTTATGAAACAAGCCAAATTCAACTTATAATAAAAGTTGCAATGTGCACCATTTCATTAAACTCTAATTGTATAGATTGTGCCACATTATTTTGTTTGTTTTAACCGCCAAAATTTGATGGAAGTACCATTTGAGAAAAACTGGAAGTTTATGGGCAATATATTAAAAGTGGTAGTTTAGAAGGAAGTTTTTATTGATTCAGCCAAGTAAAACATAGAAGCTCTATCTTTCCCACTTCTAGAACCTACATCTTGCAGCATTTTGAGGTCCTTCAACTCTTTTGAGCCATGTCTGATCTTCACCTGCAAAAAATTGTGATGGCTATGTAAAATCGCCACACGTGCCAAATTGAAACTTTTTTTTGGCATCCACGTGCCAGATTGATATGGTCCTCTATTAATCTAGCTCTTCATAACTATGTCATGGAAAAACAGGATAAGAAGCCAAGTGGCACATGCTCATCATGAAAAAAAAAACCATACATGAAGTGATTAAAGTCCAGGAGTAGACTTCAGTTTTTGGAGAACATGGAAGAAATTGACACCGACTTTTGCCTTCATGAAATTTAGTTATTATACACATAAACAATCCCTGTTAAAAACACATACCAAATCCAAAATAAAACTTGAAGGTATTTCAGTAATTTCATATTTTTTTTATCCTCAATAATGACTGAATTTAACAGAGATAATTGTCACCAGCAATAATGCCTTTGTAGCATCCATTTATGTACATTACAATGACTTTTAGGCCCCGTTTGGATACCAAAAGTGTTTCATCACATCTCATCCCATCATTACAATTTTTCCAAATTCTCACACAAAATATAATAAACAATTCAACTTTTTCAAATCACAAAATAATAATAATATTTAAAAATAATATTCTAATAATATTTTATTCAATTTTCATCTCATCTCAACTCACTATCCAAACGGCACCTTATTGGTATATTTGATTATGTTATCTTATGACATTGTTGATTGCAAAATTAAACATATTTGCCCACTATTACTACGACTAAAGGTGATAGAAGTCAAGAAATCAAAATAGAGAGAAGAATCTACTGACAAAATAAGTGCAACAATTCCCTATGATTTGGAAAGTCATATAAACTAAGAAGCAAGAACCACGGAAACCCCTGGAGATTCTATTGGAAAACAGAAATGTAAAAGTGAGTTGTGGCTTATAAATAGGAAGGTGACGAGATAATAGGCGATGACACCTGTAGATACATATGGGAAA
The DNA here is from genome assembly GCA_961763995.1 of Juglans cinerea. Taxonomy (NCBI): domain Eukaryota; kingdom Viridiplantae; phylum Streptophyta; class Magnoliopsida; order Fagales; family Juglandaceae; genus Juglans; species Juglans cinerea. The sequence goes on along the minus strand of CAUIVZ010000004.1, from coordinate 26,388,528 downwards.
GATCTTATCCATTTCATATTGATGTACAAACATATATATACACTACATACAATTGACACTTATACCCTCACACACTTATACTAATTACAAACATGTCCTCTAACAACACCAAAGAGCTCTAGCAACTCAACCCACCCCCCCCCCCAAAAAAAAAAAAAAAACTATATAAAACTATAGTAAAGGTCTAAAACTATATTTATATAAATAATTATCAATTACTGAAGCCAAGGAAAAGCCAAAAGAACCACCACAATATGAAAACAAAATTAAAGAATAAGAATAACAGGACCCACCAATTACCACAGCATTTTCTGCATTGCAAAATATTGATGATGGCATCATTACCCGAAATTGTGAATCCAATATCATAATAAGACACATGTACCATAACATATCATATAATACAAATGCACTTTTCATATTAACTCTCATTTACCATATAGAACTCATATATACATATGTGTGTGTGTGGATTTTTACATTTTATAATTTTATCCACTTATCAAAGATTTTCTATCTCATAGAGATAATATTCCAACTTGATTTAGCTTTAATATTCTTATCATCACCAAGAGTCTAGGAGGTTTGGATAGTGAGTTGAGATGAGATGAGTTGAAAAGCAAGTTCAAAATTGAATAAAATATTGTTAGAATATTATTTTTTAATATTATTATTGTTTTGAGATTTGAAAAAGTTGAATTGTTTATTGTATTTTGTGTGGGAATTTTATAAAGTTGTAACGATGAGATGAGATAAGATGAGTTAAAAGGCTTTTTGCATCCAAATCTCCCCTAAGAGTGTTTATTATGTAAAGAGTTCAATTATCAAAATCACCATTTTTAATTCCTTTTACTAGCATTCATATTAATCATAAAAACATTCTTATTTTTATTTCTATGATTGAAGTTTCCTCTTTCATCTACTAATACTTCCCTATAATTTGAATGAGTAATTAGATTTCAATGTTAGATATATATGTTGATAAGTAGAACGTTTGTTTTATGTATGTGTGTTTTGTGTATTAGGTTTTAAATTAGAATATTGAGCTATATTAAATTATAATAATATGAGAAAAAAAATAGTATGTACTTTTGTTTTTTAATTTAGATTATACTATATAGTTTTCCAGGCATGCTATGAACACATGATCAACTATCTCATTATATTATTATTAAATAATAGTTAGTCTTGTAAAGTTTGTCTTCTTTGTATGGACAACTTCCTTGGGGAAGATCCTTACCATGGACTATCTATGGCAATGCCAAATTATTGTAATTGACCAACATGTGTTGGAAAAAGTGGTTAAATGGAAGATAACTTGCTACTTCATTATGAGATTACCAGGGCCTTGTGGGATGAAAAAAAAAATCGAGAGATGCGTTCAGCTGTTATCCGCCCCGCACTTGGCTATTCAGCGTTTACCGTGTACATGATAACTGGTACACCAGAGGTACGTCCTTCTTTCAACCTCTAACTAATACATGTAGTTACGAGGAATCAGAATGACTCGTGCAGTTCTTGAACTTTATTAGCAAAAAGAAAAAAAAGTTAAAAAGCAAATCCCACTATAAAACAGTATCGAGCGAAAGTTAAAAGGACCGAAGGTGAGCTACGCACCTTATCTAAGCTAAGCTCAGCTTTGCTGTTTTGAGTGGGCATAAATCTCGGAGACCGTCTACGAGAGTTTGCGTGGAACATTGACGACTTGGAATTTTCCAAACTACGCCTACCCTTCAGAGAATCGGATTTCCTCGACGATCCGGGCAATGTACCCGGGAAAGAATCCGGATTAGGATCCGGAGTACTATTCAGTCTCGGCGACCTTCTGAAACTCCGAGCATTCAAACATTCGAGAGCAGCATTTCGCGTTTCAGAAGCAGATGATAGTCTGGGCCAACTTCCGAGGGGCTTTGATTGTTTGGAAGCCATGGAAGCGGCTTTCTTACCGATGGTTTGAGCCGCATTGACCTCTGGAGGACTCCGATGAGTGAGCCTCGGAGAACGTCTCAGGCGTTTATTGCCCGAACATCTCGGGTTGAAAATCTGCAACGGCGCCGGTTCGTCCTCGTTCTCAGGAAGCAGAGAGAGAGCCACGGGTTTGTATTTGAGTTTGGGAGGTAGTCTCATCGGGAGTGCAAAGGATTTTGTCAGCCGAAGCTACTCCAGAAGTGTATGTCACGCAGAAGGACTCCTTTACTCTTGTTGTGTACAGACCGAACTACAAACGCAGAGAAAGGGAGAGAGAATTTGAAACCGGAATCTAGTCCAATCCAAGGAGTTTCGCGTTGATTTCGATGTGATGTCAGGGACAAATCTGCGCATCTGAGTTCTGACAATCCTCCAATGGCACCGTAGATTTTTATTGTTGAATAATTCTACACTTACTAATGAATTTTTTTATTATTATTATTATTTTTTACTTAATTTAAATATTTTTTAATAATATTATGAATTTTTTTATTTTTAAAAAAATATTTAAATGTGTAAAAAAAATAAATGTAAAAAAATTTTAAAAAAAATCTCAAAATCACTAACGGTAGCTGGAGCGGGGCTATAATGCCACTCTTTATTATTTAAAGGGTTAATGGGAAAGAATAATCATACACAAAACATTTTTTACAATATTTTTTACAATATATAATAAAAAATGAGAATATTTTTATAAAATAGTATTACTTTTATATATTATTTTACAATAATATCTATTATTTTAAAACATGAATATGAAATATATTGTGAAAAATATTATGTGTTTATCATTTTTCAAAATATATATCCTCATTTCATTTTATGTTATTTTCTTTTTCAACATCTTTTAACATCTCGTTTATTCTCACAATTTCACTCAATTCATATCATCTAATCATTATAATTTTTTAAAATTTTCACATAATAAAATAAACAATTCAACTTTTTCAAATCTCAAAACAAAAATAATATTAAAAAAATATTCTAACAATATTTTATTCAACTTTTAACTTTAATCTCAACTTATATTATCTCATATGCGAAAACAAACTAAGCCTAAAATTCCAGACTTTTCCAAATGGTCATATATTGGTGTATAAAATATAAATAAGTGGACTTGCCCTTCTAAACACAATTTTAGTTTATTTATATTCATATAAATTTATTGGAGGTTAATAAAATAGTTTTGTTGACGGTTAATAAAATACCGATATAAATAGGTTTGGAAAGCAACAGTAATGAGCAAATTTAGGAATGTATTATTACAGACTTAAAAATTAGAATAATTATTCTCATCAATCAATATTTATTACTCCACACCTCACACTCTATAAAAAACTGTCAGGTGTGGATGGGGAGGTGAATAGTAACTGATGTATAGCAAAATCTTAAAAATTATTTCTTATTTTAATCATTTTTTCTCGTATTTTGACAAATTAGATGCTAATGCAGAACTAGATGTGAATGCTCTGACTACAGCATAGTCACAAACAAATATTCAACAAAGAAAATACCCACGTTTTTTTATTAACATATATAGTTTATATGTTTAATTGTTTAAATTTCATAAATTAAAATTAATAAAAAGGGGGTGAAAGGTGTGTAACACTAGTGATGTATTTGGGTCAATACGGACAAGACATGAATGATATTTTATCAGTGCTGCGTGCTTGAATTTTGAAAAAGCTAGCATCATTGAGACGCAAGGACATCATGTTGCCAGCGATAGTGGGAAATTCTTGTCCCTCCACTCAAAAGTCAAAAGAGGTAAAAACATACTATTCTGACGATAAAAATGAACAGTACATGAACAATCCTACCGTTTATCCTCTCGTTTTTTTCATCGTGTGATTTTCTTGTGCAGTGATTTTCTTCTCTTTTTTTTTTTTTTTTTTGGTAAACAAGTACAATTTTGTCGTAAAATTAAGTTATGACACGAACTATAATTGATTGGATAAATTGAAAGGTGACATGATTTACATGTTTATTTGGTTGGCCACCTCTATTTCTGGGCACGAGCATAGGGAGATTGCACCCTATGGTGACGAAAGGGCGTCCCACCAGGATGAGCAACAAGTGCTCCTCTCATGGGCCATGGGTCAGCTTGACCTATTACTTGTTATTTTTCTTTATGTTATGTAAGAAAGTGGGCCATAGAATAGCTGGGCCGTTAACTTGTTATTTATTTTTATCCAATCTATTAGTTATTTATTTTGGGTCATGTTTTATCAAGGCTGAGACATTTTCCAGATGTTGGGCAAGATTCTAGCATATATGTTTACTGTAGTTACCAAAATGACATATCTAAAAAAGTTAATACAAATGTTATTTCTCTTTCTCTTACCATTTTATTCATTTCTTCAATGGAGGTACTCCCCTCGAAGTGAGTAATTTTTTTGTATTTTCTCTTATATTTCCTAATCACCCAAACACCTACTATCAGGTGTGTTACAAGTGGTATCCATAGACAAGTTTTCCTTGGCATCGACTTCATCAATCCGTGAGAATGGAAAACATCATCTCATCCTTACTCAATATCAAAGAGCTGATGGATCACAATCTTCAACGCTTCGATGTTCTTCAACAACATCTGAAGGATTTTCGGAAGAGCCAAAACAAAATGCACCAAATATTTCAACAGTCCCTTGACGATTTTGCTAACAACTTTCGCTCTAGCCTCAAACTTCGCACTTAGATTTTCATATTAGGAAGTTTGATCCTGGTGGTAGCGATTTTCAGTGTCTCCATTCTGAATTTTTTCTGTCCTCGCCCTCCTTTTTTCTTTCCCATGAGCGCCAAATTTTTTTTCCATTTTCTGTCCTCACCCCAATGGTCCAACAACAAAAGACCCAAAATCTGCAGTGTAGAAGACCCAAAAATGCATCGGAGGAGTACATGTATACCATTCATCGGAATATACAGGCTCTGTATCATAACGGAGGTCTTAGCAGTGTCGACCACGCCATCATTCGACGACGGCGGCCAACGGAGCTCTCTCTCTCTCTCTCTCTCTCTCTCTCTCTCTCTCTATATATATATATATATATATATATATATGTGTGGCACCAACACTCCGACGCTCCAACTCAGATTCCGAAAACTCCAATCGAAGTTGGAGTCCACTCCTGATCAGAGTCAGAGTCAGAGCCCAACTTCGACTTCGATAAAAGTTGGAGTAGGAGTTCAGAGTTGGACTTTCTGACTCCGTCAGAGTCACAACCCAGCTCTACTCAAAATCACCGAGCAATGCCAGTTCCATCAAAATATTGCTCAGGATAACTAAGAAGAGCAAGAAAATAACATTTGCACGAGATCACCATGCAAAGCCAGTCTGATCAAAACATTGCTCGTGATAACGGAGCAAAGCAAAAAACTAACCACCAATTTTGTTTCGCACATTAAGCATACACGACTTAAAGCAACTTGAAACATTTTAATATTGTTTAGCAAATTAAATTAACAACAAAGTTTTAAGGAGGAGACTACCGAAGTCTACTAAGAAGGAAACACTCTCGTGATCTCATCATGCTAATGAAAGAGGAAAATAGGCACCAACTTAGTTAGATTGATTAGATGGGATCTCTACATCAAAAGTAATTTTTTCTTACTAAATCATGGCTCAATTACCTGAAAATTACGATGCCGCTATATACTGATATTTCAAACTCAAAACTAGTTGCAGTACTTAGTTACATCCTAACTTTTCTGCCTTGAGATGAAAAAACACACCGGCCAAAAAATCAGAAATCAATGTTTTAAATTTTGTTCCGGTGATTATTTTGGTTTAAGTACTACAACGGAATATTTTGATGCCACTACATTCCGATTTACCATTTTGGGATTAGCTACATTATATATATATATATATATATATATAAGATTTGAAGATTTCTAAAAGGAACATACATTGAAAATTAACATTAAAAGAATATAGAGATATCGGTGTCCAAAGATAATATTAAAAAAATCATAAACTTGAGTTGAGACAAAAAAAAAAAGAAACAAGTAGAAAAAGCTGATAAATTATTAAAAAATGAGATTTAAAAAAATGAGAGAGAGAATGAGGATTTAAAATTACAAAAGAAAATTAAATTATATAAATTATTTTTAGATTTTAAAATCACATGAATGTTATCTAGATTTGAAATTTAAAAAATGTCATCTAAACACAAAAAAATTACAAAATTTCCATTAAAACAGTTTAGAACATAATGTAGTATGGAATTGGCCAAAACGAGCTGGAATGTAGAATGAAATGAAATGAAAATACATAGTATACCGTACACTACACTGAAACTCAAGCCATAACTGAACGTAATTCATGAAAGCTATGCCAGAAATCATATGAATATTGGATAGGGGAAACCTAGGACACTTAAGGTCTCATTTGTTTTCAGAAAACTTATCATCTCATCTAATCTAATCATTACAACTTTTCCAACTTCCAATATAAAATAAAATAAACAATTCAACTTTTTCAAATTCCAAAACAAAAATAATATTAAAAAATATATTCTAACAATATTTTATTCAACCTTTTAATTTTAATCTCAACTCATCTCATCTCATCTCCGAAAACAAACAAGCCAGTTGCCGTTTGGATAGTGAATAGAGATGAAATGAGTTGAGATAAAAGTTGAAAAATGAATAAAATATTGTTAGAATATTATTTATTATTATTATTATTATTTTGATATTTGAAAAAGTTGAATTGTTTATTATATTTTGTGTAAAAATTTGAAAAAATTGTAATGATCAGATGAAATGAAATGAGACACTTCCTATATCCAAATCGGGCCTTAAGAGAAACAATACATAATCACTTAAAATTAATAATAAACAACAAAACTCGAGGTTACACCTCCCTCAACTGCATCAAGTGGCATGTTGTGGTGTGACAGGGCTCTTTGGTGCAACATCGTTGTCGGCATGGCTAGTTTTGAGATCGAGTGTTAGGGTAGAAAGAGACGCAGTGGCTACTGGAGACGTGCAAGGCAAAAGGGAAAGAGATGTTGTGCAATAGAGAGGGCGGGAAAAAGGAGAAGAGTCGCAGGAAAGAGAATAAAAAGGTTGAATAAAATATTCTAACAATATTTTATTCAACCTTTTAATTTTAATTTCAATTCATCTCATCTCATCTCATCTCCGAAAACAAACAAGCCAGTTGCCGTTTGGATAGTGAATAAAGATGAGATGAGTTGAGATAAAAGTTAAAAAATGAATAAAATATTGTTATAATATTATTTTTTAATATTATTATTGTTTTGAGATTTGAAAAAGTTGAATTGTTTATTATATTTTGTGTGAAAATTTAAAAAAATTATAATGATCAGATGAGATGAGATGAGACACTTCCTATATCCAAATCGGGCCTTAAGAGAAACAATACATAATCACTTAAAATTAATAACAAACAACAAAACTCGAGGTTACACCTCCCTCAACTGCGTCGAGTGGCGTGTTGTGGTGTGACAGGGCTCTCTGGTGCAACATCGTTGTCGGCATGGCTAGTTTTGAGATCGAGTGCTAGGGTAGAAAGAGACGTAGTGGCTGCTGGAGACGTGCAAGGCAGAAGGGAAAGAGATGCTGTGCAATAGAGAGGGCGGGAAAAAGGAGAAGAGTCGTAGGAAAGAGAAAGGGGAACAAGCCGTGGGACTGGAAAGAGAACAAATAATAAAGAATTGATTTGACTTAGCTACAGTAGTCTTCATATATGACTTCAAAGATAGATTTACTATAGCAAATTTTTTGGATGACTTTTATTTAACTAATCCAATGTAGATGAAATTTGAAGGACATTAGTTAAATTATAGCTTTCATTGGCATTTTGCTAAGCTAATGCCAATATATGTTCTGAAGAAGATCAATTAAGAAGCAAACTTTGCAATGCCCTCAGTTCATTTCTCTGTCTAATTTCCTATCATCAACCATTTTCTCTCCCTAATTCTCTCTCCTTTTCATTTCAGGCTCCCTTCCTCTCTCTCCGGGCCTCAATCTCCCTTATAATCTCTTCTTTCTTCTCCTTTGTCTCTATCTTTGTCTTAGAGCATTGGCAATGGCCTAGCCATTGCCAAGTCCAAATTTTAGCTAAAAGTACAAGTTTTGACTATAACTTTAACTTTTGGTTAGGTGAATTCACATTGGACTAGCCATCTTAAAGTCAAATTAATAAAATTATATTATATATTTTAATAATATTTTACATTTTTTTTATATTTTACAAATACACTTCATATATTAATTAATAATTTATATTTTACTTAAAATTATTGTTTCCTAACTATTTATTTCCTCAACCTAATATTAACATTTCATACTAATATTAACCGAATTTTTTTAACCACATCCATTATAATATCACTTCCAATAAAATTGCAAGTGTAATCAAATCTCACAATGAATCATGCGGACATCAAAATTGTGTGAGAGAGAGATAGAGACCTGATGAACAAAAGCATTCAAAATTTAGCAACACAGTCCCATAAATAGTCCACCAACACAGTCTCATATCCATATCCATAATATCAGACATCGAATTTGCCGCAAGGTCAACAACTCAATTAGCATGAACATGTACTCCTGATGACTCGATTAAACAAAAAACAAGCAAGAACAATTGCTATCAATATACAATAATTTCAATACTAACTAACCTATATACGTCAAATAAGTCTAGTTCAACTAATCAATCTATTGGAAGAAAAACATCTTGACATGGAATTGGCTTACATTCACAAGATTGAAGAGAGACTAAAACTAAACCTTAATTCCTGGAAAGCTCAACAACTAATGTCAATATGTAGATATATTTATTTGCTCCCTTCTAACAACCTTGTAGCCTTTTCAAAGGGTTGGCCACACTGTAACCAGCATCATCATGACCAACTGTCCCAACAATCTTATCTCATTATAGGGAAAATTCATTCATATCTGGTGTATATCACAATTCTCTTGTTCAATTATGAAAAATCTAATATGAGATCCTAAACAAAATGAAAACTGTATATGATATATTAAATCTAATCCAGACTTAATTACTTGCAAGCACTTTATCCACAAGTAAACCACATATCAGCTTCCCTTCTTATTTTCTAATTCAAGTCCACATTGCTGGCACAAGTCAAAAGAAGCTACAAACAACCTGACAACTTGATTCCAGCCACATAAAAGTTACCAAAACAGTCCACAAATTACCAACAAAGATAATATCCACAGTCCACGAATTTAGTTGCTACCCAGCCACATATTTATCCAGCCCACATGTGGCTGGGCAGCCACTAATTCTCAAAAAAATTAGTTCTATAAATATTACAAGTTAGATATCTACATAGTAAGGTGTCGAAGGAGAGTTAGATCTACCTTCGGAATGGGACTTCGAATCCTAAAAAATTGCTAGTTGAATATTACGGAAATATTCTTGTTGCATGGCATTCATGCCACGTAGATCTAGCATCATCATCTTGCCTTCAAATTTCTTCTTCTCTAGTTCAAACTTCTTCTTCTTTAGTTCAAATATTTTCTCACTTTTTTGGTCTGCCTTGAGTTGAGCATTTCTCCGCTCTTCCATGGTCGTGGCTCTATCCTCGGTCAGTTTAGCTAAGGAAATGCTGATCTCAGACTCTTTGCCTTCCATCGACTTCCGCTTCCTCTCCCTTTCTTTCTCAATTTTTTTGCCTAGAGGTCTCTCAGCAAAAACCTCTATGTTCTCCTCCACCGTGTCAAGAGCAGCTTCACCTTGTGGCCTTCTCCTCGTCCCAAGGGTGGAGATGTGTTGTTGCCATTTTGGTTGGTGTCTCAGAAGACACCAACAGTGCTCCATTGTGAAGTTACTCTTCTCTATCTCTTTATACATAATTTTTGCATTCTCAATCTACAAATGCATAGGAATATTGTTAGTTCATAAATCAGTCCTACATGTTTGTGAAAATTAAAGGAAAATGTTACATACCTTATCTTGCTCCGTTGCACCAATGACTCTACTTGTGCTAAAAATGCACAAACGATACTAATGTTGAGCCAAGCTGAGACGAGGAGGTTATCCTCCTCTGCAGTGAAAGATGCACCCCTTTGAACTTTTTTTGGAGGTTGCCTCTTTTCACCGTCATTGAATGTTGCTTGGAGCACAACATTAGAATGTTGCGTTGGGGTGCTATTACAACCCTCTCCTCCACTTTGTAATAGAGTGGTGAAGAAGGGATCATCATCAATTTGTGTGTCCATCCTTGAAAAATATTACATTTTCAAGGAGTTAGAAAAGTTTAAAAATTTTCAAGTCCCACAAAACAACAAATATTACATCATCAATTTGTTTGGATAAGCTGGTTTGCAAAGAAATATGTAGAAAAATATGCAGAAAAACAGAAACACAAATCAACTTCTTGTTCTGTTTTGCAAAGAAAAATAGCAACTTTGCAAAACAGAACAATGCAAAACAGCAACAAAAATAAGTCTCTTGTTCTGTTTTGCAAAGAAGAACAGTAAACACATTTTATTCCTCATCTATTTTGCAAAGAACAGCAAAGAAAACTCTGTTTTTGGTTGTGGAGTCAGAAAAGTGTCTTAACGATGATAATCAATAATATATGTGGTGTTTTCCGGAATCAAATGGCATTGAAAGAAACCATCAATCGGGATAGCCACAAACGTTATATGTAGCGTCCAAGCCATTACCCACAAACATATACTACTACATAGACACATAAATACACCCTAAAGCATGCTTACATGAAAGGAGAGAGCAAACAATAACAGCAAAGTGATAGAAAACCAAGTACTGTATAGCAAACAGAAAAATATATTTACTGCATGTAAGCATTGGGATCATACACATCCACATATATATTCATGAGCATGAGATATGTATCTTATGTTATTTACAGAAAAATAACATAACTTGGGTTAAATTTTATTGCATAGCAAAGTGGGAGATTGCTTCAATATACTCTTGGGACTACTCATGAATTTTGCCTGAGAAAATGTAAAATCTTCCTCTTCATGATCAAAGCTAGCTGGTTCCCCAGGATTAATAATATGAGAGCACCCAAGTAACTTGAATTAAGAATAAAAATGACATAAGCACTTGACTGTATAATAATTGTTGGCTTGATATGTTATGTGATTGTTTATTGGATATTGTGGGTAAGTTCTATTTAAAGCTTTATGGAGGTTCTATTTTTTGCTTGTTTAAAAGACATACATTAACTTCCAATAATCATGTTTGTATATTCTAAAGGTCATTACAATAAAAAATTTTATAAGTTCTTATCCCTATTTATTGTCGCTGGGTTTGTCTATTTTCTTGATCTTTGATCATGCAAAATAACCTTCCTCATCATGATCAAAGCTAGCTGGTTCCCCACTTTTTTGGAACAGCAGGTGCCAGGGAGAACATGGCAACATTGAATGTGGCTGCTCGAATTGGCCTTTCAGACACAGAATGACCCAAGTTCTCAAAAACCATTATCGGTTTCATATGAAGTTCCAAGAAAGTTCTAACCCTCAATCAGGATTAATAATATGAGAGCACCCAAGTAACTTGAATTGGACATTAGCCTTTTGTTAAGAGAAGATGACTGCATTTAGTCTAATAATATGACCCAAGTTCTCAAAAACCATTATATGACCCAAGATGACTGCACCCAAGTAATAACATGACCCAAGTTCTCAAAAACCATTATCTATTTTAATTTCACTTAAAAATAGATGACTGCATTTAGTCTAAGACATGGAGTGTTTTGACGTCATAATATTTCTAAGAAGGATTAGACTGGCAAGAATAAATCTCAAGTTAAATATAGAGATCCAATTTCCATGAATGTCTGGATAAAACCAAAGGTGTAGTAAATGTAGTAAAATCTCACTTCATGTGTCTTATCTTTTTCACTCTTGGGTAAGTTGTGTTTCATATATTAACACCGAAAGTCCTACAGTCAATCTCTGTCATGATAAGGCAATCTCTCACTTCATGTGACTTCCTAATTGCTAATTAAACTTGAGCCAATAGGTCCAAATCAAAACCCTTAATTAATACAAAAACAATAACAGCAAACAATACAAAACCAAGTATTGTATAGCAAACAGAAAAAAAAAAAAGAATCGAAAAAAACAATACAAGCTCATGGGGTGTTGGTTGGCTGGACGCGATAATAAACAACCTCAAAAAAATCAGCAACACAAACTTCAGAAAAATCAACAACACTAATTGCACAAACTTCAGAAAAACCAGAAACTGTGTATAACCAGCTTACCCAAACAAATTCATACCCACTTCAGAAATTCACAAATTCATACTCAAATTAATAAATACAAAGCTTACCCAAATAAAGTTTCAGTAGTTTTAACAACCCAAACCGAGAGAGAGTGCTGCTACGTTGTTGAGCCAAGCCGATAGAGAGAGATGAAATTGCACAACCGTGAAGATCGACCCAGGAACGAAGATAAAATCGATTCAGAAAGAGAGAAGAGGGACAGAGCGAGGGAGAGAAGAGGGAGAAGGGCTTCAGAAAAGAAAAATGGTGGACGGAGAGACGAGCGACGGAGCGAGGGAGAGAATAGGAAGAAGGGTTTCAGAAAAAAAAAATCGTGGACTGAGAGAAGAGGGAGAGACGAGTGACAGAGCGAGGGAGAGAAGAGGAAGAAAGGTTTTAGAAAAAAAAATGGTGGACTGAGAGAAGAGGGAGAGACGAGCTACGGAGCGAGGGAGAGAAGAGGGGCGAGGCAGAAAAAAAAATGGCGAGAGAAAGAGGGAAAGACGAGAGATGAGAGACGAGGGAAACACGATGGAAATGGAAAACGAGGGAAAAAGAGAGGGGCAGTTGGGCGGATAGTGATAAAATATTCATTTGATCTTACTACCGGAGCTCGCCAACAATGACGAGAGACTTAAAATTACTATAGCATAAATTAGAAAATTATGGCTTTGCCGAGTCCAATGCCAGGGATTTTATCCCAAAATCTGATGCAAATTAGAGTTGGACTTGGCAATGGCTAGTCCATTGCCAGTGCCCTTATGTCTTTAGGGCTCTCTTCAAACCAAACACCTTTTGGGCTTAACATCGAAGGTTGACAAAACATCATTGATCATTAGTAGGCATCTCAAATCAACATGATAATCGTGTCAGACGTCGGATTGAGACAAGACCAAAAGGATAACAACATAATTCGGCCTATCAAACACAAATCACTGTTCAGCAGCTCACGACCACTTTTATAATCAAGGTATATATACATATATGTATATATATACACACACACATACATACAACTAAGACGAGATCATGTAAACATAATGTTTTAAGTATTTTCAATATTTAATACTCGATAATGAAAATATTTCATGCGAGAATGATACCGAGATACCCTGATCTTATTATATCTTCAAAGCCAAAATGGACATTCCGAGGCTTTCTCAAAAAACTCATTGTGAATTTCGCAACCCAGCTAGCTGTGATCGAGTGCATGCATGCAGCTAGCAGCTAGCTCCACCAAACCAAACACCCTCACCATTCTTATACCCCCCCCCCCCCAATCTCCTGGCATGCTCCACCAGCACGACCCTCAATTTGAGATCATTTCCTCGATCGTAATATTAGAGATAATATAGCTTTATTGTATTCAGTTATAGAGTTTTCTGTTAGAGTTAGTTTAATATTTTAAATTTTATCTTTCCCGCGTCTGTAAATGAGATATATAAGCTGTAGTTCATTTTATACAATATAATAGAATAAAAATTTTTCTAATGCTCTGTATCATCTTGAGCACTTCTTGGTATCAATATTAACATGGTATCAGTTTGAAAAATACGCTCCCGCGCAAAACATCATGACTACTCCTTCTTCTAAATCCTCATATGCAAATTCCTCATCTTCCTCATCAACTCCTTCAGATTCTTCTAGTCCTTACTATCTTCATCATGGAGATAGTCCTGGATCTGTTCTTGTTACACAAATCCTCGTTGGTGAAAACTATCACACTTGGCGTAGATCTATGATCATGGCCCTTACTGGCAAGAACAAATTAGGTTTTGTTGATGGCTCTCTTGCTAAGCCATCAAACACTTCTCCTCTATTTTACCACTGGACTCGATGTAACAACATGATTTTGTCATGGCTTCTCAACTCTCTTTCCAAAGAGATTGCTGCAAGTGTAATTTACATTGAAACTGCCATGGAAATGTGGTCAGATCTTCAAGAACGTTTTTCTCAAGGCAATGGCCCTCGGATCTTTTAGTTGCAGAAATCAATTGGATCTCTCATGCAAAATGATCTCTCTGTTAGTGCGTACTACACTCAAATGAAAGGTCTATGGGATGAGCTGATGAATTATAGGCCATTACCTGTTTGTTCTTGTGGAGGATTACGTGCTTTGATGGATATGCACCAGCAAGATTATGTCATGCGATTTTTGATGGGGCTCAATGATTCATTCTCTCAAGTCTGTGGTCAAATACTCCTAATTGATCCACTTCCTCCTATCAACAAGGTTTTTTCACTTGTTCTTCAAGAAGAACGCCAAAGAGACATTGGATCTGTGCTAGGCCCACACATTCCATCTGCTGCTTTCTCATCTACATCCAAACCTGTTCATCAGACTAAGGCTTTTCCTCGCAAAGAAAGACCTATATGTTCTCACTGTTCTCTTCCAGGACATACTATTGACAAGTGCTTCAAGTTACATGGATATCCTCCTGGATATCGCTCCAAAGGGAAATCTTCAATTCCTTCATCCTCAGCTCATCAAGTTGCTGTTGATTCATCTTTTCCATTCACACCAGAACAATGCCAAAAGCTTCTTACTCTTCTCAATTCCGAGTCACATGTATCTCAAACAGCAAATGTTACCTCTCTAATTGATCATCTTACGGGTAACTCTGTTTTTTCTTCTGTTTTTTCCATTAAGACCACATCTCCATCATTTATTAATTCCAATGATTGGATTGTGGATACTAGTGCTACGGACCACATGGTCCATAGCACATCCTTTTTCACAACCTTTCATTCTGCACATAATACTTTTGTTAAAATGCCTAATGGCATTTCAGCACCAGTTACACACATTGGTTCTATTCATTTGTCTCCACAACTCATTCTACATAATGTCCTCTGTGTACCTTCTTTTAAATTCAATCTTCTCTCTGTCAGTCAACTAACCAAATCATCCTCTTGTTACTTAATATTTTCTGGTGATGCTTGCTTTATACAGGACCTCACCCATTGGAGAATGATTGGGAAGGGTAAAGCCAAAGGAGGACTATACTTACTGCATAAACCAGATGATCTTAGTACTCTTCCTTGTGATTTACCTTTTAATTCAGCTTTTGTTTCTCATTCTAGTCAATCTGAATTTGATATTTGGCATAAAAGGTTGGGTCATCCCTCTTTTTCCAGAATCAAATTGTTATCTTCTATTGTACCTATTGTTTCAATCAATAATACACTTCCTTGTTCAATCTGTCCACTTGCTAGACATAAGAGGCTACCATTTCCTTCTCACAGTGAACATAAATCTTCTTCACCTTTTCAACTTATACACTGTGATATCTGGGGCCCATTTCCATATCAGTCATTAGATGGTTTTAAATATTTTTTAACCATTGTAGATGACTTTTCTCGAAGCACCTGGGTATATTTGATGAAATATAAATCTGACACTCGAGTGCATTTACAACATTTCATAAACATGGTCAACAATCAATTTGATTCTTCCATAAAAATTCTCAGAACAGATAATGGCACTGAATTTGCTATGTCTGATTTTTATTCTTCCAAAGGAATAGTCCATCAATTGTCTTGTGTGGCCACTCCACAACAAAACTCAGTGGTTGAAAGAAAACACCAGCACATTCTTAATGTTACTCGTGCTCTTTTCTTCCAATCTCATGTTCCATTAAAATTCTGGTCTGAATGTATACTTACAGCAGTATACTTGATCAACAAAATTCCATCTCCTTTGCTTGCCAACAAAACTCCATATGAACTACTTTTCCAAAAATCTCCTTCATATTCTCACTTAAAGATCTTTGGTTCTCTTTGCTATGCTTCTACATTAGCTCAAAACAGATCTAAATTTGCTCCTAGAGCTAGGAGATGTATTCTCATAGGATATCCTCTTGCCATCAAGGGATATAAACTTTATGATCTTGATAATCATCAAATCTTTGTCTCTCGAGATGTTGTTTTTCATGAACACATCTTCCCGTTCCAATCATTAAATCAGAATTCCACTGTTTCTTCAGATGTTGTTTTTCCCACTCCAATTTCTGATCAATTCATTCCCTCTAATCTTTTTCCTGATCAAGAAGATTCTATCTCATCTCCCTCTTCTATAGATTCTGTTTTACCTGTTTCATCTCCTCATATAGAATCTGTTTCCAATACAGATTCTAATACAGATTCTATTTCCAATGCACCACAAATTTCACAAGAGCTTTCTCTTCCCAAAAGATCATCTCGAGTACACAAACCACCTGGTTACTTGCAAGATTTTCATTGCCATTTGGCATCCTCACATGCTTGCTCTTCCTCACCTTTCCATGGGAATTCTAGTCCTTTATCAGGTAAGTCATACCCTTTATCTCATTCACTTGGTTATTCTTTTTTAGCCTCTAAACACAAAGCTTTCACTTTAGCTCTTTCTACTTTCACTGAACCTAAATTATATCACCAAGCTGTTAAGATTTCTCATTGGAGAGTTGCTATGGCTGAAGAAATTCAAGCCTTAGAAACAAATAATACTTGGACATTAACCAATCTTCCTCCTGGAAAGAGTCCTATTGGGTGCAAATGGGTGTATAGGGTTAAGCTGAAATCTGATGGATCACTTGAGAGATATAAGGCAAGGTTAGTTGCCAAAGGTTTTACACAACAAGAAGGAGTGGATTATTTTGATACCTTCTGCCCAGTTGCCAAAATGGTCACTGTCAAGTGTCTCCTTTCCATAGCAGCTGCTAAGGGTTGGCATCTAATTCAATTAGATGTCAACAATGCATTCCTCCATGGAGATTTATTGGAGGAAGTTTACATGTCTTTGCCTCCTGGATTTGGTGACAAAAATGACACACGGGTGTGTAGATTAAACAAATCTTTATATGGCTTAAAACAAGCTTCAAGACAATGGTTTTCCAAGTTTTCTTCTACCATTGTTGAGCTTGGTTTTCAGCAAAGTAAATCAGATTATTCACTCTTCACACAGCTTCAAGGTACTAGTTTCATTGCATTATTAGTATATGTGGATGATATCCTCATTACTAGCAATGACATGGCAGCTGTAAATATCTTCAAAGTTTTTCTTGACAAGAAGTTCAAGCTTAAAGACCTTGGGTCTTTAAAGTATTTTTTGGGGTTGGAAGTTGCAAGGAACACTTCAGGAATTTCTCTTTCTCAGAGGAAATATGCTTTAGAGATTCTACAAGATACTGGTTTCTTAGGATCAAAACCTGTCAAGACTCCAATGGAACAACATCTAAAGCTCTCTCGGGACCTATTATAGAAGATCCAACTTCATACAGGAGATTGGTAGGAAGGTTGTTATATCTAACCATCACAAGACCAGATATAACCTTTGCAGTTCATACCTTAAGCCAATTCATGGATTCTCCTCGGTTGCCTCATCTTCATGCAGCTCAAAGAGTTCTACAATTCATTAAGGAATCTCCTGGTCAAGGATTATTTTTTCCTTCCAAGTCTAATCTTCACTTAACTGCATTTACTGATTCCGATTGGGCTGGATGTCAAGATACCAGAAAATCTGTCACAGGCTTTTGTATATTCCTTGGTAACTCTCTCATTTCATGGAAATCAAAGAAGCAATGCATTGTTTCACGATCTTCTGCTGAATCAGAATACAGAGCCATGGCTAATACTGTTTGTGAGCTTGTTTGGTTACTTTTGTTGCTTCAGGATTTACAAGTTTCTCACCCTCAAGCTGCTGCCCTCTATTGTGACAACAAGGCTGCAATTCACATTGCATCTAATCCTATGTTTCATGAAAGAACGAAACATATAGAAATAGATTGTCATTTTATTCGTGACAAAGTCCAAGCCAATATTGTAAAGCTTTTTCATGTATCTTCTCATCACCAGTTGGCAGACTGCTTTACTAAGCCATTAGGATTTCCATTATTTTCTGCTCTGGTTTCCAAGTTGGGCTTGATCAACATACATGCTCCAGCTTGAGAGGGGGGTATTAGAGATAATATAGCTTTATTGTATTCAGTTATAGAGTTTTCTGTTAGAGTTAGTTTAATATTTTAAATTTTATCTTTCCCGCGTCTGTAAATGAGATATATAAGCTGTAGTTCATTTTATACAATATAACAGAATAAAGATTTTTCTAATGCTCTGTATCATCTTGAGCACTTCTTGGTATCAATATTAACACGTAAATCAAGTTTCAAGTTTCACGAAATGGCCGAAACATCCGACATCGGAACAGTCCATGACTCGATGTCGCTGCCGGGGACCATGGAGAATGAGTTATATCATGATCATGATGATATGGCCCCGATCATCGAGATCGGGGCCGAGAAGCTGGCTGCTGCTAATAACAAGCAGCTGGAATATCATGAAGAGCAGGAAGATGATCATAAGCCTGCTAGGATTGAGGTTTTTAGTTGGTACTTGTACGAGTTCTGCTCCTACTTCGTTAACTCAGTTCTGATCCCCCATTGTGTTCCCGCTGCTCATCAGCCAAATCGTGTCGCCGCCACCAGAACCTGAGCAGGACTGGGGCATGAGCTCCAGGGGCTTGGTTTGTACCCAGAAGGAAATGAAACTGTAAGTTCCTTAATTTGACCTTAATTCAAGCATGCAAGCAGTTGAATGTGCATGCAATAATTAAACCTTTTTGGTATCAAAATTATTTATTGAGAGTCAATTAAATATGCTAGGAGCTGAATGTATGTGCTATAAATTTACTCGCAAAATAAATATGTATTAGTTTGATTTATTTTTTTGTTTGTATTTCTTATACATTAGTGGCACGTCAATGTTAAAAAATGTTTACTTATAATAGGATTGGTTTGGATTATGAGATGAGATATTTTTAGATGAAGATAAAAATTGAAAAAAAATATTATTAGAATATTATTTTTAATATTATTATTATTTTTAAGTTTGAAAAAGTTGAATTGTTTATTATATTTTGTGTGAAAATTTAAAAAATTTATAATAAAAATATGAGATTGAAACACTTTCTGAATAAACACCGTAGTCATGTTTTGTGACGAGCATTTTGTAATACACACCAGTAGTACTAGATTTATCAGATTATTTTCCCTGTTGCTTATTTGATTCATGTTGGCGATCGAAGTCTTTCTTCCATGCAAGTTTTCGATTGGTAGAATATATAAATCAGTTACATGATCTCCTTCAAGGTGGTATGGTTTTTGATATTGCGGTTGATGGATTCCAGGTTCCAAAGTCTAACACTGCGTTCTATCCAAGGTTAACAATTCCAAATTATCACCTTTGGAATGGACCTCAATTTCCTGGGTCATTGGTCTAATCCTTGTTGCTCCCATTCTTGGCTTCATTTCCTTCCATCTTGACAATGGCCTGCACCAACCATCCATCGCTGCAGCCTCCGTCGCCATTGGAGCTCTTTTCTGCCTTCCCGTCGGATTCTTCAAAACCCAGTGGACTTTCCCCCTATATATTGCCGTCATTGTTGCCGGCCATACTGTCGCTAGAACCTGCCACACCCGCCACCTTGGCCTGATGATTCGCGGCTTCACCGGACCAATCGTTCACAAACGACAATTCCCGCTCAGAAGAGCTGTCTCCGGTTGGCTTTCCCTCTATGCTACAGCCGCCGGTTGCGCAGGTGCTGCCATCATTTCAGCATTCACATTACACATGCTTCGAGAGCCGATTGATCATGATCAGGAGTTTTTAAGCCGAGAAAATATATTTGCAACCGTGAATTGTGCAATCGCTGCGTAATCGTTTTAAAAAAATTGAATAAAATATAGGACCCACAATAAAAAAAATTAATTTTTTAATAGTGGACCCCACTCTTTTTCAAAGCGGTTACGCGGCGTTTACGCACTTCACGGTTGTACGTAGAATTACTCTTTTAAGTCTATGGGTTCTCTCCATCTTCAGCGGCCTCATGTGGCTCGTCCGGATACTCCATGTCTTCACCAGCGCTGCAAGAATCTGCTCTGCCGATGTTCCTTTCCAATCAGAATCCAATGTTTTTTCCGTATTCAAGTACCCTCATGCAATCGGAAGCCTTGTCGGAGTTTTCCTTTCCTCATTTACCACAATGTGCATTTTCACAGGAGGAGTGCTGTTCATTGTGGGCCAACTGTGTCTAAAGCCGATGTTTTTGCTCTGCTTTTTGTTCATTTACTTCATGTTTCCTTTATTTTCTCTGCCACTCCTGCAACCACTGCAGAATCTCATCAAGGCAGACTTGGTGAAGATGCAGATACTCGGTTTCTTCTTATCAACGGCCACGACGGCGGTGGGATTCTACTTCCGGAAGACCAATTGGCAAAATCTCTCCGTGTTACTTTTCGCCGCTATTCAGGGCACTTCCACCGGACTTTTACATGCTTTCGGAAGGGCTTTGTTGCTAGACTGCTCGCCGCCGGGGAAAGAAGGTGCTTTCTCTATATGGTTCTCGTGGATCAAAGCTCTCGGCACTTTAGCCGGCTTTACAGTCGCATCGACAGTCCCCGGAAAGACTGGCACTACTTTTGTTACAGCATTTTGCGCCGCCCTGCTCGGCATCTTTTTGCTGATCTTCGGGAATATCAGTGACTTTGGAGGAGCTGTGGCTGCAGGAAATGTGAGGGATGATGGCCGCAAGAGGGGATCGCCTCACGTGCATGACAAGGATACAGGGGCTGATCAAAGCAATGAATTTATGCATGGAGAAACGCCATAAGAGTCTTAAAACGTTATATTTCATCAATATTTGGAGCAAGATTAAGTTTAATTTATTAATTGTGTATTGCACTGTGTGTCATTCTTTACCAATAATCGAAACCAGACCGAGTTTAAATTTTAAGAGAAAAGTGATTTGCAACCGTGAATTGTGTAACCGTTGCGTAATCATTTTGAAAAAAGTGAATAAAATATAGGACCTACATGAAAAAAATTAATTTTTTAATAGTGGACCACACTCTTTTTTAAAGCGATTACGCGACGTTTACGCACTTCACGGTTATATGTAGAATTACTCAAATTTTAATGCATGCTTGTATTGCAGATCATGTTTTATGGATTTACAAACTACAAAGTCCATCTGTCGAAATTCTTGAAATTCTTAATATAATTATCATTTTTGTGCTTTGTATGGGATTTAATTATATGGTTAATGTATCCAAAATTTTCTAGCTATTAACTAAGCCCTCTTAAGTCTAATTAGAGAGAGATTTTTTCTTGGCTAGTTAGAGAGTACTTGACTTTACTATAAATAGAACAGCTTTTATAACTAACTAGCCCAACAAGGATGTAAATAGGATTTTGCTATGTACCAATCACTATTTACCTTTACACGCTACACTCACTTAACAATTTTTTTTTAATTTTTTCATAGGGTGTGGGGTGTGTGAAGTGAATAGTAACTAATGAGAAAATTATTCAATATAAATAAGCCATCTAATTAAATATTGGATTGGGTGATAAGAGTTTTAGTTTTGCTGACATGCTTTCTCTATCTTTGTGGTTTGAACCTAAGGTGTATTAATGAAATACTTCTTATCGAGGGCATGCACACTCCTAAAATTAGTCGAGACTCTGTTCTTGACCCGACCAACCAAAAAAAATTTAGGAGGCAAGCTAACCCCAATTCATGAGTTTTCCTAAAGAGGAAAATGTAAAATCAAAGCTCAACAAGTTTTAAAAGTTCTGTATAATGCATTTGAAAAATTGGAATTTGGTTATTTTAAATTTAAAGTTGACTTTTTTATATGAACTTAAATTTGACGTCAAGGTGAAGAAGACTATACAAATGAATTTAGACAAGAAGAATGTCAAGGACGGCAGAGGCAAGGCTAGGGTTCGAAGCATGAAGGGCTGCAGAATTATGGATTTCAAGATGGAAGATGAAGGTTCGAGAGTCAGAAGCTAAAGCACGTGGAAGGGGACTTCGGGTTGTGAAGTACTTAGGACTCATTTGTTTTCAGAGATGAGTTGAGTTGAGATTAAAATTAAAAAGTTGAATAAAGTATTGTTAAAATATATTTTTTAATATTATTTTTGTTTTGGGATTTGAAAAAGTTGAATTGTTTATTTTATTTTGTATTGAAAGTTGGAAAAGTTGTAATGATTAGATTAGATGAGATGAGATGAGATGTTTTCTGAAAACAAACGAGGCCTAGGCTTAGGCTGTGTACGGATGTGAGATGAGTTGAGTTGAATTCTGAATAATAGTATTTTGTAAGTTTTATTGAGATGAGTTTAACTTTTTTAGGTTAATATAAGTTTAAATTTTTAGATTGAAATGTATGAAATAGGTTGAGATGGGTTTAACCTTTTTATGAAAAATTAAAAAAGTAGTGAATTTCATCAATTATTAGTTTAAGATGAGTTGAGATGAGATAAGTTGAAATTGTACATCTTACTGAACTGGGCCCTTGGTGGGTCAAGACTATACAACATGGGTCGTAGATTTCCTTTCTTTACTTTGTACATGGGCCTCTGGCCTGCTTTATAGTGTAACAAAGTTGTGGCCTTTGAACCTTTATTTAAGTTGTTCTTTTGTTTTCATTAGAGTGTCAGTCGTAGGGCCCATGGCCACAGTAGGGTTTATAGCACATTAGTCTTTATCTGTACGTTGAGAACCCATTTTGGGAATTATCTGGAATCTAAAAAAAAAAAACCCTAATTTTTGCATCCCATTTCTACTTTGTGGATGTGCTCCCCTCGAAGAGAGCTACTATCACTATTACTTTATCTTTATTTTACTGTTGTGTTAAAAAAGTGGTATAAGAGATAACGTTCTCTGTTTATCATGATTGAAAATATGAAAAAAAGTATAAGAATCAACCAACTACAGGATGGGCTCACTGCCCTAAAAAAATCAAATGAGGTCTTGGAAACCGAGGTGCTTGCTTTAAAGAGACAGATAGATGCTATAGGACAACAATTGGCAGCCTTGACTGTGGAGATGCAGAGGAGGAACCAGGGGAATAACAATGGTGTGTCAACATCGGTTGTGCAGATGGGAAAGGAGCATGCTGTGCTGTGATACAAGCCAGGACAGTCAAGTTAGACTTTTCGGTCTTCCATGGTGAAGATCCTGCAGGATGGATTTATAAAATGCATCAGTTTTTCACTTTTCATAATACACTACCATAACACAAATTAAGACTTGCATATTTTCACATAAAGGTTAAAGCCCTCATTTGGTTCCAAGATTTAGAAGAATCCAGACAAATTAATGATTGTGACACTTTTATTAAGGCTTTATTGGTAAGATTCTGTCTCAATGCCTATGATGACCCCATGGAGGCCCTCACTAAACTGAGACAAAATGGCACGATAGAGGAGTACATGTCAATGTTTGAAACCCTATCTAATAGGTTGAGGGGTTTGTAGGACACATACAAACTCAGTTGCTTTCTTAGTGGGTTAAAGGATGACATTCGGTTACCTGTTAGGATGTTCAACCCCCCTATCTTGACCTCAGCATTTAGCCTAGTCAAGATCCAAGAAGAGAATGTAAACCTTGCAAGAATGGCCTTAGTTATTCCCCAAACCCAGGCATCCTAAAAAATCCTAACAAATCCCAACCATTCCAACCAAAATGCCAACCTAAACCCAACAAATACACCCAAAAAACCTCATTGCCCATACAAAAAATTAACCACCAACAATAAAAGAGATAAGCGATAAAGGGCTTAGTTATTATTGTGACTCAAAGTGGAGCCCAGAGCACAAATGTCAAAGCCCCAAACGCTACCTACTGGAAGAGGAATTCAGTGAAATAGTTGAGGAAAAACAATGTGATAAGGCAGAGGAGGCAACAACTGTAGAGCTGATTGTAGCCCAAAGAGTCCTAAAATTTCACTCCATGCCATAATGGGATCCCACAACTCGAGAAACATGAGGGTTAAGGGGAGGGTGGGAACATAGTGGATCACTATACTGCTGGACACGGGATCCAGTCATAACTTTCTGGACCCAACAGTGGTAACCAAGGCTAAACCACCCTTAGGGCTCGTTTGGATAGTGAGATGAAATGAGATGAGATGAGATGGTTTTATATGAGTTAAATAAAATATTGTTATAATATTATTTCTTAATATTATTATTATTTTGGGATTTGAAAATTTTGAATTGTTTATTATATTTTGTATAAAAGTTTGAGAAAATCGTAATGATGAGATGATATGAGATGAGGTGAGGTGAGATAGAGAACTCATTCCCAGTGGAGGAAAGTGTAGCGCGGTCAGGGTTCACATTCAAGGGACAGCCTATATGGTGGATGTGCATGTACTAGTTTTGGCTGGATGTGATATGATATTATGGATTAACTGGTTGAGGGAGTTGGGATCTATTTTGTGGGACTTTAAAAAACTTGTAATAAAGTTCTGTTATAAAGAAAAGGAAGTGGAAAACTAGGGGTTAGCTGCTGCCAAAATGATCGAAGAAGGGTCTTTAAATAAGCTCGATGGGCTGAAAAAAAAGGGGGTAATTCTACAGGTAATGGAAGGGTTAACAAAAACTGAGTAGGAGTCTGCTAATGTAATCCCAGTAACCATATAGCCGTTATTAAGACAATTTGAAGACGTGTTTCCAGAACCAAAAGGGATTCCTCCACCTAGAACTCATGACCATGACATTAGCTTGATACTCGACACAAAATCCATCTCTATAAGTCCCTATAGGTATCTGTAATACCAAAAAGATGAAATAGAAAAAATAATCTGGGAGTTGCTATCTACAGGGGTCATATAGGCTAGTCAAAGTCTCTATTCATTCCAGGTGTTGTTAGTGAGGAAAGCCGATGGGACATAGAGGTTTTGTGTGGACTATAGGGGCTGAACGAAGTTACTATTAAGGATAAAAATCTGATTCCAATGGTTGAGGAGCTAATGGATTAGTTGCAAGGGGCTATTATTTTTCTAAGCTAGACTTGAGGCCAGGTCACCATCAAATCTGAGTTAAGTCTAATGATATGCCAAAAACAACGTTTATAATACATGAGAGATACTATGAGTTCCTAGTTATGCTATTTGGGTTGAAAAATGTCCTGTCCACTTTTCAAAGTCTCATAAACGAGGTATTCCACCCTTATTTGAGAAAAATTATTCTTGTTTTTCTTTATGATATTCTTGTTTACAGTAAAACAGAAAATGAACATGTACAACACCTCCAAATCACTCTAAAGACCCTGAAACAACACAAGTTGTATGCAAAACAGATAAAGTGTCGATTTGGGTGCAATGAAATAGCCTATTTGGGCCATCTAATATCGGTTGAAGATGTGGGGGCAGATCCTAATAATTTGAAAGTTATAAAGGAGTGTCCTCTATACAAATCCCTTTAAGCCTTAAGGGGGTTCCTTAGGTTAACCAAATATTTTTGTAGATTCATAAAAGGGTATATATGGTGGGATTGCTTCACCCCTAACCCGAATACTGAAAAACGATAGTTTCCAATGGAATAAGGAGGCAAATGTGGCATTTTACAAGCTGAAGGAATTCGTTACTCAGCATCATGTCCTAACACTCCTAGATTTTTCAAAGCCCTTCACTATCAAGTGCGATGTCTCGAGAATTGCAATAAGAGCTATTTTGATGCAGCAAGGCAATCCCATAGCTTTTTTACAGCCAAACTTTGAAGGGAAGAGCACTTATGATATCCACTTATGATAGGAACTCTTTACCTTTGTTTTAGCTGTCCTTAACTGGATGTCTTGTCTATTGGGCCAAAATTTTGTAGTACGAACGGACCAGCAAAGTCTTAAAGGTGGGAACCCCTATGTAGTAGCGTTGGATCATCAATTTATTGGGGTACGACTTTGTAGTAGAGTATAAAAAAGGGTTTGAAAATAGGGCCGTTGATGCCCTATCGAGAAAAAGATAAGGAAGAAGAATGGAGATTAATGTTAATCACTTTCCCTAATGCAGATTGGGTTAATGATTTGAAGGCTGCCTATGATGAGTAGTTGATGGACCTTCTCAAGCTCGTGTCTGAAGTTAAATGAAAAAATATACACAACCTCCCCAACCTCCACACACCACACATTTTTTAATTTTTATTATTTTTTTCTTTCATCAAATATTTAATATATGAATAATGAATAAAAAAATTAAATTATTTTAAAAAGAATAAACTCAAAAAAAATTTAAAAAAAATTATTAAAAATTTTAAAAAATATGGTGTGTGAAGTTGAGAGGTTGTGTAGTATTGCTTAAGTTAAATTAAGCACTCACTACATTGTCAAGGAGGGGTTGTTTTTGTACAAGAATCGGTTATGCATTCCTTAACATGAGAGGTTTAAAAATAGGTTGTTGGAACTATCACCCACCAACCCATGTGGAGGGCATTCTGCGTACAAAAATACTATTAACAGAGTAAGGAAGTACTTCTATTGGATATGGCTAAATAGGAATGCGAAGCATTTTATCAGAAACTGTGATGTGTGTCAAAGGGTTAAGGCAAACAACACTTTAACTAGTGGGTTACTATAGCCTTTGCCCATCCCAACTAAACCGTGGACCCACATTACCATAGATTTCATCGAAGAACTCCTTAATTCACAAGGGTTCAAGACCCTTTGGGTAGTGGTCGATAGACTGACCAAGTACAATCACTTAATTCCCTTGAAACACCCATACACAGCCAAAGATGTAGCTAAGCTTTTCCTTAAGCACATTTTTAAACTCCATTGATTGCCCCTATCTATAGTCTCTGATAGAGACAACACCTTTACAAGCCAATTTTGGCAGAAGTTGTTGACACTACAGGGAGTTCAATTATCCCTAAGCACGGCCTACCACCCTCAAATCGATGACCAGACGGAGGCAGTAAATAAGATGCTGGAAACTATCTCAGATGCTTTGTAGAGGACAAGCCCAAGGATTAGGTTAAGTGGACACCATTGGCCGAGTGGTGGTATAACTCCACTCAGCACTCACCAACCAAACTGACTCCCTATGAGACCCTCTATGGACAACCACCACCAAGACTATTAGACTATGTGCCAGGTACATCACGTGTGGAGATAGTGGACAACACACTTAGAACCCGTGATCAAATTTCTAACTACTCAAATAGAACATACAAGCAGCCCAAGATCGTATGAAAAAAATACTCAGATTTAAGGAGAAAAGAGCAAGAGTTCTTAGTGGGGGATTAGGTATACGTGTGCCTTCAGTCGTATCGACATACCATGGTGGCTCTCCAGTGTAGCCTTAAGCTGGCCCCTCAGTACTTTGGACTGTTCTAGGTGATACATAGGGTTGGCCAAGTGGTCTACAAGTTGGATCTACCGAGCACTAGGATCCACTCCACATTTCATGTATCACAACTCAAGCCCAAACTCGAATCCAAGGTAACAGCCTTCCTATCGCTGCCACCAACGGAGGACCATGGAGTCATCTGCTTAGAACCTGAGAAAGTTCTCAACCGCCGCATGAAAAAGGCCGAAAACAAGGCATGGGTCGAGCTTCTGGTTTGCTGACAAGGCCAAGACCCCAACGGTGCCACTTGAGAAACCTAGGACAAATTTCCCCACCTTGCTATTCTAACCCAACTAACCAATCTGCAACCCAATTAGTAAGCCCAAGTCCAAGCAATGCTAAATTCTTTGAGGATAGATTGGCTCAAATAAGAATCAGACATTACAAAAAAAAAACCAGAAAGCTCCTATATTGTTCAGTACTTTTAATACCATAACCCTCTAATGTATAAGATCTCCATCAATCATTAAATCCCTCGGTTGGCAGAAAGAATACAAGGCATGACTTGGCAAAATAGCCAGGAAGCAAAACTAATTGTCGAGGAAAAGCTAAAACAAAAAGAGACGAATCATCAACTCAGTCACAATCGGACAACATGAATATGGAGGTAAGGACAGCCATGACGAGTTCTTCTCAACATGCCAGAAGTTTTTTTTTTCCCCTTCTTCATTGCATTTTTGTTTTGGATACTAATTAAAAATGAATTTAGCCAAGTACATTAGATTAAAGAACATGCTTTCTGATAGATGTCAGCATCTTCAAGTCGGCTATCTCTGCTCAAGGCCAAGCTTAACAAAGCGAAAGTACATTTTCACAGGGCATCAAGAGGCCAAAAGGAAAGAACATGTCGGCAACCCAACAGGTGCTTTCTTTACCTTTGAGAACAAGGAGACTCAACATATATTTTGTAGGTAGAAAACCTCCTCGAATTTGTGGACAGAACACAAAGGAATCACTACTGCAGAAGCGATTCTTAAATGCTGCAGCCATTCTCTTGTTGTAAATGTTCCTTGAAAAGAGAGAATCCAACAGATATAAGAGCGTGGAGCTGAAAAGGGCTTTCTGCATTATCCTTATCTGGTATGGAGAATTAGACCCCTAACCTGTATTGGGATCTCTCCCCAATATTCTCACTCTCATAAATGCAGCCAAAACAATTATTTTAAGGCAAGAAATAGATGAATTTTCATCGGTTCAAACTTCTCAAACAATTATGATTTAACAAATTCAAAAATTCGTAGTTTTCACCATGGCGCAAAGTGTGTGATGTTTGGCCTTTTTGTACCTTGAAAAAAATATAGGAAAATATTTAGATGGTGTAAACAAAGATTAGATGCACTTTGGATAGAGATGAGATGATTGAGATGATTTTAGTTGAAAGTTGAATAAAATATTATTTTTTAATATTATTACTGTTTTAAAATTTTAAAAAAGTTGAATTATTTATTATATTTTGTGTAAAAATTTAAAAAAATTGTAATGATGAGATGAGATAAGATTAAACACTTTTACTATCTAAACTAGACTTTATTTTATAAAATGACTACTAAATTATCAAATTTGTCATTTTATCTCAAACTATTGATTAGTCTCATTTTTTTAAGTTATTATTATTATTATTATTATTATTATTATTATTATTATTATTATTATATCATATCATCTATTAAGTATTAACTTTTATAAATAATAGTGTGCCGGATATTATTCACACTGACTTGCAAGTAAAATGCTTCTTTACATTTATATATATATATATATATATATATATATATATATATATATGGCTAAAGGAAAATGCCACTATCATTAAGAGTGGCTCCCACAATTCTCACCGATAACTTTTTTTTTTTTTTAATTTTATTTTATTATATAAAGTGATAATTTAATGAATCTATAATTTTTATTTAAAAAAAATATATTTAAAGGATCTAAAAAAATGTGTGGAAAAAGGAAAAATAAAATTTACCATATTGGTGAGGATTCTTCTAGAATGTCGGTGGCTCTAGCAGCCCCTATATATAAGTGATAATTTTAAAGCGCAGAGCGCAATTATTCCATTTAACTTTTTTCTTTTAAATAATATTTCATTTAACTTTATTGACAAAAAGATATATAATTTAGGTTGTGTTTGGATGTTGAACTGAGTTGAATTGAGTTGAGATGATAAAATATTGTTAGAATATTATTTTTTAATATTATTATTATTATTTTGAGATTTGAAAAAGTTGAATTGTTTATTATATTTTGTATTGAAATTTGAAAAAAATTATAATGATGAGTTGAAATTAGTTTAAGAACCAAACGAAACTTTAATCCCATACATTGGAGTGAAGATGATTAGGTTCTAGCAATGTCCAAAAGGCGTTGGGGAATGATTAATGCACAGTCTACAGGCGCAAAGCGAAGTTCTTGGTACACTTCGAGGAACTACAAGCTGTTAAAACATAAACACTCTATAGCGATTCCATGTGCTCCATACTCCAATTTTTTGAGAGTTGATCTCCTCCCTACATATAAGGTTCAAAATATTTTCTCTCTCTTAAAGGATACACCTATTAATTGCTGATATGATATTTGGATAGAGAAATAGTATTTATTTTCTCTTTTATCATCTTTTACTTTCAGATTAATGAACTATTTATTATTTATTAAATGGTAAGATTTTATTTTATTTATTTTATTTTTTGAAGGAAAATTGTCATAATTAAAAAATTTATATCCACTCATGACATATCTTCGTATTAAATATGACATCATAAATCAAAATAATGCATTTGGAGCTCCACCAGTATACTATTATCTTTTGTGACTGGTATGGTTTTCATTACTGTTGATACTCTCTACAGACAAATGTCCAAGAGACAGCTCAACCTCACCCTTCATAGAAGGAGAGAAGTCAACCTCTACAGACAAAAGCCAAGAGACAAATTATTTTTATTTTATTTTAATTAACAATAAGGAAACAAAAAAAGAAAGCAGTAAGATAGATGCGAAAAATGACAGATTACAGTTTAAACAATCTCCGATAGACTTCAGAATCTGTGACAGTGCATGAATGCAATACACTTGTCTCTTTTCAACCACAAAAGTCATATCTGAAATATTTAGTAGTGACGAGTCTGGTGACCTGGCTTGTGTAGCGAGAAGAGCTGTCAAAATGGGTGGAGCTGTCAAAATGGGTGGAGCGTGAGGATCACTTGCAATGACTTTCGTAAAACCGTCACTTTTCTCTGAACAATTTGCGGCCTGAGAGTCTGCTTGTGCCGCGCGTGTCTCTCAGGAGTTGCATGAAAGTTGTAAATTTGTCTTTTTCGATATTGAAGGAAGTAAAATAAAATTAAGAAAAAAAAACTACCTTGATAGACAATGTGGGTGGATGTAGGAAGGAGGGGAAGGAGAAGGAGAAAGAGGAGGAGCCTCAGACAGAAATCAGATCTGAAGCCCTTGATTTTTTAAGAGAGAGAGAGAGAGAATGAGAGATGGCTAGTGGTAAGATTTTATTTGAAATATTCAAAATTTAAAATTTATCTTTCAAATCAAATTATGTGATATAAGTATTTTATTATATGTACTCTATGTACAGATTTGAGAATAAAACTTTCTCAATTTATTTGTTTGGGGGAGATAATGGTAATGGGGCTACAAAGGTCCAAATGAGCTAAAATAATGACATGTCCACCATTAGATTGACTAATCTAGAATTGAATTGATGGCTTGGTTGAAGATTTAACAGAAAAGTCTTATTGCAAGCAATTTCGTGCACTAAAGTGTGCGTAAATGTTAAATGTGAGACGTTTGTTCAATGAAACAATGCGAGTTAAAGACAAAAATGATTTTCGTGAGATCTTTTATTTTTGTTTAAAAAAAAAATTATGTGAATGTTAGTACTTAATTTGGTGATCCAAACCGCTTTTACATAGCAAGTGTAATTATGGAGGACTTAAAAGAAAAAAAAAGATTAGGTTTGATCACAATAAAAGATGCTTTCTGACGCGGAAAGCAACCCCACTTTTGTAGTGAAAGGGGTTTTTCAATATGGCCAAGAACCACTATGGATGGGGAGTTCCTTTGTCTCTTTGGTTTGCCACTTAGAATTGAAAAGAGCACAAAGACAGGTATCATTGTCATGGTGTCACGGATTAGAGCATCTTTTCATGCCCTAGCCCTATTAACAAACAAGGAAATGCACAGCTGGGAACCAATGTATACCCACTTTTTTTCTTTTCAAATATTTTATATATTTACCTTTTGTTGTATTTAATTAATAAAAATGCTTTAATCGCAAATAGATTTCATAAAAGTAAATGACGTTGTTGTCGTCAATGTGATATATTAGATTGTAAAGTTATTTTTATTATAAAGTAGATTTATCATATCATAAGAAGTCATATCAATTTATAAATTTAATTTTATAATTTTTTGTGTAACTGTAATACTTCTCTTTGATTATTACAAGTCAAAATTGTCAATGGCACTCACAAATTGTATAACCAATCAGGACTTGTTGTACTCCTTTTTATAATGGTAAAAAAAAAAAAAATCCAATCAAGATTTTCATGGAGTATTTTGTTCGTGTTCTAGGGTTTATAATGAGTTAAAGTTAAAAGCATGAAATGGTTGGTCAATTTCTTGAACATTTAGATTCCGTTTATTAAGAGATAGATAAATGATAGGTTTAGATTCATAGATAGTTAAGATTTGAGATGGTTTATGAATAGTAGAATAAAATTTGAATTATTTATTATATTTGGTGAGAAAATTTAAAAAAGTTATTTTAAAATTTGAAAAAGTTGAATTGTTTATTATATTTTGTGTGGGAATTTGAGAAAATTGTAATGATGAGATGAGATGAGTTGAGGTGGGTTTTGAATTCAAACCTTGCTAAAATGAGATGAGATGAGATGAGATGAGATGATTTTAGATAAATTAAATTAAATATTGTTATAATCTTATTTTTTAATATTATTTTTATTTTAAAATTTTAAAAGTTGAATTTTTTATTATATTTTGTGTGAAAATTTAAAAAAATTATAATAAGAGTAATGCTACATACAGTCGTAGAATGCGCAATTATTTTAAAAGTTCCACTATTAAAAAATTAATTTCTTTTCATGTGGATATATTTATTCACTTTTTTCAAAGCGATTGCAAAAAAATTTCTCTTATAATAATAAGATGAAATGAGTTGAGATCAATTTTCAATCCAAACGAGATTTTAATATTTTTTTATTTTTCGTTGGTAAAAACTTTGAAATTTAAGATAAGTAAACCTTTCATTATTTCAACGTCAGTGACCTCATAATCTCATTTCACGGGTTTTGCTGACGAGTGAATTGCGGAACTTTTGCCGTTGATATTGCGTACCATGGAAGACATACAGCCGTGTGAAAAAGGTTGATATCTGAAAAAGACACAAACAGAAACCGGGAAGACATGGACGAAAAGGAAATAGACAGAAGATTACCACAGCACACAACTCAATCCACGCACAAAGACGAGACCAAAACCACACTTTCTTTTCTTTCCCATCCCCATAAACTCTTCACTCTTTCAGTTGCACCTTGGCACAGCACGCCATCGAGTGCCCCCCCAAGTCAATCATCTACACCCAAACGAATTGATATTATAAATTTGAGAAACAACAGGATTAACAGATCAAACCCATGATTTGCGCACTCTCCCATAATTAATTACTGAAAAGACATATTCTTTCCTTTCCCTATCTTTAAATCCACTTTTACTTCACCATCCTCCTCTGCTTTCTTCCTCTGCACCCTCTCTCTCTCTCTCTTATCTCTCTCTCTCTATTGTTCTCAATTCTTCAATGGCTACTCTCGAGGATATTGGAGTCTCTGCATTGATCAACATTATCACTGCCTTTACCTTTCTGCTGGCCTTTGCTATCCTCAGAATCCAACCCTTGAATGACAGGGTCTACTTTCCCAAACGGTACCTCTCTGGAGAAAGAACCAGCCCGAGGCACTCCAGGAACTTCGTGACCAAATTTGTCAACCTCAATATCACGACTTACCTTACTTTCTTGAACTGGATGCCTCAGGCTATGAGGATGAGTGAGACTGAGATTATAAATCATGCTGGTCTCGACTCTGCCGTTTTCTTGAGAATCTACATTCTGGGGTACTCTATTTTTGTTGCTTTCTCAAGGAATTTTTTTAGCTGAGCAGTTTTGATTCTCAAAAAATTGGAGTCGTTAACTGCAATTTTCATTGTCCTGTGTCATATATGTCGGTGTAAATTGTGAATAAAAAGTACTGAACCTTGGACCGGAATAATTAGCGTATGTGTGAGATTTAATGTACTCGTTATTCCGTCCGTTTCTTTCATTTTTTTTTCTTCCCATGTCTTTGGTTCCTGTTGGCGTTTGGTCGTTTGAGAAAATTTTTGTAGTTTTAATTGTACTACACGCGCGCGCACACAAACATATAGGAGCTGTTATTGGCCAAATACAAATTCATGACTTTTTAGCTAAGAAAACAAAATTCGACTTAATTACCAAGAAAACTTTGATTTCCAGATGTCTTCCTTTTTTAATCTTCCTTTTTCAGCTTGTGGCTTCTTTATAGAGTTTTTGATTTAGGAGGAAAAAATGGGACGGATAAAATATGCAATTATCATGTTTAGCTTTGATTACGAGCTCTCTCTTTAAAGCAGTTGAAGGGAGTGGAGGGGCGGAACCCCTGCCGGTGGAGGGGAGGGGAGGGGAGGGGAGGGGGAGTTTTGTTTCCTTGGGAATTTGGATTCTTGAGTGTCTATTTTACTAGTTTCTCTCATGTTTTAAAGTTTTTTAGTTGTAGTTGTTGCGGATTGTAGTCAAAATCTGAGAATTAATACTGTTAATAATGGGATACATGATGCTGGCTTGGTTTTGGATGTTGCCATTATCTCAATTGCAATGTAAAAATTTTGAATGTATCAATTGCCTTTCTGTCTCAATGCCATTGTTAACTTGCTGTTTACCCTGTTTTATAACGACCAGATAGCAGGGAAGATTTTTAATATTTGAAACCTAATAACAGCCTTTTCACGCTTACAGGCATTGATTAAGAGTTTTGGACTCTTTCCCTCTTAAGGTCTGAAAGATTATTTATTCTTAGTTAAAGGTGTTCAATAGTTCTGGGTGTTGGTTCATTGTAATTTATCTGGTTTTTTACAAAGAAATCCTAATTGCTCTTGTTTTGGGTTGAGCTTGGAAAATCAAGTCCATATTTAAAATACTTTCTTTATTCCACATGTGTACAAACAGATTATATTGCTTTTAATTTTGAGAAGTTGCTCCTATGATTCTCAGTATGCACCAAACCTCAATTGAACGTGATGTGCTTTGTGACTCTTAAAGAAAAACTAGGTTCCTCTATCAAAATTCAATCTAGGTCCATAATGAAGTCATGAACCTATGGTCCAGATGAACTGTTTCTTTTCAGTTCATCTTCCTTGAAGTTGCAAGCTTCAAGTTGATATATCTTATGAGAATTCACTCAGAAACATTGTTGTCTGCAACCAAAAAGACTAGGATTATAATGCAAATTGAAATCTAGAAACAAAGGAATGCTGGCATTTTGTATTGATTTGCAACTTTTCAAGCAAATAATTTTCATGATCTTTTCTATTTATTCATGACCTTGGCTGAAGCTTTTAGATTTAACAGATCTGTCAGCATTTTCGTAACTGATTTCTTCTCTTTTGTTTGACAGCTTAAAAATCTTTGTACCAGTGACAGTCCTGGCACTTCTTATCCTCATTCCAGTCAATGTGTCAAGTGGGACACTATTTTTCCTCAGAAGAGAACTGGTTGTGAGTGATATTGATAAGCTTTCAATATCAAATGTTCGCCCTGAATCTATAAGGTACTTTTGTGTACTCCAAATGTATATAATGCAAATAAAATACTTATACTTACAAAATATTGATATGCTGGTGAGAGCCGAACTGATGATTTTGCTTTGAGTTTCTCAAACCACTACTGAAGACAGAAGTAGAACACAAAAGCCTGTTCTACTAATTTTACAGTGTAACTGTGTTATTAGGTCCCCCATTAGGGTGATCTATGGTAGAAGGGAATGAGCATGATAAAGGTGTACTGAGTGCCAAATCCCACCATTGTTTCTTACTAGGTGAAACTGGACTTCACATGATTCCTAAGAGCTCTAACTAAATGTATAATTCTAGATATAACTTGAACTTTCTTTGGGTTGTTACACATGATGTGTATATGAGATGAGATAACTTTCATACTTACATTTGAAGTTACCTTACTAAGAACTAGTATGTCAAAGGCATGGTTATCTTAAATAATTTGCTCTAAATGTGTATGAAAAAGTGAGTTGAATGTGGATATTAACTTTGTATGATTTTTGTACTGACGTTATTGCAATCTCACATATAATGGCCGTAAATTCCTGAAGTTGTTCTAAATAAAGTTTATATTTAATATAAAGAAACCAAAAGACGTTTTGAGGATTTTACACCGAGCAAATGTGGTGCTCTGAATTTCAAGTGTTAAATTTAACTTAAAAGCAAGAGTGGATATTGGCTGGGGTTACAGGAGTGCAATGTTTGTTGAGAATTCATAAGATATACTTGGAAGCTAGATAAACATTTTTTTAAATGATGGATTAAAATTTGTGGTAGAGCATGGTCTTTCCCCTCCCAGTATGTCAAACAATTTTTTTCATAAAAATTAAGATTGAGATTAGCTCCCTAGTGTAGGAGCTTTATTTAAAGTCCAGATACTGTTTAAACTTGAGCTGGAGCAGCATTCTGTATATGAGAATCCTGGTGCTGTGAGATTGACCTAGTATGATGGGAGATGGCTAATGGTTAGATTATCTGGGATGAGATTTATTGTGGAATGTATCTTCGATTGCTTTTGCCTTTCACTGGCCGAGACACTTACTCTGGTGTTCCGGTGATCTGTAATATAGGAGTTTAGAGGTATTCTGTTGGAAAACTTCTCATTCTGACAAGACTGTTGGTGTGATTAGTGACTGCTGCTTCCTGCATAATTAGAACCTTTATACAAAAGCTTACTTTCTAATCAATGAGTAGAAGAGATAATTACCACTACAAGTAGTTCTTCAAATGACACCACAAATGCTGAACAGCATGGTGGCTTCCGTTAGTTTTTGTCCTCAACCTCTCACTCTCTTCCTGTTATCTATTTTGCTGTGATGATAGACAGCAAGCGGTACATGTTGGATTGAGCTTTTTCTTCTCATCTGTTTCTTGGTTTTTCTACTCTGCTACAGTACATTTTAAACTTATCACAGCCTAAGGTGGGGTTTGGATAGTGAGATGAGATGAGATGGTTTTAGATGAAAGTTGAAAGTTGAATAAAATATTGTTAGAATAATTTTTTTAATATTATTATTGTTTTGAGATTTGAAAAAGTTGAATTGTTTA
Source organism: Juglans cinerea (assembly GCA_961763995.1). Lineage (NCBI taxonomy): Eukaryota > Viridiplantae > Streptophyta > Magnoliopsida > Fagales > Juglandaceae > Juglans > Juglans cinerea. Next base: position 26,351,717 of record CAUIVZ010000004.1, on the reverse strand, counting down.
TTGTATTTTGTGTGAGAATTTGTGAAAATTGTAATGATGAGATGAAATGAGATGAGATGGGTTGAGATGTTTTTGGTATCCAAACTGAGCCTAATATTGATTTGTTAAGGTTTTGGAGTATCACTTTTGGCTTGTACATTGAAGGCATTCCGATATAGTCTTAGTCCTTCTCATTCAAATAGTTCATTTATGTTCATTGTTAAACAATCAAATTTCATGTTCAGTGGCTTAAAGCAGTTCAAAGTACTAGGTTCAATACTATGAAGTTGCGATGTAACTGACTTTAGTTTTCTTGAAATGCTAGAATTTATAGTATTTTGTAGTCAATATATGTATATTTTTATATTAATTTTCTTTTAAAACATATCTTATTTAGGTTAATGGCAACTATTTGAAAACAAGATTGTACTCTTTAAATTTCAGGTTTTTTTACCACATAGGATTGGAATATTTGTTCACGATATGGACTTGTTACTTGCTATACAAGGAATATGATTATGTTACATCAATGAGATTGCATTTCTTGGCTTCACAACGCAGGCGTGTGGAGCAGTTTACGGTGAGTTGGGCTCATATTTCTTCATAATAATCTAACGAACATATTAAGCTTTCTTCAGTATGTGTGAACGGCCTGTCACTATTTATCAATTAATTTGTTGTATATCCTTTTAATTGTTTTTAGAAGTAAAAGATTATATTAATAAGAATAGGCATAGCCCAAGTACACATGTAGTATACAAGAGATAACACCTAGTTAGGGGGAAGAAATAGAAACTAGAAAATCATGAAAATCTAGGCCATTGAAATCTACGGCTTTAGCCCATAGGAATAACGTATTAACAAAGAAGAATCTAATTTCCTCCAGTGAGCTCTCCCTATCTTCAAAATTCCAATAATTTCTCTCCTTCCATATGCACCATAGAATACAAATAGGAACCATCTTCCACATAGCTGTGATTTGTTGAATACTCTCCAAATTCGTCCAGTTGGCTAGAAGCTTGACCACAATAGCAGGCATAACCCAGGCTAGTTCCAATCTTTTCTGAAGACATCATCCCATAATGCCATGGCGACCTCACAATGTAGTAACAGATGATCCACAGTCTCACCATTCTTTTTGCACATACAACACCAGTCCACAATAATAACTCAGCATTTCCGTAAATTATCCATAGTCAAAATCTTGCCCAAAGAAGCTGTCCAAGAAAAAAGACCGCCTTTAGGGGTGTTTTATTTCTCCAAATTCTTTTCCAAGGAAAGTGATTGCTCTGTGGGTTTGTGAGGGTCTTATAGAAGGAATGAATAGAAAATACCTTTTCTAGTGAGTACTTACCACATCTTATCAGCTCCTTGAGTTCTCAACCTCATGGCGTACAAGAGGCTGAAAAAATCAGAAAAGCTGCCAACTCCCAATCATGGGCCGCCCTGATAAAATTCACATTCCATTAGATAGAGCTGCCTGGCATCTCCATGAGGTCCACCACTGATGCCTCCTTTTCACACGCAATCTAGAAAATTGTAGGGAATGTAGCCTCAAGGGCTCTATTTCCACACCATATTTCATGCCAAAATTTTATTTTAGATCTGTCTCCCATCATGATTCTAGTATGTTGAGTAGAAACCCTCCAACCTCTTCTGATGTGCTTCCAGACTCCCACCCAATAAACCCCTTGTACCTCCCAAGTGCTCCAACCCCCCCCCCCCCCCCCCAATAACCCCCATACTTGAAATCAATCACCAACTTCCATAAAGTCTCCCTCTTAAATGTTATACCGCCACAACCATTTCCCAAGAAGAGCTTGATTGAATACCCTCAAATTTCTAATCTCCAACCCACTAGCAGAGATTGTAGAGCATACCTTATCCCAGTTGACCGGGTGAAACTTAAATTCATTTCCCAACCCGCTCCAAAGGAAGTCATGTTGGAGTTTCTCAATATGGTTCGCCACACTCTGTTGAATTGGGAAATAAGTTGGCAAATTGGACAGAGTGCTCTTGATAGGTGTGGTCCTACCACCTTTTGACAAATACAATCTCTTCCAACTTGCCAATCTGCGTTTGATCTTCTCTATCACTTCATGCCAAATAGATCTAGCCCTGAAAGAGGCACCCAAAGGAAGGCCAAGGTATTTCATGGGAAAGGAGGAGAGTGTTAGCCAACATCCAAAAATTGCGAATGTTTCCAATTGGAACCAACTTCGACTTGGATAAGTTTACTTTCAATCCTAACACGGCTTCAAATCAAAGTGAGAGTGCCCTTAAAGAACGAATATGATTTTTCCTCGCCTCACAAAAAATCAAAGTATCATTTGCAAACAACAAATGAAAAATGTTAAGAGTACCCCAATTGGTGTCACCAACCAAAAACCCAGCCATAAAGCCACTTCCAACCATAGTAGACATCATTCTACTAAGCGTCGCGTCGCCATAACAATGACAAAAAGAAGCAGGGATAGGATCTCCCCTTGCCTTAGCCTGCGAGAACTGGTAAAGAAATCAACTGGACTGCCATTCACCGAAATTGATAACCTTGTTGTGGAGTTGCAATTCCTAATCCATGAGCACTATCGCTTCCCAACTCCACACCTCCCAAACAAGTAGGGCTACAACCTGAGCAACCCGTTCAAAATTTGAGCCCGACCTGAGTTGCTGATCTTGGCAAACAGAATCGACCCGACCCGCAAATTCCTAATCAGGTCAACCCGTTTTTTTTTTTAATAATCAGATTCAAATACTAGCGTCGAGCAATATACAAATTCCAACGATTTGCAATTCCTTTGCACAATTTTCATATATAAAACCCTTTGTCTCTGCAAACGCCACAAGGCAATGCGACCTTTCTCTGCACCAAAACCCACCAAAATAGGACACAGCAAAAGCCAAACCAAAGAGCCACAAGTTTTTTTTTTTTTTAAAAAGAGAGAATAAAATTTTGGAGAAGGTAGTGTCGCTTTTGAGTTTACCCATATGTTCACAGTGGCTTTGGTATCATTTTTTTTTCTTTTCGTTTTTGAGGCATTTATTCAAATGGTTGGAGTCCCAGATTTTCATGAGTATTTTTTTTTATCGGGAACTTTTCATGAGTAGTTTTATGAGGATAAATTCACCTAACCCAGATTTTTCCTTCAAATCTTGGAAAAAATTCGTACCTTTAACCGATTTGCAAGGCATCTTTAACTTTTGCGCTTGGTTTCTTTGAGCCAACACATCTGGTCAACATATATTGTTTCAAAATCAAGAAACAATAGTACCATCGCTCAACTCTTGGATTCAGGAAATCTAATCTTGACCCATAATGATGGCAAAAAGATGAGTTGTTTTCCATCTAGACAACGGACGGACGAAGGGGAACGGAGGCAATGGTGATGGCATTGTGATGAAGAGAAGTGAGGATTTTGGGAGGTGGGGCTAGCTAGCTGGGCTTTTCATCTGTGGAGGAAAACGTGTTCTAAAGTTTTATAAGCCGGGTCACCGGGATGTATGGGTCGAACCCGAACAATAATTAAAACCGCCTTTTTCAGTTCAGGTCGGGTCGGATTTCACGGACAGGCCGGGTTGATTGATTTCCTGCACAGGCCTACAAACAAGTCTAGTAGGAAGTCCCAATTAACATGATTATAAGCCTTCTCCATGTCCAGCTTGCATAAAATTCCAGGATCACCGGATTTTAATCTACTATCTAAACATCCATTGGCTATTAGTATTGGATCCAATATTTGTCTTCCCCTTACAAATGTGTTTTGGGGTCTCGATATAATCCTCCCCACGACCTACCCTAGGCGGTTTGCTAGAACCTTGGAGATAATCTTATACACCCTATTCACAAGATTAATAAGACGAAAATCCTTGATATTCAAGGCCCCAACCTTCTTAGGAATAAGCGCGTTAAAAGTGGCATTGGGGCTTTTCTCAAACTTCCCAACTTCATCAAATCATCCTTCACCACTCGCAATAGGATTGTAAGAAACCCATAGAAAAACCGTTTGGACCAGGTGCTTTATCTTTGGCCATCCTCCTCACCACTTCATGGACTTTTGTCTCATCAAAGGGCCTCTCTAGCCAGGAAGCGCTCATGCTCAATGGTCTTAAAAACTAGCCCATTGAGCTTTGGCCTCCACACTACCTGCTCAAGTAGTCTGTTCTTATTGATAATCACCTCATTAGTAAGAACACAAGATTTCAAAAATAATTAGTGTGGTGTTTCTTGACCATCATTTGTCACGGAACCCAAACTATATATCTAAGCATACTAAAATTTGCGTCTTTGTACTCGGTTTTAGTCCTACTTGGTCTATGCTTACATTCTGAAGTTTCTTGACTAATTCCAGTTTGGAGTAAGCCTCATTCCCTGTTGTCAAAAAAATATTTAAAAAAAAAAAAGTGATACAATGCACCATGGGATCTCATCCTTGGCAGCAGTAAGTTTCAAACACCAAGGCAAAAGACAAGGACCCTATGCTGAGGCTTCCTGTAAGCCTTTTGTGATTGTGATTCCTCTGTTAACCTCAACTAGTAACTGCTTAATCATACTTATTCATTACAACATCAATCTACTTAAGAGGAATTCTTATGTGCAAAATCATATAATTTTTTTCAGTCAAATAAAAACCGTATGGTCTGTATCTGTTTCTCTATATTTTTTAGCATCCCAGTTATAATATAGCTTTCATGGTTAATCGTCCTGGTATAAAATGAAATCAATTCACAAGAACCATTATCAAACATCTCCTGGAATAGATGAAATTGATTGACAAGTACCATTATCACACATTTACATGGGTACATCACTCACTTTTCTTTAAGTTTCATGGTCTTGTTTGACTATTACTTGCCCATATTGAAATGGTTACCAAATGCATGTAGCCGCCCTTTTCTCAACAAAAAAAGTACTCTCACCTTGTTCTTGCAAGGGGAGGACGCACAACTTGAGCAAGCTTTTATTTGCATCTAGGCATCATTTTCTTTTGTTCATAGCATATTAATGAGCAAAGTCTTAGATTAAGTCTTGGAATTGTTGAAGGAATTGGGCAGTATGTGTATGTGGATTGAATTCTCAAACCCAATATGTACCAGATATTGGTGACATCTCCTAAAAGTTGCTCATATTCCAAGAAAAGCATAAACAAAATAGTACATCTAACTGGTACTCTTGCATCCTCACGGACATGCAGCTTTTGGGATGATTGGTGACAAGGAAAAAACTGATGTGACATTCATGGTGCACAATCTTATGGAACTCCAGTGAAGTATTTGTGTATGATACATTGACCAGTTTGAGTTAGTATGTAGGAGGGGCATGGGTTTTGGTTGTTCTTGATTTGGCTTTTACACTGTCATGTCATTCTTGCGTGGTGCAATATTTGGTGGCTCTAATGAAATAAGTGTGATATATTGGTGTGGCAATTATTATTCAAGTTCTAATTATAAATGCATTTCATCAATGAGTTTAATCAAGTTTAAGTACTATTTGAACCTGTATTTTTTTCTTTTTTGCAGGTAGTGGTGAGGAATGTGCCGCATGTTCCTGGACACTCCTTATCAGATACTGTGGACCACTTCTTTCAAACTAATCACCCAAATCATTATCTCTTTCACCAGGTAATAAATTTTTTTTAAAACTATTTGCTAGGTGAACTCCACTGTTAAAAAATTAATTTCCATTGGGTCCCATATATATATATATATGTATATATATTGATCCAACCTAGATAATGTAATGGGCAAGCTATACACTGATGATGTTTCTGTATTTACTTTTATATCTATTCAGGCATTATACAACGCAAACAAATATGCTAAACTCGTGAGAAGAAGAGAGCGGCTCCGGAATTGGCTGGACTACTACCAGCTTAAGTTTGAAAGGCATCCAGAAAAGAGGCCAACTGGAAAAGTAGTTTGTTCTCATGAACTGAAATTTCAGACATGCCATCTGTTGAATGGATATGCATATCTATGCAGATTCTGAATTCATCAATTGATAATTTTTTTTTTTTTTTACAAGTAAAACAATTGATAATTGGGGTTTTGGATTTGATGGTTTGATATCTTTTCCTTTTCAGATGGGATTTTTGGGGCTTTGGGGTGAAAGTATTGATTCTATTGAGTACTACAAACAGCAGATTAAGCAGATTGAAAAGATAGTAAGTTACGATCTCTACCTCATTTTCAATCTATTCAACTTCTTTGGTATTTCATTCTTCAACTGCTCCCAAATCTTCGTTAGGATGCGTATCGTTTTACTAGAATAACTTATAGCCTTCTTAATTTTTCTATTAATTGTTAGATTTCTTCAATCTAATAGCTGCATCCTTCTGCTAGTTGACATTGGAGCGCCAGAAAATTATCAAAGACCCAAAGTCTATTCTGCCAGTTGCTTTTGTTTCATTTAATTCGCGTTGGGGAGCCGCTGTTTGTGCACAGACACAGCAAAGCAAAAATCCAACACTTTGGTTGACAAATTGGGCCCCTGAACCTCGTGATGTCTATTGGCGGAACCTGGCCATACCATTTTTTTCTTTGAGCATCAGAAAGCTTATAATATCATTGTCAGTGTTTGCTTTAGTTTTCTTCTATATGATACCGATTGCATTTGTGCAATCCCTCGCAAATTTGGAAGGTCTTGAAAGGGTTGCTCCTTTCCTCAGGCCTGTGATTGAGCTGTAAGTAAACTTAATTGGATTTATAGTTTGTGAATTGTATGATTAGGTAGAATTTCACATCATTGTTGCGTTCTCTTCTTCTCAATAATTCCATATTCTTTGCTAGCTTTGTAGTATAGTGAATTTTCAATTTAGATTACCATTATTTACATAAATAATGGTAATTACTTGCCCCTCCATCCCCCTCACCCCTCCCTCGAGCCCACACCCCGGGCCAGGGGGCGGGGAAAAAGAAGTGGAGTGGACTATTTGTGCATTAGAATGACAGCAGGATACCTTCATCCTGATTCCAACATATTAGTAAATTGTAGAAGCCTTGTGAAGGCAAAAAAGTCTTGGTGTGCATGATTGGACATTTCCTTGAATATAAATTGTTTGTGAAAATCTTTTATTTTCTGTTTAATTTCCGTGTGGCTTTATCTTATCACCAATAGGGTTCGTTTTTATCAATGTGAAATGATAATATATTCATTATATATGCTATTGAATCTATGAAGTATGTTTCTTATGTTAATCTCATTATGCTGCCTTTCAAACTAAAGATACTACCCTTTTAGTCACTAATATGAATTTTCACATTGCTGCCAATGAGGGAGTGCATCCAATTATAAACCTTCAAAGGAAATACTCATATTCGGAATTGACTGATTTATCTGTTTGTGCTTTCTCACCATTGCATGCAAGATGGTCGTTTTCTTAATTCATGGTTACCAATACAGCTCAAATCCAATAGCTTTTCCTTTTATGTTTTTCCTTTTTCTTTGGAACACTTATCTAAAAACTTGTCAATTTTATACAGGAAATTCATCAAGTCATTCCTACAGGGCTTCCTCCCAGGTCTAGCCCTTAAAATCTTTCTATATATTCTCCCAACAGTTTTGATGATCATGTCAAAAATTGAAGGACATATAGCATTCTCAACACTGGAACGAAGAGCAGCAGCAAAATACTATTATTTTATGTTAGTGAATGTATTCTTGGGAAGCATTGTGACCGGAACAGCGTTCGAGCAACTGCATTCTTTCCTTCACCAGTCACCCACCCAGTAATTTTCAATTTCTAATTACTCAAGCTTTTATCATTTCCATGTTCGAGAATTTTATAATAAATATATGGCTGTCATGAATTGTGATTTCCTCAATAAAAATACATTAAAATGACTGTTCTTATTAAGAACTAAAAGCTTACTTAGGCACGAACAATTTTGCTTCAAGAAGTCACAATTCTAATTGGTGTAACAAGATGACACAATAATCTACATAGGTTCAAAAGAAAGAAATAGATATCAGTGTACAGTATGACATACATTGCAGCGAAGAATTTTTTGTATTCATCTTGAGATGCATGGTCAAATTATATAATATCAATGGTCCGTCGTTGTTCTACACTTCAGTTCCCCTTAAGACGAGGTATCGTGTTCAAATGATACCACCTAGTTTAAGGAATGGGATTATGTCCCAAGGCTAATTGGGAATCTGTTGTTACTTTTTGTGCAATATAGATTATAATTGATGTGTCCAAATTTTCTATTTTTCTTTGTAAGATAGCATGTTATGGCCTGTGAATATCATATAGGTTTCACTTACCAGAGATTTTTTCCTCCTTTCAGTTTTTTCTTATTTATTTATGCATTCCTTTAAAGAATAAAACCATTTTGATATTAAAGAGATATTTGTCATTGGAAAGAAGTGAAGGAACAGAAGAGGTGTGAAAAAAAAAGAAATTAAAAGTTTTTTACTTTTTGTTTAGAAAAAGAAAGACCTTATGGAAATATCTTAGATATTTTAAACACGTATTCTTCAAAGTGTGATGAAAAACAAAGACAGTAGTAACGATTCATTACAATCCATTTAGCCTTATATTTTTAAACTAGAAAGGTGAAGAAACTATGATGACGGTTTTAATGTGATAATTCATTTTTGACAAGGGGCAAGGGCTACCATTTTGCAACACTTCACTTTCATCGCATTCTAAGAAGTATCTAGCCACAACTTTGTGATTTAAAATGTTATTGATGCATATCCACATTTAATTTCTTATGCCATTTCACTTTTACGACACATCATTTGATATCTATCACCCAATTACTCTGCAGAATTTTGTCTTATGTTTAAGCAGAATGATTTTTATTATATTTGTCATGTAACTATTGCATCCAATATGATCAATTCTTGTGAAACCTCACTTTTTGTTACAGGATTCCTAGAACCATCGGGGTCTCCATACCAATGAAAGCCACTTTCTTTATCACATATATAATGGTTGATGGGTGGGCAGGCATTGCTAGCGAGATTCTTCGATTGAAGCCATTGGTAATATTTCATCTAAAGAACATGTTTTTGGTGAAAACTGAAAGAGACAGAGAAAAGGCAATGAACCCTGGTAGTGTTGATTTCCCAGAGACTCTCCCAAGTCTCCAGCTGTATTTCCTCTTGGGCCTTGTGTATGCTGTGGTTACCCCAATACTTCTTCCTTTCATACTAGTCTTCTTCGCCTTTGCATACTTAGTTTACCGCCATCAGGTCAGTTTATTCACAATGTTTGATTATTTCTATAGTCTTTCTCATCTATCCAAATTATATCTAGTACTACTTTGAATAGAATTATAATAGCCTAGGAAGAACAGAATAAAATTATAATAACTATGTATACCAACAAGATAGCTAAAACTATAATTTGTGCTCATAATTTTTTTTTTTGAAGCTAAAAAAATATTCTATTTCAATCTTTCAACTTTTCATCTAATCAGTATCCAAACACAAAAATCAATATAACTTTTACAAACTTCAAGACAAAAATACTCTTAAAAAATTATATTCAAATAACTTCAACTCTGCCTCCATCTTTCACAAATTCCAGTACAACATCTATTTTCAAAAAATATTTTATTGACAATTCTCTCTCCCCTTTCCCAAACAATATTATTAAAAAAATTAATTCTCAAATATTCTCTACATTTTTTATAACCTTGGAAGGATTAGCAATTAGAAATGACCTAGCTATTGGGAATGTTTAAAATATTTGATGTTGAATGTGTCTACAAGAGAATTACCCTACAACTATTTTACAACTTATTTTACAATCAATCAATGCAAGCATGTTACTTCAGTAAAGATTAGTTCCAATTTTACAAAACTACCCTTCAATTAATATAGAATTGTCAAGTAGTTGTAAAAGAGTTGTAAGTTGATCATTTTCCTTTAGTCAAAAAATGTATCTGCAAGGAAAATTATCTGATAATTAAAATATTTATTAGAATGACAACATTACAGTAATAAAAGTAAAGAAATTATTGGTTTTACCTGAAGATCAGCTTCTGCTCATCAAAGTTTGTATAGTTAACAGATTACAGAGAATTTAGTGACAATATAAAAAAGAATATATTTTTAGGATTTGTTTCTTTTTTCTTTTTAGATTTATTATTATTGCAATAATTATACTTTTAATTCTAGATCCTCTTTGATTGTACAGATAATCAATGTCTACAACCAACAGTATGAGAGCGTTGCCGCATTCTGGCCACATGTCCACAGTCGCATAATAGCAAGCTTGTTGATATCCCAACTTCTTCTGATGGGACTGCTTAGCACAAAAAAAGCTGCAAATTCGACTCCTTTGCTTGTTGTTTTGCCCATATTGACATTATCATTCCACAAATACTGCAAGAGACGCTTTGAGCCTGCATTTAGGAAATACCCACTTGAGGTAATCCCCAAACCATGCCCAACAATTAATTGAAAAAAGGTGTTTTTTCTTTTTTCATTTGCTACGTTTTTAACTAACATATCCAATCTATTCAAACGAAAACCTTGTAGAGAGGAAATTCATTGCTATATATAAGAAAATGTAAGTTAACTTCGCTTTGGCATTTATCACTAGAGATCATGCATTGGTGTTGCTCTTTTATATGCCCAGTGTACTTGGGCATCGCCTCTTGTAATCTTCAATAAAATCTTGTCTACCGATAAAAAAAATGCACTTTGACTTTAACATGTCATAAGGGTGGATGACAAGTCTAGTGATGGTTGTACTTGTAGTTCAGCTCTAGTCTTTTCAAAGACATTCAAAATTTAAGTTGTCTTACACCTTTTGAGCTCCTCATCTAACCACCTACTGTCAAAAGGAAGGGGAAATTGACAAAGCAACTTTTCCTCTACTTATGTAGGTTTGGACCAGGAACAATAAGACAATTTCCATGCTTTTATTTTTGTTCCTTGCGTTAGGCGCAATGCATTCAGTCTTGAAATAAACTTTTGATTAGCATCACGCTATTTCTTTCTAAGACCAAACTGTAACTTTTTACCTCTCAGTAGTTTGTGGAAGTTTCTGTTGCATGCAAACAATTAAATTGTTTCGCTACAGCTTTCTTAATATATCAAAATCTAGAAAGTTAATTAAAAAAACATAAAAACTATTTGCAAGCCAATATTTTGACACACCAAGTTACACTAGTGATGTGGAAAATGTGGATGCCTGCCACATCAACTAAGAAATAGGGTTTTGATTGTTTTATAGCTTTAATTGGTCCCACAACAAGTGGTGTTTGACACTGGCTTGTAAATAGCAAAACTAAAAAAAATTATCAAAAGCTAGAAAGTTTGCATTAAATAATGGGCGGTTCATGACACTTTGAATCATGCTTGGAAGAAGCACTTCTCTGAATGTCCATTTTATTGGAAAGGAGAGGAAGACCTGCTGGCATTTAATGTTTAGCTAAAAATGGATATCAGACGTCCACCACAATCAAATAAGTCCATTTTATGAGGGTTCCAAGGGGATTTATCTCTATTTGGTGGTAGTGGCGGTAAGTAAGATCCATGTACAAATCCTTTCTCCGTTTTGGATGGATAAAAGCTTTGTGCTTCATGATATTTTTTTTTTGTGATGACTTTTAAATTTTGTTTTTTCTGACTTCAAAAGAGCTTGACAATTTTTGTTTGACTGCTGATAAAACTACTCTGTCTTTGTTCATTCTTCAGGAAGCCATGGCAAAGGATTTATTGGAGCGGACTACAGAACCTGACCTAAACATAAAAGCTTACTTAGCTGATGCTTATTTGCACCCGATTTTCCGGTCATTTGAGGAAGAAGAGGAGTTAGTCGAGGTCAGAGTAGACAAACATCAAACCCGCAGAGTCAGCCCCCCAGTAAGCGAACCCAGCTCCCCATCACCACCCCGTTATGTCTATCATCCCCCCTCTCCACCTCATTATGTTGCACATCCATCCTCCCCACCCCAATATGTTTATCAGCCCTCTTCCCCGCCCCAATATATTTATCATCCGTCCTCCCCTCCTCGCTATGCTTATCATTATGAAGTTGAGCCTTGAACTGATAGAAACTTGTCTGCTTACAAGAAACCCTAACCAATTCTTTTAGATATTTGACATCTTACCACCGTCCATTTAGGTTGTCTAGTCTACTGTAATTATGGTTTCATCAATGTAATTGTGGTTGGGTTATGACATTTTCTTCAACTATAGTTGATGTCCAACTTATGTTTGATTGTAGAAAAGCTGTAACTGAAAGGTTATATCTTAGAATAGCCCTTCTACTCCAACCTCTTTTTATGTTTCAAAGGTTTCTTTTTCCTGTCTTTTCCTAGAAATCGAATTGGTTTGTGTTACAGAACCTTCTGTCCTTGGTTTATTGGGCGACCCTCCTACTAGGAAATATTCTGTTATGGTTGGCAATTGAGGAAAACAATGAAACTCCTTCGATGTTATTTCTCTTGATTTGATTGTGTGAATGTGATCGTGATCCGAAGAGGCGGTGTTTAATTTTTTTCATATGGGTTTCATGTTTTATTATTTTTTTTAAAGTGATTACGCATCAGGTACATAATTAACGATTGTAAATATCTTTTCTCTATCTCTAAATGGTGCTATAACCTCTACCATAACTGGTTATCTTCCCATTATTCCTACCAAACAAACACAAAGGAGCATGATCGAAATACATGATTGTCCACTCTCATTAATTTTAATTGAAATGACATCTTATCTTCAATCAGCTGCAGTAACCAGAAATGTTCCTCAACATTTGGTGTGAATTTACAGACGAGAAACTTCTTCTTAGGAGGTAGTGAGTAACAAAGACTTCCTCCTAACATCTCTCACATGTTTAATTAATGACATACGATATTTTTATAGACTAATTAAAGTAATTTAATGTAATTTTATAGGATAGTTTAGAAAAGAATAAAAAAACTTTGTCTAAACCAAATCTATCTTATTTAGTCATAAACAGATGTCTAAAAGATATTATAAATTGATGTTATTTATTCGAGTAATGTTATACACTACATTCTTATCTTATTTTGATCATACTAAATAATATGTGACGCATTTATTATTATTAGATGATAAAAAAATATGCAATAAATGATTATTTAATGGCAATAAATGATTATTTAATAGCGATAAATGTGTCACATCATACTTAATAAAATAAAAGTAAGATGGTAATATGGTGTATAGAATTTTCTTATTTATTTTATTATAAAAATAAATTTTATAATTTAACTGTCATGTTATAAACTTATTTTATAAAATTTTGCGTGTCATGTGGGGGGTCATACAACCTGACGCTTGGGGACGTGGTCGCAGGTTGCAGCCATAGCCAACCTCGAATTTGCTGTTTGACAGTATAGAAGAGTGTACGGCAAGGGAGATGGCGGCGTCCTTTACATGGACAAGCACAAGGGGCTTCTTCCTTTCTAAAACATCGACACTCTGACTTAAGAGTAGCGAAGGAACAGAACAGAAAACTACAAAGAGCCAAGAACCTTTTCCTGGTTCACACTTGTCTGCATTGTCGGTTTATCGCCCTCTCTGACCTCTCTCTCTCTCTCTAAATCAATGGCAAGCGACTCAACTAACCTTTTCAATTGCCATATCACGGAGAACAATACCACCCAGATTCAGAAGACCTCGACTACTCAAAACCCAAAGCCCCACCCAGACTGGTATTCACCAGAGACAGGAATCTACCACAGCAAACACATACCCGTAGAGCTTCCCTCAGACCCATTTCTTGACGTTGTTTCATTCCTCTTCTCCCACAAGCACCATGGGGTCTCAGCTCTCATTGATCCCTCATCTGGGTCTTCAGTCTCCTACCCAGAACTATATCCCTTGGTGGAATCTATGGCCTCTGGACTCCACATTATGGGTGTCTCACCAGGTGATGTGGTTTTAATCTTGTTGCCAAACTCCATTTACTATCCCATTGTTTTTCTGGGTGTTCTGTATTTGGGTGCAATTGCTACAACCATGAATCCTCTTAGTAAAGTGCTCGAAATCAAGAAGCAGATTGACGATTGTAATGTGTGCCTGGCTTTCACTTCACCTGAAAAGGTTCAAAAATTGCAAGCATTGGGTATTCCGGCTATTGCTGTTCCAGAAGACTTGAATTTGGATTCCAAGCAAACTGCTTTTTCAGCTTTCTTTAAACTTATTTCCGGTAGTTTTGGTTTGGCTTCTAGGCCAGTGATTAAGCAGCAAGACACCGCTGCCATAATGTATTCATCTGGGACTACTGGCATGAGCAAAGGTGTTGTGCTAACACATGGGAATTTTATAGCTATGCTTGAGCTTTTCGTGAGGTTTGAGGCTTCGCAGTACGAATATTCAAGTGTGGATAATGTTTTTTTAGCTGTTCTACCCATGTTTCATATATATGGACTGTCTCTATTCGTTTTAGGATTGCTGTCCTTGGGTTCTAGCATTGTCGTGATGAGGAAATTTGATATGAATGAGGTGATGAATGTCATTGATAGATATAGCGTTACACACTTTCCAGTTGTTCCGCCGATGTTGTCAGCGTTGACAAGGAAAGCCAAGGATGTTGTTAGAAGTAGTTGTAAGAGTTTGAAGCAGGTTTCCTGTGGAGCAGCTCCTTTGACCAGTAAAGTCATAGAGGACTTTATTCAGACACTGCCTGATGTTGATCTCATTCAGGTACAGAGACCTGAGTCTGGAAATGACTCTTCACAGCATAATTATCCTAATAATTTCTATTACAAGATTTGCTTCTCTATATTATCTTTTATCGGTTGAGAGCCGAATCATTTGTTTGGTTTGGTTTGTTTGTGGAGGAAACAGAGTAGAAATTTGGGATCTTAGATCGTTAACAGGAACATATTGAAGAACTCAAATGATGTATAAAATTGCAGATTTTTTTATACACAAATGTTTAATCCCAAGGGTGGAAGATATTGAAATTTTCAAATTACTTTTTCCTCTGCTTCTTTGGCAACAGAACAGAATATGGTTTATAGCAAGTAATAAGTTTATCTATCATCAGCTGAATTCTCTGGTAATTACGTTACAAACATCAGTATCAAGATGGCCTATCATGCTGGTATTGTGTTGTTTGGTAGTTGTGCTGGTCACTTTCATTTTTGGAAATGTCCAGCTGTAACTTTTTTTCAATTTTTGTTAGGGTTATGGCATGACTGAGTCAACTGCAGTAGGAACTCGTGGCTTCAATACTGAAAATATTCAAAATTATTCTTCAGTAGGACTATTGGCTCCAAATATGCAAGCTAAAGTGGTAGATTGGAGTACTGGATCCTTTTTGCCTCCTGGCAGTGGTGGTGAGCTTTGGCTACGAGGACCAGCAATCATGAAAGGTAATAAGTTTTGTCAGTTTACTGGTTCATTTGCCCCTAAAATATACCATCTTGGTAATGCTAATCAGTCAATTTTATAATTTCAAAATCTATGTTACTCTCATTTTACAGTTTTCGTCATGTTGGACGTCGTACGGGACAACAATTGCTATATTTCAGTTTGTTATGTTTAATTTGTTTTAGATTGCTCAAAACCATATTGGATCCAATAACAATGTCCCTATATATAAGTAGGCTGGTACATGATTGCTTCTTTCTTTTTTGCTAATCATAATAGTTCTATCTATTGATATCCTTCAAGCTTTACTTGTTTTATTTGAATTATAAGATACAACTGTTAAAACCGTTCTCACGCCTTCTTATATTTTTTATATAAGTCTCACCATCCCGTTAAATTCTTTGGAGAATGATTCATCCCCAAAATTCTACCTATTGCCATGAAAGTAATTTGCAGCCTAAAAATTTCACACTCTTATGGCTCCAGAATATATTGCAGCCTGTTGCCATCATGTCAAGAAAGTTAAATACAAAATCTCTGTAAAATTTATTGAGAAGCTGATGGAACCAGAGCATGAGTGTAAATGAATTTCCTTTGCCATCCTTTTTGTAATCCCACTGGTCTACAAGATATCAATTGTTGCCCTCATATTTGCAGGATATTTGAATAATGCAGAAGCTACTATGTCAACAGTTGACACAGATGGTTGGCTACATACTGGAGACATCGTATGTTTTGATCAAGAGGGATACATACATATATTCGATCGCTTGAAAGAGATTATCAAATACAAGGGCTTTCAGGTATGATGTTTAGATTACTTATCAAAAAAGGTATGATGTTTAGATTTGAAGCCATCTAACGTGCACCACATATTGCTCTTCATTATACGAGGGCCTTTAGGAACATCTTTGTTTCCCATGATTTTAAATTACAAAATGAATGCTGTCTTACTTCAATGTTCATCGTTTTTGCACAGTTCAATTTCAGTGGGGAAGTATAGAGTTCTTGCAAACTGGCTGTGGGCTCAAATCTTTTTGAAAAGTTTATCCATGAATTTATTGTAAATAAATGTATCACTTATATAACATGTCCTCTCTGCAGATTGCTCCTGCTGATTTAGAAGCTGTTTTGATCTCCCATCCTGAGATACTTGATGTTGCAGTAACGGGGTAAGTGTGAGGACTTGAGGCACTTTAATGCATAGTGCAAGGCATTCGAACATGGTCTAGAGATGAAAAGGATCCTATTTGTTCAATAATAGGATACACAGTTAAATCCAAATGAGAAGCATTTGCCAATGATTTAATAGAGCAATTGGCCCTAGATGGATCATGATGGGTAATGACTTGAAAAAGTGCCCCGCATAAAAGGGATTCGATCACAGTCAAGCATACAACTTTAAAGCAAATATGCAGTGTCTTGGAAAATGAGTTTTATTCGAGTAAATTGTAAAGTGTCTATTTCTTATTATCTGAAGATTAAACCTGTAATGTATCATTAAAAAGGTTCGTATCAACCATGAATAATTTCAATTTATGATACTCAGAGGCACTCTTGTTGCTTGAAAAGTTGCCAGTAAATTGATAGGACCTTTTGAAACATTCCATTTTTTTCACCAGTACCGTGGATGAAGAATATGGAGAGATACCAGTGGCATTTGTGGTGAGGAAGCATGGAAGCAGGCTTTCCTCAGCAGGTGTCATGGATTATGTCTCTGAACAGGTATTTCATTTTGAACTCGATAACTCATATGCATATATTTATAGTGTTAACACTCTTTTATTCGCCATGACCTGATCGAGCTGACCGCCAACTTCTGAACTTGTCTCCTTTCGGCAGGTTGCACCGTACAAGAAAGTCAGAAAGGTGGTCTTTACGAACTCCATACCAAAGTCTGCAGCAGGAAAGATCCTTCGAAGGGAACTCAGGATCCTCTTGACTTCTAAACTCTGAAGCCTTTTCTTATGCATGCCTCATTCGTAAGTAGCACTGATTTTTTTCAAGATAGAGCCTTGAGAAATGAACAGAGAGCTTTACCTTAAATCTTCATTTTTGCCAAGTATAATTGTTGGAATAAATCCATGTCTAATCAAAACACGCCATGAGTATGAGTCTAACTTTTTTTTTAATAAGATTGCTTGCCAAGTACAATTTTGGTTGAGGTAACTTGAGGGGTAGCTCAGCTGGTCCGGCCTTGGGTTTGCTCCCCAATGGTCACCAGTTCGAGTCCCCTTAGGGCCACTGGAAGTTTACTGGTCATTAATTTCAGGGTCTCGTGGGATTAGTCGAGGTGCGCGCAAGCTGGCCCGGACACTCTCGGTTATCAAAAAAAATTTTGGTTGAGGTTATTTCTGTTCAATCTCAATACTGCCTACGAGCATATGATTCCACCAACCAGTATCTCACCTTGATTCAATTAAATTTGGAGGTAGAGTTGAGTCATCTTTGTTGATCTGACCTAGTAATGAAGTTATAAGTGAACCTTTTTAAATACTATATATACATGATACATTGAGCTTGCTGCCTTCCGATCTAACACTGTTTTAAATTGAGAATAGTGAAATTTATTAAACAAAGAGCACCATAAGATAAGTTTGGTTGAACAATTTAAAACAGTTTGAAACACTTCAAAAACTTTGGTTGAGTGAAAAGAGAAACTCGCCTCGTTTGGTTATGCAGTTCAAATGAAACGAGATAAAATATTTTGTTTAAAATTGAATAAAATATTGTTATAATATAATTTTTATTTTGAGATTTGAAAAAATTGAATTATTTATTATATTTTATGTGGGAGTTTGAAAAAATTGTAATGATTATATGAGATAAGATGAGATGAAATGAGATGATTATACCAAACTATCCCTCGAGTCATTTATATATATTATATGCCAAAACAATCAGTGTCATCAAGAATCATTTATGTATTCATTAGTTACAAAACTAAAAAAATCATCAGTTAAGAAAACCAAAAATACACGTGTAAGGAAAACAAAAAGAAATATTAATTTTAAATAAAAATGAGTAATTAAATTAAATATGACACGTTTCAATTAAGAGAAATGATAGTTGCAGTTGTGAGTTTGTAAGTGCTGTGCAATCACTTTGAAAAAAGTAAATAAATACAGGATTTATATAAAAAAAAATTTAATTTTTTAATAGTAAATCTCAATCATTTTCAAAATAACTGTATGATATTTACGTATTTTAGGACCGTATATAATATTACTTTTTAATTAATAATTCAATTAATAATGTTGCACAGGCATGAAATGAGCAGCAACGTACGGGCGGTTGACTTGTCGTGGACGCACACGCAAAAGATGACCTAGATTACACTTTTTTTTTGCGTATACACATCAGCTCGATCGTCTATTATGTTGGGAATTAAGCAGTTCTTCAACTACTCTGAAACTGACAGCTGCTTTTGTTTAGCATGTCATGGACACCAATACCTTGCTTTTCTCCGAGGATAATTACAAGCAATGTTTTGATGAATCAATCACATGTTTAATGTGTTCATGTAATACCTACAAAGAAAAATATATATACAAACTCCAAATGCACCAAGCTCCACAAGTCTTTTATGAAAAAAGTAGATCGCATCATTAAGAAAGTGTAAAAATTTCAATTTTTCTTGATGAGACTTACATTTTTACGAAGATGAATGCTATACATCAGTTACTATTCACTCTCATATTCCACACCTATAACTTTTTCATAGGGTGTGGGAGTATTTTTCATAGGATGTGAGCGTGTTTTCCATAAGGTGTGAGGTGGTGAATAATGATTAATTAGAGAATTTTATTTTTTACAAAATGTTTATGCAAGACATGTACATTGGAAACTTGTACTTAACATTATTCTATTAAAAAACTCGTGTTGCCCACTCTTCTTCAAGGTGTCTTGGAAATTGGGCAAAATCAAATAGTTGCTATAGGTGAATTTTAGATATGTTTTTATCAATAATTAAAAAATAACAATAGCAATCCGAATGCCAAGAATTTCAAAAAAAAAAAAAAAAAAGGGTACCCTTGGGGATGAAATTAGTGCAAGTATTACGTCCATTAAAGGCCATTAGAAGATTAGAGCTCGCTACAGTGAAGGGAGAAAGAGAGGATCTAGTAGTAATAATGAATTGTTATACATAAAGCTAACTAGTTAAGAGTGAAAATAAAATTGAGAGGATGTGATATAAAGCAAGGAAATTGATTAAAATAGAGGGAAACCGGCGTGTAGGTTTGGGGAGTGAGATGAGAATTTTGAGTAAGTTTAAAATATTATTTTTTAATATTATTATTATTTTGGAATTTGAAAAGTTTGAATTTGGAATTGAAAAAGTTGAATAGTTTATTATATTTTATGTGAGAATTTGAAAAAGTTGTAATGACGAGATGAGATGAAAATTTTATGTTTTATCTTTACCCCAAACTTGCAAGGAAAGGCCTTCTAAGCCATTTTTTTAAACTCTACGAGTGTGATTATAAAGAGTTTTATGGAAATGGAGAGCTTGTATTTAACTCTATTTATAGTAGATTTTATACCCAAGATTTATAAGAGACTTAAATGACTTACGTGTCACACTTTTATAAATATATTATATTATTTTAAAAGAGTTTTTATTAGAATTAAATTTTGGGTAATTAAAATAAAAATAACTGCTCATTAGGAAACGAACGGTTACATTGATTGATAGAATGAAACAACGCTTAAAAAGTTGTGAATAAGGATCTTGACCTATTATATAAAAGCATGCGATTCTCCATCACTTACAAGTTACAACACTAACGTAAATAAACAGATAAGCCGTAAACATCTATCCAACACTTTTTATATAAAAATCTATGAGGGTGCACAATCCAGAAACAATCGGTTCTTACAAATACTTGATCAATGATAGGCCATGGCTAGAGACGTAAGTGTTCTATCGGTTCTTTTATTGATAGATTT
Organism: Juglans cinerea; assembly: GCA_961763995.1. NCBI lineage: Eukaryota > Viridiplantae > Streptophyta > Magnoliopsida > Fagales > Juglandaceae > Juglans > Juglans cinerea. Next base: position 26,331,475 of record CAUIVZ010000004.1, on the reverse strand, counting down.
TTCTCTCAAATATTACTATAAATATTTATTTATTTTTCAATAATTTATTATTAAACAAATCATGGATAAACAATTCAAACACACTAGAAAGAATCTATACGAGAGATGAGAGGATCCTCTAACTCAAAAGCAATTGAGGCCAAAAAAATAAAATAAAATAAAAGAAAGTGAAGCTTATTTGAGCTGTTAAGTAGTGTGAACAAAGAAGAAAGTGTTGGGTAAGCTGAAAAAGAGTTACTTCCAAGGAAGGACGGAGGAGCATCTGTCGTATCACCACCGGAAAAGGAGTGGGAAAAGGGAAACCAAATAAGACGAAAAGAAAATACCTAGCAATTTCCTGCTTCTTCCATTCAGATTTCAGGCTACTTCCAAAATTTTAAAATAAAAATAAATATACCCACCATATTTATATATATATATATATATATATATATATTTATATATATAAAACAAAAATAAATATTCGGGGTTCAATGAGACAGAATGAATGATAGATAAAATCTAGATGCAAGTTGACGAGGTCAAAGGTACTAGAGACCACCCCTTGATTGATACTTCTTTTCTTTAATTAATATTTTGTGTGTAATAAATATATATATATTTTTTCTTAATTGGATGTAATGGAATCATGATTTTTTTTTTTTAATCTTTTTATCTTGTTTCCTCATTGAAGGATATCTTGAGTTGTTTTATTTTGTTTGAAAAAACTTCTTAAAGTCATGATTATTGATTTATGGTAAAGCTTAAATTTAATTTCATATATTGGTTTTTTATGTAAATCATCTAAATGTAAATTATCATAAAATCTCATATATATATATATATATATTATTTTTATGAATAATGCTAGATACAGTTTATCAAGGAAGATTCCTCAAATCAAGCTCATTCAAGCTCATGATCTGTCATCCTAATTTCTAGGCTAAAATTCTATCTATAACATCTAGAAAAATCTTGTGTAAATGTCTTGTAAACGTTAAGCTTATTTTTAGCTTCTTTCCTAGAATAACTTTTGACTACTTGTATATATCTCTGATACAATCCAATAGATTCTGTGTGTGGTATTGGGAAGGGGATGCTTTGTGGTGGAGTTAAGCTGTTTGGGTTTATGGATATTGTTCATTGACTGAGTTAAGTCTAACGTTTACAAGGCATTTACACGAGATTTTTCTAGTTGTTATAGACATAATTTTAGCTTAGAAATTAGGATGACAAAGCATGAGCTTGAATGAGCTTGATTTGAGGGATCTTCCTTGATACAGTTTAGTTGTGCAAGTCCTGCATATTTTCTTTAAAAAAAAAAAGTGAAGACTACAATTAAAAAAATTGATTTTTTATATAAATTTTAGATTTATCTATTTTTTTTAAAGGGAGTGTGAAAGACTTGAATGCCTTAAAATTGTAAATACCCTTTTTCTATTTTTAAATTATTTAATAATTATGTTTAATATGTTGTAATAAGTATTTTGAAACAAATATATATAATATATATGGAGGAAAAATTGGAAAATATTTAGAAATGAAATTTTTTTTATATAAGTCTCACATTCCTGTACACTACTTAAAAATATGTGAATTTATTCTTTTACTCTCATATTTTATGAAATATGAAATATGAAATATGAGAATAAAAGAATAAAATTACATATTTTTTAGTAACGTGTAAAGTATGAGACTTCTGTGTAGCACATCTCCAAATGAAATAGATGCTTCCTTTCGTTTCCATTTTGTATTCTGAATAAGCGAAAAAATAACTGTTAAATTTGAAAATCCGGTACAGTCCGCTGCGAAGGGAAGAGAGAATAGAGGCGAAGAGAATCTGATCCCCTTTTGCTCTCCATCTTATTTTACGTCCATACATAAGTCTCTCAGAAGACCCCACCGATAATTGGAATTGCTCTCTCTGTCTCTCTCCCCGAAGTTTCACCCTCTTCTACAGTTTGCTTTCCATGGCGACCATCCCCTCGACCATACTCCATAACCTTTTCTATTTTCCCTGTCGCAAGGGTCCAAGACACTCTTTCTCAACTTGTCACGCTTCGTTTTCGTACACCCACAAAATATCTGCAAAATCATCGGCCGTTGCTTTCAATGGTGGCCGAGCCTTTTATAAGCTGACTGATTCTCAGAAATCAGTCATACCTTTTCGACTTTTTGGACCCAGCTCCAGGTTCTTGCAAATGGATTCTATGGAAACTTGCTCCAGTGGGGACATTTCAGTGAAATCCACTAGCGCAGAAAGTGGTAGCACTTCCACGGTCTCTCAAACCGTACGTAGCCAAATCTTTATGATCTTTTAATTTAGCTTATCATCTAAGATATTGGATTGAACCATGGCTTCGTTACGATAATAATGGTAATTACTTACAACAAGGAGGCTAAGACGCTTTTGATTGTTCAAATAGATATATTTAGGCCTTGTTTGAATGAAAAATATAAATGGGTTTTCGTTTTTAATGTATGTTAGGTGTCTGGCATTGTGCATTTGATAGTCTCGCTCGGAATTATACTGGCGACAGATAAAATTTTGAAAAAGGCGTTTGTGGCAGCTGCTATTAAGTTCCCGAGTGCGCTATTCGGGATGTTCTGTATATTTTCCGTTCTCGTTATTCTCGATTCCACTGTGCCAGCTGCGGCGACTGGTTTGATGAATTTCTTTGAGCCTGCTCTCCTGTTCATTCAGAGATGGCTACCATTGTTCTATGTTCCGTCTTTGGTTGTTTTGCCGCTTTCTGTTAAAGATATTCCAGCTGCTTCCGGCATCAAGATCTGTTTCATTATAGGTAAATGAAGTTCAATCTTCTTTTGGACAAATTATGAAACTATGAGTAAAGATCTTTTTTATTTATAATTTCAGGTGACTCAGTGACCAATTCGTATTGTATCATTTATTTTTCTGTAAATTTGGTAGGAAGTATGAAATAAAGCCAAGGGATCAGCTCATCCCATTTCTACTTATATCTTTAATTAATACCCATGCCATTACACATGGCTCAAGCGTGTTTAAATGCTGCCTACCACCTCATTCTCTTCTCATTTTGTACCGTGAGAAGTTTCTTTCTGTAAACGTAACAAGTTAGTTTCTAAGACTATGAAGTATTTGATTCTAGCCTTCTAGGGCTTGCTACTTCAGAATGGTCTGAACGAGTGACCTTGACATGTCATTCAGATGATGGCCAGTATTTTACTATTTTGAAGCTTGACATAAGCTCGAAGGCTCGATCTAAACTTTTGCTTAATGCCGTTCATAGATTTCAGTGCACAGATTTTCATTGGTAATGCATCCTTTGTCAACCTCTCTTCCCTACAGTCTTTAGAACAATACTAGGGGACGCTATTACCAACAGTAATTTTAATGTTCATTAAAGCAGTGGAATTACTGTTCTCGTGAGCAGTAAACTTACTGTTCATGTGTCCATATCATTTCTGCAGTTTTTAAGCTATGTGGAAAATCACATACTTAGTATTTTGTTGTTTTCTGCCCCTTGCTCCTATTATAATTCATGAGTTCTAGTTTCAAACTACTAGAAGGTTATTTCATTCAACTAGCTGTCATTCATTCTTCACTATCTTGCTATGTTTGTTTCTGCACAAGATTGTTTCATGTGCTGAATGTTCTTTCAAATGTAATAGGTGTCCGTGGTTATTGATTTCTCTTCTTCTTTTTTAGTTGGAGGCTGGTTGGCCACACTTTCTGTTGCGGGCTATACAGCAATAACTGTCAGAAAAATTGTGAAGACAGAAATGACAGATGCAGAGCCTATGGGAAAACCGTCGCCTTTTTCTCCCATTGAAGTGTGGACTTGGACTGGGATTTTCCTTGTATCATTTGTTTCTTCATTGTTTTATCCAACAATGCTTGGGACAAGTGCTCGAACATGCCTTCCTTTCCTACTTGCATCAACAGTGTTAGGCTACATGGTTGGTTCTGGGTAAAGTTTCATTCTCATCACTTTAGCATATAAATGATGGAAGAAATGTTCTTACTGAGAAAATCTTAATAATAAGATCAATGGTAATTAATCATCATGTTATCATAATTTTAAAAATTATGTTTCTTGTGTAAAAGTCTCACCTTTTCTCTGGATCTGGTTTCAGATTGCCATCAGAAGTGAAGAAAGTTTTTCATCCAATTATTTGCTGTGCAGTATCTGCAGATCTGGCTGCATTGGCTTTTGGATACCTTTCCCGGTCTGGGCTTGATCCTGTTCTAGGTATACTAACAAGCTTAAGTTTCTGACCTCCAAACTTGTGTTTTTTTTTTTTTTTTTTATGAGCAATGAGATGAACGCTTGTTATAATCGGAATACCACAAATTGCAAAAAGTAATCCGACAGCTACAAGGCTGCGGTAGTTCCCTTCTGGATAATGTTTGAGAATTTTATCACAATGAGTTTGGAGAAAATTATTATATGATCTGATAATTTAGATCTGATAATTTAATCATTGTATCATCTACACAAGTAGTGTTTCAACAAAGATACAGATTGTATTAATCTTTGTTGTGAATCATATCTAAATATTGGAGGCAAGATTCTACGAACTTAGGAGAGTAAAGTGTTGGAAAGATGGAGATTTTGGTCATCTTATCATTGTTTAATGTGAAGATTAATAAATCTAAGAGCTCAACCAAATGATATTGAAGTCAATATTCTCACCCTTACATTTTTTTTTTGGTTTGACAACTGAAAAGCATGTCAGTTGGGGAGAAACAACCCTTCATTCAATTGCATTATCTTCAGCATATTTCTTTTTCTTCCCCATGTGCCTAGCTAGTGCAATGACTATTGTGAATAGTGATTTCTGATGTCATTTCTCATTATTGTCTCAAGTTATATCTGCTCCTGAATTTTCTTGAGTCTTCTTCTTCTTCTTCTTTTTTTTTTTTTTTGGGTGGGGGGCTCTTGTGATGGGGAGTCACTTCACATCAGATTATTATTTAAATAATATTCATTCTTTTTTGGGAAAAAGGAATGTTCTCTGTAGAAATAATATGTACACCAAAAGAGATTTATTTTGGTAATATTGGACACTTGATAGAGGGAAACGATATTTTCTCTCTATAGATTCTATGCAGGACTTCGTGATAAGTTGTTTCTTGGACTGTTGCATGATCAGTGAAGGTTGTGATAATGAGGTTAATTGCCTATTGCTCTTATGCAGGATGGATCACGCGATATATTTTTCTTTCCCAGAGCGTGGTGTGATCAGCAAACTAAAATTTAAAAGAGATGCCAGGATGTCCATAATTGACAAAATGTAATTATAGGGACATTGCAAATGGTTTCCATGTAGAAGGATAAGTGGATAAACTTTTCTTGAGTGTAACGTGATCAGGGAAAATAATAAACTAAACAGGGAGTTTCAAAACAAAATTCAGGAGAGCCATACTCTAAAACTCCTGATGTACGGTCAAAAAAAAATGTTCCTTAATAAGATAGTTTGAATAGGGACGCTTGATTGTATGATGGGAAAGAGAAAACATAGAGGCAAGAGAGCATGGCAAAGCTTTTCAAATGTTTCTACTTGTTGAGCAATCATTATCTTCTCTATCAATTGCTCTTCATAACTTGGGAACAATCGTATTTCTCACAGAGAACCTTATTTATAGGTTTGGCCTCCCTAATAAAGACTAGTAAAGGGCAAAAAGAACAGCTCTTCTTTATCAATTGCTTTTCATAGCTTGGGAAAAATCGTATCTACCACAGAGAGCCTTATTTATAGGCTTGGTCTCCCTAAAGGCGACTAGAGGGCAAAAAGAACAGTGGCTGAATTTGTAGAAGGGGAATGGTTTATGTTCAAAAAGGGCCGAATTTAGATAGAGCCAAAGAAAAATTAGGATAGATTTACCAGAACAGAAGAAATTGAAATAAACTTTTGTTGTCACAGGGAATATATCTTGTAGAATGTTCCTACTTCCAAGTGAGAAAGTACTTTTTTCATAAACTGGTTTGGGAGTGCCGCATACAAGTAGTGGTTCAAATGTATGGCAAAAACATATGCCTACAACTCTGTGCTTGTGTGTGTATGTGTGAAGATATAGGCTGACCTCACATTGTCCCTCTCTTTAATGCACTGATCTTTTGCAAAATTTACCAGTTTGCTCTTTATTTCCTATATCTGTAACTTTTGTTTGTCATTCTTTTTTTAATATAAACAGGAAATTATCTTACAAAGGTGGCTTCTAATCCTGGAGCTGGCGATGTTTTAATGGGATTTTTGGGTTCTGTTATACTCTCTTTTGCCTTCTCTATGTTCAAACAGAGGAAGGTAACTATCTATTCTTCACATATATTAAGTTCGAGGTTTCCCGGTTTTTTACATTTATTCTTAATTAGTTTGATCCTTGCAAGTTTAAGGCTAGGTTTAGTCCACCTGAGTACCAAGATGTTCTTCGGATTATTAATGGACAACCAGTGGTTATTACAAATGGTTACATAACAAAGCCTGCAACTGCATAAATACAAGGGAGAGGACGATCCTTTTTTATGTATATCATTGCTAACTCTGATATATAGTTTATTACTATCACAATTTTTCCATGTAAACTATTTTTATCGCTCTCTTTATTTTACTTGCTAATCCAATAAGTGTATGAAAGTCAGTAACAGATGGTGGAAGGATGGAAGAATTTTGGTGGCAGGATATGGATATTTAGACCATAGAGTTGATATTATATCTTCTATATGTACACCATATTCTCCAACATTAAATTGATATCAAGTTTACCCAAATGAATACCTTGATTTGCCAGCACGTCATACTTTTTTTTCCCTCATCAGTCACAATATGTTGTAAAAATCCTACATATGATCAGAGATGATAGACTAATAAATCATTAGTTGTGAAGTTATGATGTTGCTCTGTGCATTTTCAGCTCGTTAAGAGGCATGCAGCTGAGATTTTCACGTCTGTCATGGTCTCAACTATATTCTCACTGTATTCAACTGCTCTTGTTGGACGCCTTGTTGGGTTAGAACCATCTTTGACTATATCAATTTTACCCAGATGTATAACCGTGGCATTAGCCCTCAGCATCGTGTCTTTGTTTGAAGGTACAGTTTTTATAAATTAAGGCATATGTCAGCAGGCAAATCTACCCTTATAACTTTCTGCTATAGTTAGACTTCGACTGAGAAAATATTGAACTGAATAGTGAAAGATAAATCCAAAATCTATATAAATAGAGATGAATCCAGTTTCTTCTTTTTTTATGACACCTTTTTCTCCTTAAAGAACCACTCTATAAAATGTTTAGACATGTTAGTGCATATAAACTTGCCTGAGCTTAATTCTCAAGGAAAATAATGATTTCCATTTCTGTTATAGGAACCAATGCATCTCTCACAGCTGCCGTAGTTGTAGTGACTGGTTTGGTTGGAGCAAATTTTGTGCAAGCAATGCTTGATAAACTACGATTTCGTGATCCTATTGCTCGAGGGATAGCAACTGCATCGAGGTATGTGCTTCTGTAGTTGATAAAGCATCTAGCGCTTACCGTTTAGGTGGTAAGAGTACAATCAATCAATTATGCCATCAGTGGACTTATTATATAGCTGATGCGGCAACCGATAAGTTAATTCTGTGCGAAAAATTCTAAATGCTGAGGACTCTAAGAAAAATGATATTAGAATATGACTGATTTGATTTCTATGCTTCACTGCCGTGAGCAAGGTTAAAAGCATTCCATTTATCACAGTAATATTATATGATCATCCTTTGGACAACAAAACACTATTTGTCTGTATTCATCCACACATGTTTGTCTGCTTTTTCTTGGTTCTTCTAGTGCTCATGGATTGGGAACAGCAGCATTATCAGCCAAGGAACCTGAGGCTCTCCCTTTTTGTGCCATTGCTTATGCTCTGAATGGTATATTCGGATCTCTTCTTTGCTCAGTTCCAGCTGTCAGGGAAAGCTTGATTGCAGTAGTTGGCTAAAGAATCAGGGTTGGAATATACATCCCTTTGATTGCAATTCCTATTCTTTCCATGAGATGTTCTTTTCAACTGTAAAGAGAAGAATCAGCCCATCATATTGACATCTGGATGGTTGTGTAGTGTACAGAAGTTGATTATAAGAGCCTTACCAATCAAGGCATCATATCGTCCAGGAATGTATCATTCTAGAGATCAAGGCATCACATTGACAATAAGTTATCTGTATGAACTTCATTTTTATACGTGTTCATGTGAAGAGAATAATCCCCAAAAAGAAGTTTTGCCCTCATAACATGAAGTTTCTACCTCCTTCCATTATTGAGAAGTTGAAAGGTCTTCGTTTTTTAGTCATATATATATATATTGGTATGTATCCTACTAGTAAAAGTTACACTAATGATCATACTGTTAGGAAGCTCAGTACATGAATTCAAAGGGAAGTTTGCAGTTGAAATTTTAACTTGATGTGAAAGGATGGCTTATTATTGGAGAAGGGTCTCCCATTTTCAGAGTCTGGACTGTCTAGACCATGGTCCTAGAAACTTTTTATTTGGAAATATTAATGGTAAAGATAGTGACATATTTTCTAGAAAGGAATGATGCATGCTCTTATTATATCCGCTGTTGGTTCTAATTCTAAAGATAGTGCGGTGGCAGATCCACAGTTGTTGGATAAGTATACACGAAGTCGACCCTCCCTATTTGAGTGAGGATTAAAGGCTAAGGTTGAGTTTGGATTCAGATATGAGATGAGATGATTTTAGATAAAAGATGAAAGTTTAAAAAAATATTATTAGAATATTATTTTTTAATATTATTATTGTTTTGAGATTTAAAAAAGTTGAATTGAGATTTGAAAAAGTTGAATTATTTATTATATTTTGTGTGGAAATTTGAAAAAGTTGTAATGATGAGGTGAAACACTTTCTAAATCCAAACGGGGCCTAAGTTGAGATGTAACATTACGGCTGAAAAGAAAAATAATATTTACAAATTAATTATTATTATGACAATATTTGATTTATAAAAAACAAATTAAATATAATCATATAAAAAATAATATATTCACTTTCAAATAAAATGATCATTCCTCACCGTAATTGTGAACACATTTATGTTAGAAAATAATTCTTGCTCCTTTTGTTTTCATTATTATTATTATTATTATTTTTGTTAGAAAATATATTCACTTGCAATGCCCAAAACCATTAAATTTGATTTGGCAAAGAGAAATCTAACCTCAATGGTTTTTTGGCATTTTTTTTTGTAATTTTCACTTGAAGAAACTTAACCAAAAAGATCATTCGTTTAAATTCAGTTGTTTTTTTTTATTCTTTGTGAGCTTGTTTAACTTTATTTGTGTTTTCTTTGTAAGTTTAACTTGAGTTGAATTAGTGCTAAGATACTCATTTGTGACTAACCCCGCTGTTTTGAGTTATTGGGCTTACTTTAGTTCTCTTCTTCACTAGTTGATGACTATGAAAGCTTGTTGGCAGCCAAGATTTTTGGTTCTTTTTTGTCCCATGATACTATTTGATTCTTTGAAAAGCATAGGCAAAGAGTTTTGCTATACAAAAGTTCTACGCTCCTGCACACCACTTAAAAATATGTGATTTTATTCTTTTACCCTCACATTTTATATTTTAAGTAAAAGAGTAAAATCACATGTTTTTAAGTGATGTACAGGAGTGTGAGGCTTTCGTTTAAGATTTTTCATAGGGAAAATGCAATAACACTACCATATTGTTGCTATTGATATCATCATATTTAGATGTTTAGTGTATACACCTATTTTTCTGGTGTTACTTTCCCCCACCTTTTTTTATTTTGCCTTGTTTAGCTCACATTTTTGAAGAACAAATTAGACATATAGGTTTTTTTCAGAACAAACTTAGATCAAGTTCAAGAACTCGCATGGTGTATGGATTTTATAACCTAATTGAAAATGAATGGAGCATATTTGTTTTTCCTTTTTATTTATATATGCAATTGGTATGGGCCTCTCCAATCTCACAACAATAATTGGATTTTTCATGACAAATTATAAAAATTAAATTATGACCTCATCTTGATAATGACTATTATTAATTATATTACAAATAATTTGAAATTAGTTAGTTATATTTGTCACAGTAATGATTGCTATTAAAATTTTCCAAATACTAATGTACAATAAAACTTCTGAAGATCTATCAATTCTATCAATCAATTTGTTAATCAATATTCATGCAATTATTCAATAAGAATAGCATTAACATAAAAATAAATCAATTGCATAACACATAAATTGGTAACGAAAGAAAACCCTTTAAAGAACTCTTTGGGCTAATTTGGATAGTGAAAGTGTTTCATCTCATTTTATTATTACAACTTTTTCAAATTTCTACACAAAATATAATAAACAATTCAATTTTTTAATATTTTAACAATATTTTATTCAACTTTCAACTTTCATCTAAAATCATGTCATCTCATCTCATTATCCAAACTGCACCTAAAGGTAAAATCCTAAAAGGTAGCCTACCCATAAACGTTAATCCACTATTTGAAAATATTTTACAAGCAAATTTCAAGTATAAAATATTTGTCAATTGATACTCTTACTTGACTAAATAAACGATCCATTTGTCTACATTACAGTAATAGCCACAACTTCTGACGATTTTCAAATATTGACTTCTCTACTGAAACTCCAGTGGTTGAAACTATCACACTATTTGAACTTCGGATCACAATCACACTCTTTGAGAAAAATAATATGAAAAATTTTCAATGAGATTTTCTCACCAAAATAAGCACTGAAAAGTGCTATAAAAATCTTCAGAATTGAATTTCTACAATTCCTAATTAGTAGGATAGTTTAAATATATTTCTGGAAGTAGTTTCCAAGTCCTAGTGAAATTCTACTGACGGACTGAATCTATTGCGACAGTTTTGCTAACAGTTTGCTAACTGCATGAAACTATCACAGACTTGTAGCCATTTCAAATTCAAACTCTTCAGTGGATAATATAAGAACCTCGAGACTTGGAATTACATGTTTTGACTTATCTAAAACACTTAATTACAAACTCAAAATATTTTACATTCAACAACTCACAATATTTAAACTCAATATGATGTCTATCATCTTAGTCACCTAATACTAGCCAAACTCTTTTTTTTTTTTTTTAGAAAGAGCCTGAAGCTACCCACATAGCAGCCCTATCCCAATTTTATTAATAAGCCATTACTTTTGGCGGAGGAATACCATGGTAAAAAATGACACTTGGAATTTACAGAAAAAAAATCCCATGCATCAAAACAACCAATAAAAGAAACCAAACTTATACCAAGACCAACAAAAAAACCATCTATACATGCCTAATATAAGCCGTACCCATCTTATCCAATCTATACAAACCTTTGATAACTTTAGGAAGCTGAGAACTATTTGTAAGCAAATTATTCCTCCCCATGGCACCATGCCGAGCCAAAGCATCTGCCACTTTATTCCCTTCCCTATACAAATGCTTTATAGAAAAATCTACTCCCTCTAATAAGCCAGTAAGTTGCTCTCAAAAATCCCACAAATACCATAAAGTGCATTTACGAGATCTTATTCAATTCACTACAATATTCGAATCGCATTCAATGTCAATACTATTATGGCCCAATTGTTTACAAATATTTATTTTTTCCATCACCACTAGCAATTCAGTTTCATTAATAGAACAAGAACCAAAAGATTTTGAAAAACCAAAAATAAGAGAACCTATACAGTCTCTAAGGACACCACCACCACCAGCCAGCCCTAGACTCCCAAAGCTACTCCCGTCCAAATTGAGCTTCAAACGCCCTTGTCTCGGTTTTAGCCATTTCACGACTTGCATAACTTTATTTTTTTTAGCAATCTGCACTTCCAAATTGTTTAATATCCGAACTTCAGCATCATTTAAATAATCCATAACAGTCATGTTCTTACTCAAAACCCCCACCCAATGCTTAATGGACAGCCAAACATCTGCACTACTCTCCAGTTTCCCCTCCATTCTAGCCACACACTACCAAACAAGAAATCAACCCCATCAAAGTTCCCAATTGAGAGTATCAGGAAGCTCTATTAAACCACATTTGGACTCTTTCTTCCAGCTTTGGTACCTAAGGAATGGCACACCTACCTCCACCGAAACCTTCCTAACCTTCCTCCATATATCAGTAGCAAATTCTCCCTTATTCAAGACATGCTCCAAATCTTCTGTTTTCCTCAAATCACAACAATCACATGCCGAAGCAAGAGACACCCCTACCCTTCTCACCTTTTCATCAACACTTAAACACTCAAAAGCTGCTTTCCACATACATCTAGCAATTTTCTTTAGTAACCATTTGTGCCAAACCCACTTTGCCCATTCAAACTTTGGTGCTCTAAATCTGATAGCATCCCATGCCGACTTTGTATTAAAGCAACCATTCTTTTTTGGAAGCCATAAAAGAATATCCGAGGAACTTGTAAGATTTCCAACTTTTTCCATCACTTCTTCAGCTTTATTAAAACCCAGAGCCTTTGTAAATTTTCCACATCCCACACATTATTAATAACCAAGCCTTTTAATCTAATATGAGAATATTCACCTTCTGGAATTTCCGAAAACAGAGGACCCAAATCCAGAAAATTATCTTACCACAATTTTACATCTCTTCTCTAATCTTCCACTTAGATTTGCTTAAAAGCTTAGGCATACACTGCAGAATTTTCCTCCAAAAAGAAGAGTCCGATCCATGTACCTCACAAAGAGCAAGATGTCCTCCTTTAACATATTTCGCTTTGAAAAATCTAGCCCATAATGAATTATGGGTTAATAACTGCCAACCAAACTTCATAAATAAATACTGTTGCACTTTCGAAATGTCCCTTACTCCTATACCCCCCCTCCTCCACAGGAATACGCAATTTCTTCCAAGCCTTCCATTTCATTTGTCCCTTCCCCTCATTTACTCCCCAGAAAAATGAGGCAAACATAACTTGTATCTTTTTTATCACCATCTTTGAGGCATTTAAAACTGCTAACAGGTACAATGTCATGCTCAAAAGCACATGTCTCAATAGCACTAGTTGACCTTCTTGAGACAACAATTTACTTTTCCAGCCCTCTATTTGCTTACTGATTTTTTGAATTAAAGGGTCAAAATGACAGCCCTTCAATTTACCATCCACGATCGGCACTCCCAAATACGTAAAAGGAAATTTACCATCAAGAAAACCAGTCTCATGTAGCAGTTCACCCCTCTGCTGAGCACCCAACTTCTTTGGAAAAAAAATAGTTGATTTATCTTTATTCACCCTTTGGTCAGTCCAGCTTTCATACTTCTTTAGCACCTCCATTAAATGTCTAATAGATTTTTTACAAGCATTAGCAAAAATAACAACATCGTCCGCATACAGTAAATGAGATATAATAGGAGCACCACTCGGATGTGCAAACGATAAAATACGCTTCTTTGTCATCTTCTTTTGAATCAATCTAGAAAGAACTTCTTCCATGATAATGAAAATGTACGGGGACAACGGATCTCCCTACCTCAAACCCCTTTTTGACTTGAAGAAACCCTTGTAAGTGCCATGCATCATAACAGAAAACCATGGAGTAGAAATGCAGTTCTGAATCAACTTACAAAAGCAATCTGGAAAGCCAAAAGCATGAAAGATTTGATCTACCACCTGCCAGTCCACTCGATCATACGCTTTGCTCATGTCAAGTTTTAACATAATATTACCACCTCTTACCCGACTATGTAATAGTTTCGTCATCTCTTGAGTAAGCGTTACATTTTCAAAAATACTCCTCCCTTTCACAAAAGCACATTGTTCAAGCGATATTAAATCACCAATCACCAAAGATAGCTTGCCAACAAGGAGTTTAGAGAAAATTTTATAGATCACGTTGCAAAGGCTTATCGAGTGAAATTTATCAAAATACTGAAGGTCCTTTACCTTTGGAAGAACAAAAAAACCGAGGCAACATATCACATTTGAAGAACTCCTACACCGCTTCCATCACATCATTTTTAACAATTTTCCCACAGGTAAGATAGAAAGATGACCCAAAACCATCCGGTCCCGAGCGGTTGTCCACTGAAATAGAAGAAATAACTTCATATACCTCATCCTCAGTCGGTTCTTCCTTCAACTGTTGTATAGAGTCCTCGGATATCACCAATTGGATTATACTATCCAAATTTGGCCTCTGCATCGAAATATCCTGACCTAGGAATTGTTCAAAATAGTTAACAGCACTATTATGAACCATTTCCATATTTTCCAGCACCGAACCATCAGGTAGCATCATGGAATTCACATGAGAGTTACGTCTTCTTTGTGCAATCACCGCATGGAAGAACTTCGAATTTTGGTCACCATCAGTTAAACATTTTTTTTTTTGCTTGCTGTGCTAACCTTGTCTCTTCCCTTTTATACCATAACTCCAATTCAGCCTTAGAAACAAGAAACTCTTCTTCAACTGATTCCGAGTACTCTGTCTGAAGTAAAGCCTCATACTTTTCCACCATTTCCTCCAACTCTTGGATAATACCACCAATCTCTTCAGTTTACCCACCAATTTACAAAGAGTAATGTTATATACAGTTGTAGACTACGCAAACGTCATACAGTCACTTTGAAGAAGAGTGGGGTCCACCATTAAAAAATTAATTTCTTTTCATGTGGGTCCCGTATTTATTTACCTTTTTCAAAGCGACTCCACGACGCTTGCACACTCACGACTGCAAGTATCATTTCTCATTTACAATACCCTGAATCAGCCACCATATGTTCATTCCAAGATATTAATTACACATTTTCACTTTTTCAAACTTCTGAAATTTATATTTTCAGCTATTGTGTATATTAATTACACATTAGTTGCTCATCCACGCGATGCACGAGACATTGTTAATTTTTTATTTATTTATTTCTATTCTATTTTTAGTTTTGTTTATAATTTGATTATGTGAAGTTGTTTAAATATTGGGTTTCTTCTATTATTAATTTTAATAAAGTATATATAAATGAAAGAAAACAAAATGTTACAGACAAGAGAAGCCAAATTAGTAGTGATAATGAAGAAAGCAGTAACTAATGGGAAGTGGGTAATGAAATGGTAATGAAAAGTAAAAGTAATAATAATTATTAATTATTACTAATGGGAAGTATTTTGGTGACACAACTTGAAGTTCGGAGCTCTTGTTGCCCATCGCCATACAGCAACCACGACCACCCCAAAGCCTCTGCGACATTCCCACCAAATGTAATCTCTTTCTTCTTGATGTGCTCGTGAAGTAGGGGTGCTACCCGCATGGTACGCACCATGCATTCCCACGCAAAGTTTTGGTCTAAAATTATTTTTTTTAAATCTGCTATGCCCTCTTTATTCTTGATGTGCTATCGTGAAGTCGAATAATATCATTAACATAAATGACATTTATAGTCATAAAATACACACGCGTTGCATATTTCTTTGAAAAAAATGAGTAAAATTAGAACTCAAGTAAAAAAATTTATTTTTTAATAATAGATTTCACTCTTTTTTTAAAAGAGTGTACGGTGTTTATACAATTCATAACTGTATTTAACATTACTCAATTATTAATTACTATCAAAATACAGATACATAATATTCTTGTCTCGTATTAATTAAAATTAATATTTATATAAACAGTTTTAATTACGTAACATATTACGAGACAAAAAATCTTCACAACCTCCTCACATTCCACACTCCACATTTTTTTTAATTTTAATTATTTTTTTCTTTTATTAAATATTTATTATATAAATAATGAATAGAAAATTTGAAATAATTTAAAAATAATAAACTCAAAGAAAAATTTAAAAGAAATATTAAAAAATTTAAGAATTTAAAATAATGTAGAGTGTGGAGTGTGGTGGAGGTTGTGTAGCAAAACCCATTACGAGATTATGAAAATATTATGTTATTTGTACTCTAAGTTACGTTTGTGATTTCCATTGAAGAGTAGCTGGGAAAGTTACGAGATGATGGAAATATTATGTTAATCATATTTGAAATGAGTTGAGTTGAATTGTAAATAGTAATATTTTATAATTTCTATTGAAATGAGTTTAATTTTTTTTTTAAAATTGAAATAAGTTTAACTTTTTAAATTAAAATATATGAAATATGTTGAGATGAATTTAATTTTTTTATAAAAAATTAAGAAAATAGCGAGTCCCACTAATATTGATTTAAAATTAATTGATATGAATTGAGTTTAGTTTATCAATCAAACGCAACCTAAAAAGTGATTGGGCAAAAAATACTTTGTCCATGAGTTGCCTTTCTTGTACCAAGATTACATGCTCCTTTTTTAAGGGTGTGTGGAAATAAAGATCTCCTTTGACCTCTATAGTTCACTTTTGTCATGGTGGTTGTTGAAAAGGTACTCAAACATTTCTCAGTTCCAACCAACTTTAAAAAGGTGTTTTTGTTTTTGTTTAACATTGTGATGAATATGTTATGAGATGATTGTTAGGCTTTAATGATTTGTTTGGAAATATATCATATTTTAAAATTTTCATATCATCTTATCTCATCAAATTTTTTTTAAATATAATTTAAATATAAATATTTTCAAATTAATCATTAATATTTTCTTAAACTTTCAAATAAAAAATAAAAAATAATTCAATTTTTTCAAATGTCTAAACAAAAATAATATTATAAAATTATATTCTAATAATATTTTAATTTTATAATATTTTTTATTCAATTTTTTCTCTCTCATTTTTTAAAATCTAAAAAATATTCAATTCAAACAATCTTATTACTATTCATAAACTATGTTACTTCTGCTTATAAAATTATCATCTTCTTTCACCTTTCACTCTCTAAACAGATTTATATCTCGAAATGGTAATAATGTTAGCTTTAGAACAAGATCTTATGCCGTTGGAACGTGTTCTACACGTACCTATAGAGGGCGTGGGATAACAAACTCCACCGCGCGAGATATGAGCAACCTGTGCTGAAACCAATATGCATTTCATTTACGGAGAGAGCTGGCCAGCATTTCATTTCATTTTGTTTAGGAGCTAGCAGTGAAGCAAATTAGCAACGCACGGGAAACTGCTTTCCCAGGTAAAATAATAATATTTTTTTCCACTTAACAAACGGCACTGAAAATCTGTCAAAAAAAAAGACGACAAAAGGAGAGAAAATACCTCAGCTCTGGTAGATCTTCTTGGTCTTCAAGTTTTTTTTTTTTTTTTTGGAAAAAAAGGCGTATAATGTTTAATCTCTACTGTTTGAAGCTTGCTTTGATGTTTAGTCTTGATGGGTTTCCTTTTCTCAGTCTGGCTTTCTTTAAAGATAAGCTTGGGTGGTGCATGTGCGAGGTGACTTTGATATTTTGCCATTAGTTTTTCAGTTTTAGAGTGGGTTTCTGACATGGGCGTTTTCCCCCTTCGTTTCTTGCTCTAAAGTTATTTGCTTTTCGTAGTGTGATTTTGATGTATTTTTGGGTTCCTTTCTGTTAATTAGAGCTTGCGATCTGTTGCATTTTGGCATCTGTTTCTCTTTGTGAAAGTATTCTTTAGAATTTGACGAGGAGCATCTTTTTGTTCTGAAATACCCGTGCCTTTCTTTGTAAAATTTAGATGTGGTGTTTGGCCCCTTTGGGCTTGGTTTTCCTTAAAAAGTGTGTCTCTTGCTACTATACCAGTAGAGCTTTCAATCTACTGCTTCTGCATGAATTCCCCATCGAATTTTAAGTGAGTAACTTGCTAGCATTGTTTTTTCTTCTGTTCTTTTTTTCTTTCTTGAGGGCCGGATATTTGATACAATGCACAAGTTAGTTGTTTCAATTTTGTCCTAT
The DNA here is from genome assembly GCA_961763995.1 of Juglans cinerea. Taxonomy (NCBI): domain Eukaryota; kingdom Viridiplantae; phylum Streptophyta; class Magnoliopsida; order Fagales; family Juglandaceae; genus Juglans; species Juglans cinerea. Next base: position 26,313,665 of record CAUIVZ010000004.1, on the reverse strand, counting down.
TTATGTTTTATTTGTGCCGTGCATGCACGCCAAGTGTGATTGTGTCCATATGTATATGCGTGTATTTGTGAGCACGTGGTGTGTTAAACTTGCTCTTTTCGGTATTTTATATCAAACCTAGTCAAGATTGAAATAGTTGAATTATTTGAGATACGCATACCTCTATGTTCAGTTTTTGTTATTATATGGAGAATTATTTGAAAAGGTTTATATCACAACCAAGCATCTCTTGAACTTTTATTAAATTTTTTAAGTTAATTAGAATCTATATCAACTATTGAGGCAACTTATATGTGGAGCTAAATTCAGCAAAAAGAGGATAACTTCAGAGAGATAGCTAGGGCTTGTAGCACGATTCTTGGAGGGTATGTTGAATGTGGGTAATGTTTTTTGTGTTTTTAATATACACAAATCTAAGAGACTCCTGCTTTTACCCAGTTGCTTCACCTTTGTGCACTCAAGTGCTTGATGAAGATAGAAGTGTCTTTTAAAAAGGAGAAGGAAAGGATGCAGTTTCTCCATTAGAGTTTGGTAGTGGGAATAAGGACAGAGAGAATGGATGGACGGGTGGAGTGGGGTGTTGTACCCAAAGTGGGCTACAGTTTGCAAGAGGCAAAGGATACATATACCATGGTTAACATTATGATGTGCAAGCAAGAGAGTATAGATAGGAAATTTGTGACGCCCCAAGGGAGGACCAAGCCACATCTAAGCTATTCTCCAAAAAGACTAGTCAATGGTACAATTGGAGCCCCATTGGAAATAAAGACAAATAGCTTCTCCCTCCCTCTCAAGCAATGTGGAATCTTATACATTACCTACGCTCATTAATCAATACGGGGTGTAAAAAATATTTAAAAAGTATTTTATATATAATATAAAAATTTAAAAATATATATACCGGTTCGGTTCGGTTCGGTTCGGTTCAAACCGATTTTCAAAATATGAAAACCAGTTTCGGTCTAGTTCGGTTTTTTTTTAGACCCATAGTTGGGATAAGCTTTGATACCATATGTGTGACGCCCCAAGGGAGGCTCAAGCTACATCTGGGTCATATTCCAAAATGACTAGTCGATGGTACAATTAGAGCCCCATTAGAATCATTCCAAAGAGCAATCGCTTACCCCTCCCAAGAAATGTGGGGTTCCATACACCACCTACACTCATAACTCAGTAAAGGGTATTTATTACATTTCATGAGTATGAAGCCACAAGGAAAACTATGGGGTGGCAGTGCAGGAGGTGGCAATTTTCTGCCAAGGGATGGGGAGATTGGGGTGGTGCTAGGCAAGAATCTCCCAATAACTTGTCGGATAGTGCGGACCTCCTTTTCACTATTGTCAGAGGAGTTTATGAAACTAGTTTCTATAGGGAGCTGGGTTGCTTTTATATATGGTTAGTGGTGAATCGCGGTAAAGAATCTTGAATGTAGTCTAACTCCCATTGTTTATTCAGGGGTTAAAGATGTTGGGACTTTTAGGTCAATTAGATTCTTTTTCAACCCTTTTAAGTTAATGTTGCATGGATTGGTGAGATACTGATTTCTAAGTGTCCTATTCAGCAGAATCTCCATGCCTACTCAATTACAAAACTGTTCAGACGTCTTTATATTTCTTATTCCTAACCCTTGTCAGAATTGTTTTAATATTCATGTGTGAGTGGTCTGGTTTTGATTGATTATGTGATTAAATCCTGTGTCAAGTAGTAGTGATAAGAGAAAGCGGTTGATCTATCATATGGTCATAAACTCATTGGCTTGAGCTTTTTAGTTAATCCGGTCTGTTGCATGACGACCATCAAATACGAGTGGCCCATCATATCATATCAAGCCCTCACGAAGGGACTCTCCAAGATGGTAACTTACAAATCCACATCCAATGAGAATAGTTTTGTAACTGTTGGGATTGAAAACTTATGATTACTTCCAGCAGTTAATGATAAAACTATGCAGAACTTGGGGAATTTTCTCAAGTTTCCAATTATTTTGCTTTTTAATTTTATTTTTAATTTTTTATAAATATATTATTGGGTATTTATAATGTTTGATTTCCCATATAGTTTCTAGTAAGTTTTCTCCAACTCTTTGATATTTGGCCAGGTTGTTGATTTGAGTGAAGTGTTGATTTTTATGTGGTTTCAGTCTGTTTCTCTCAACAACAAATATTACTTGTGGCTGGGAAGTGTTCATTGTTTTGTTCAATTGTGTAGATGCTGAAGGTAGATAGGGTACTGTGATTTTCTTAGAGCAAACTTTGGGTGCAGATGCAGTGCTGAGACATCACGTAGTTGCGAAGATGGGGACCTACTCCAATAGAAACCCTATGATACCTGAAGCTACAGCAGGGGCGTCTGTTCCACATTTTACCTGGTTTTATCCCGGGAGTTTTCTCTCTGCATCAAAAACCAGCTCAAATCCTTTTCAAGGAGTCCAATTAAACCCACAACCTAGTCTTCCTGTTGGCCCCATTCAAACCATTGCTGTCACACCTGAACCGGTGAACGATATCGACTCAGCAACTAAACCTGCCAAAGGTAGAAAACTTAAGAATTCTGTGAAGGGTTCTAACCAGGTTGCATCTAAGGTTTTCAGACCAAAGCAAACCAAAAAGACTCCTAAAACGACAAAGGGAAAAAGTATGCCTGAAGGAAAACGAGAAAAGAAGATTCTGAATAATATTCATATGGAGAAAGCAGACTTTGATTTCTCCAGGGTGCCTCCTCCATACTGTTCTTGTACAGGTGTTGCCAGATTGTGCTACAAATGGGGAGCTGGTGGATGGCAATCTTCATGTTGCACCATTAACATATCAGAGTATCCTTTGCCCATGAGTTCTACAAGACCTGGGGCTCGTGTGGCTGGGAGGAAGATGAGCAACGGAGCATATGGGAAACTTCTACTGAGACTTGCAACTGAGGGTTGTGATCTTACTCATCCAGTTGACTTGAAGGACCATTGGGCAAGACACGGTACCAACAAGTTTGTTATAATCAAGTAGAGCCGTGGAGAAAAGGGTAGTTAAATATTTGTTAGTTGCTATCATTATTCCCATGTTTTCTTGTAGATCTAGTTTATTGCTGAATCATAGTTAATCAAATTAAGTATCTGTATATTAGTTTCTCTGAAGTTTTCTAGAATCTATAACTTATTTGGAACAAAATGCTGCTTCAAATAGGGAGAACTCTTCTTATAACTTCACTTTCTTGCTTTGCCATGGCTTTGGTTGCTTTATCTCGTTGGTTTTTATTTTTCACACGACATTAATTTATTTCATTAAGGAAATGTGGTAATCAACATGTACTTTCGGTGATTACTTGCATTGTCAGCTTGTCAGCAGTTAGTTAAGTCATTTATCTGAATTAACTTCTTATATTTAATCATATCGTATCATATTACTTCTAAAAAAAAATCATATCTACCTTAATAATCATTATAAGCTTAAGATACAATGAGCTCAAAAATTTCAATTCTTTGTTTATGTAATGAGATGGTGACAGACTTCCGAGGGGATATCATTTTGAGTATATGCATTAATGTCATATGGATGAACCCTGAAGGCATTTAAATACCATTTATGTATTGTTTCATGCTTTTGCTGTGTAATCAGTCTATATGATATCCAAGTCCGCATAGGATATACATGAATGAAAAGCTATTCTTTTTTTCTTTTTAGTTATGCTGCTCAGGTTTCTGTGACTGATGTTCTCTTCCAACTTCTCTAGCGCCCACTCCCCTTCTAGGATATGTAGAATGAGAAATAAGCAATCATTTTTTCTCCTAGTATATGGTGCCCAGGTTTCTTTGACAAAAAAAAAATGCAATAAGAAGTTAAAACCCGTTCTTCTTTAGTTCTTTATTACTCTTGTTCTTTGTTTATTCTACATTTCATAGAACCACTTGTTTTCTGCTTCTTCCCACAGCTCCACGCAGACATTTAGGTCTCGTTTGTTTTCACAGATGAGATGAGTTGAGATTCAAGTTAAAAGTTGAATAAAATATTATTCGAATATTTTTTTTTAATATTATTTTTGTTTTGGATTTTGAAAAAGTTGAATGGTTTATTTCATTTTGTGTGAAAATTTGAAAAAATTGTAATGATTAGATGAGATGAGATGAGTTGAGAGTAACTATGAAAACAAACGAGGCCTTAGAAAATCTTGCGGGGTCAATTTGTAACAAGCCTAATTAACTTAGACTCAACTCAAGCCCATGGGCCACCCTTACCTTTTACTCTACTTCTTTTTACCCATGTTTTGGCGTTACATTATTTTATGGGCCTTTGGATTGTAACAGGTAGTGGGCTTAGGCCCGTAGCATTAACTAGTTGCAGATTTTAGGAGATGTTTGGATTCAAAACCCACCTCAACTCATTTTATCTTATCATTACAACTTTTTCAAATTTTCACACAAAATATAATAAACAATTCAACTTTTATTCTACTATTCACAAACATCTCAACTTATCTCTGAATCCAAACCTCTCCTTAGTCTTATTATCTTCTTGTTACTTTTAGCCCAGGCCCAATACGTGGGTTATATGTACTGAGCAACTTGGCTCTGAAGAAGCATCCAGAACCTTAATACAATATTTTCATATTTCTGATCTCTATCTCTTTTCTCTTGGAGGCTAGGTCAACCTCGAATCTGACCAATTTTCTTGTATTTTCTCTTATATTTTCTAGTCATCTAAACACCAACTATTATGTGTGTTACAAGTGGTATCTAGAGCCAGGCTTTCCTTGGCAGTTGCTTCATCAATCCATGGAACTGAAGGAAAGTATTGCATCTCTGCTTCAAATCAGAAAGACGATAGAACAATCCCTACAAACTCAAGATCGAATCCTGCAGAAAATACGAGAATTTATGAGCAGTTTGAATGAAGAATCGAACTATTTGGAGCACCAAAAATGCGCATTACAAGAAAAAGAAGAAGATGCACTTATGGTTGAAATCCCTACGGTTGAAATCTCTATGGTTGAAACTGCCAAAAACGTAGAGTTGGTCAGATCAGCTAGTATGGTAAAGGTGTCCGAAGTATGAGTGTTAGCTCCTGAGATGGTAGAGACGACATCGTTTGCTAATAATGTCAATAGTGAGTCGACCTACAATCACGCATTACAGGGGCCACGAATGGTGTCAGGATCGTTTAAGGAAGGGGAGAGCTCGTCGCAGAGAGTGTCGGTGAGGCCCAACCTCAATGTTTATGACTTTCGTAACATGCTTCACGGGTTAGATCTGGTCAAGTTTGAACTCAATTGGCTAGTGAATGAAGACGGAGATAACAACTGGGAGGGGTGCAGGCGACGGTAATGGCCGTGAGGTTTTCATAACAACTTAGAGAAAAGGCAGTAGGGGAAGCGCTCGATGCAGTGCCACCTTTTTGGCCCTTTGATAGGGGAAAGGAAAAAGCAATGGCCCTGAGGTTACCTTCCACAAGGGTTTCCATATTTCCTCTCTCGATCCGAACCTGTGGATCACCCAGGCCCTTCCATGTCCCCTGTTCTCTCAGCTAGAAAGGGCGAACTGGCCATCGCGCCTTGTCGGCAAAACTTCGTTCCGTATCTGCATTTCCCCACCACTACTGCTATGAACCCTATCAGCGAGGAGAGCCTTATCCCTGTACTCCACTACCTCACATGGAAGACCATGCTTGCCAAAGCTATCACAAAAGAGTCTGGAGTTGCTTTCATTAATGTGAGGATATTCAATCTGATGAGCAAATGGTTCGGTGATGCGCAAAAACTTGTGGCTGCTGTATTTAGTTTGGCCCATAAACTTCAACTAGCTATCATATTTATATATGAGGTGGATAGTTTCTTGGGTCAGTGTCGTAATACAGATCATGAAGCATTAACAAACATGAAGACTGAGTTCATGGCATTATGGGATGGATTCACACAGAATCAGAATGCTTGAGTTATGATTCTTGCTGCTACTAATCATCCATATGAACTTGATGGGGCTATACTCCAACGTCTTACTCAAGCATTTGAAAGTGGGATCCCTAATCGCAGGGAGAGGGCTGAGATACTGAGAGTGATTCTGAGGGAAGTGAGGGTTGAAGAAGACCTCAACTATGACATCCTATCTAGCTTGTGTGAAGGTTACACAGGTTCAGATCTTCTTGCACTCTGCAAGGAAACATCATATTTTCTCATCAGGGTCTTGGCATCGGAGCACAAATTCTAGTTCAATGAAGATTAAGTTATTAGTGAAGAAGACCCCAACATTATCGTCCACTTCCATGTTGAAAATATGAGAGGTAAGAAGTTTTTAACTCCTTTTTTGCTTGATGTATTGCCACTGAGGGATATTGTAAGCTATGGTGGAGGGAAAATATTAATGGATTTGCCAGTTTTAGGAGATACGAAAATTACCCAACAACTGCTTGATGTTTTGCAACTTAAAGTTGTTTTCAAACCTTTTGATAGAGGAAAAGAACGAAATCCTTTAGGAATGAATTGTAATGGCTAGGACACCATTGGGCTACTGGAAGAGTCCCATGAATTTTTTGTGGCAAATAATGTAGTGCAAGAGAGTAATTATTTGGGTGATGTGGTGGAGAAGCGGGTGTTGGAAAAGAAATTGGAGTGTGGAGTGGAGATTGGGTTTGATGTGAGAATTAAGAGGGGTCTAAAAATTTTATTGAAGGCTAATGGAGCAAAGGCAATTCCGAGGATGCCTACTTTTGGGTTTGACTCCGATGATGTTACTCATTCTGTTATGATAGATGTTGATGGACTGGCAAGGCATGCAACTCCTATGCACATTGCGGCGGCCAGAATAAATAGGCCAATTGCCCTCTTTGTAGTTAATGTTGTCTTAAGTCAAATTAGCCTTTTCTGCGAGTTAGCTGGGGCCCCATTGTTTAGTTCCCTTCACTCTAAGTTTGACCCAACGACTTGCTCGAAGTTTGCTGCTGGTTTGATGTTGTGCTCATTGCTGGTTGTGGTTTTTCTAACATGGTTAACAAACAAGGAGATGAGCAGAAAGGGATGTGGTTAAATGTAGTTATCCACAATACACTCTAGGTCGTGTGTGCTGATTTTGCATATAAGGTTGGAGCTGGTAGCTATGAAATGGATGGATATGTAAACAATGTTGCTGAGGTGCTCTCAACCTTGAGGACAAGGTTATTTGAAGGGGACGACAATGTAACAAGCCTAATTAACTTGGACTCAACTCAAGCCCATGGGCCACCCTTACCTTTTACTCTACTTCTTTTTACTCGTGTTTTGGCTTTACATTATTTTATGGGCCTTTGGATTGTAACAAGTAGTGGGCTTAGGCCCGTAGCATTAACTAGTTGCAGATTTTAGTCTTATTATCTTCTTGTTACTTTTAGCCCAGGCCCAATACGTGGGTTATATGTATTGAGCAACTTGGCTCTAAAGAAGCATCTAGAACCTTAATACAATATTTTTCTAATTCTGATCTCTATCTTTTTTCTCTTGGAGGCTAGGTCAACTTCTAGTCATTCAAACACCAACTATCAGGTGTGTTACACAATTGTCTTGAGCATGAGAATGATAGAGCTTTTACCTGAGTTCCAAAAGTTGTTCGGGTTGTTTGGTTTCCCCGCCCTTCATCAACATGTTCATTTCAGTCCAAAAAATTTATGTGATAGAGGTATTGCCTTTAATACTACTCCCTAGTTTGTGCAAGAATATGCAGTTACCTTCAACCTACAACTTGTGCATGTGAATCTGTGAAAATTGGAAGTTTAGGAACACTGATGAGTACCAATAAATGACTTTTGTGGCATATATGGTTTTTTACTCTACTGAAGCTTTCTCATAGCCTTATTTCCTTGTGCCATTTCAAACCTCTTAAATCGTCCAAGAAACTTAGGCCCCGTTTGGATTCAGAATGTATTTTATCTCATGTTATCTCATCTCATCATTATAACTTTTTCAAATTCTCACACAAAATATAATAAACAATTCAACTTTTTTAAATCTCAATTCAACTTTAATCTAAACCAACCCTTAATGTTGACAATATTCTCTGGTATCTCAAGTGATTTTTAGGCATGAAAAAAGAATATAAAGACAACCTTTATGAGGTCATTCCAGCGGAAATTAGAAAATGGTGAGAAGTTAATAGTGATGATGCAATGCAGTATGGGAAATTCAGAAAGAAAAATCATACCAAAAAGGGAACCAATCTTCTATGAACTTTTTTCCTTGACAGAATTTCATCTCTGCTTTCATTTCTCTATATTACACGGCTCCACAGGCATTATGATTAGTACGTACGGAGTGTTGTCTCTCCCATAAATAATAGGCTAAATACTCAACCCAAACATGGCTAAAGAAGAAGTTGAAAAATAAAAAATAAAAAATAAATAAAAAAAAACTGAAAGTGGAAGTTGATTTCAGAGGGGCTTTGGTGCTGCCTTGCCTCAATAAACAAGGCTGTTTTTTATTTTTATGTTGGTTCTTTTTTAGGCCTTTGTTGCTGCTACCGGAGATTTGGCCTTGCTAGCGATTATCTGCTCGTAGATGTCTCTGATCTTCAACCCGACAATGGTCTGGAAAAGACCTGTTCCATTGTTACTGCCAGGGAAATCGGAAAGCTTCAACATTTGTTGGGTCACTTCTCCATAGAACTTGGTCGAGAGATTGCTTAGATGGCTTTCCACGTATATGAGCTCATCTAATCTGTCAAATTGCCCATCCATCTCCAGGACAGACACCTAAGATAAACAAACAAACAAACGATCAGGTTACTGAAAAACTCAGCAAAACAGGCATGCATGCATCGCCAGTTTTAAAAGTTTCTAATGATTGATATGCTATTATGCCTTTTGAGTTTGGAACAAGTCTCATTTGTTTTCACAACGTCTCTCAACTTATCTCATCACATCTAATCATTATAATTTTCTCAAAATTTCACACAAAATAAAATAAACAATTCAACTTTTTGAAATATCAAAACAAAAATAATATTATAAATATATATATTTTAACAATATTTTATTCAATTTTTAACTTTAATCTCAACTCATCTCATCTGCGAAAACAAACGAGGCATTAAGAGATCATAAATTTTGTCATATCAGAGTACGGGTCACACAATTCATGGGTCACACAATTCATGGGTCATATTTTTAAGTGAATTTTCATGAGACAAAGAAAGTGAGTAGTTTGAAGAAAGTGTTTGTTTGAAAGTGAGATAAGATAAGGCAATGGTGTTGACAATGACAGAATTGAAGCATTCTAGAAGAAATAAATAGATGGCTACCTCGTGGCCAAAATAGGAGTCAGGGCCATAGGAAAACTTGATGCCAGGGTATGAGCAGGTGAGCTTTCTTCCGCATGGAATCCATGAAATGGTAGAGCCTTCATCAAACAGATAAACTGGGCTGAAAAACTTTACCCCTTCTTTCATTATCAACTTCACTCTCAGAATCTTCCCCTCGTTATCATCGGGAATGAGTCGGGTTGGCAACACTTCAATCACTGCATCTGCATATTGCTTTTGTGGATCTGCAACAAGCACAGAAAAATAAACATTATTTTTGGGTTTGCCTTTTCGAGAAATTATAGGCATGGCGCAGTTTAAGCATTAATAAGATTTGGACTGCTTTGAATTCATAGATTAGATGAGATGGTTTTAGATAAAAGTTAAAAAAAATATTGTTATAATATTATTTTTTAATATTATTATTATTTTAAGATTTGAAAAAGTTGAATTGAGATTTGAAAAAATTGAATTATTTATTATATTTTGTATGAAAATTTGAAAAAGTTATAATGATGAGATGAGATGAGATGAAACATTTTCTAAATCCCAACGGAATCTAACAAATCATATGAAGCCATTAAAAAAAAGCTAATAATGGCTAAGAAAAACTACCAATATATGCATCAAAGTCAGGCTTTCTGGCTTCGATACTAGCTTTGATGCTTTCAAGACTGTGTCCTCGCTCTGCCATGTCCCTCTGAAATTTTCATAACATAATCAGATCGAAAATATCAGTTAATAATAAGTTGAATTAAGATGATGACTACATGCAGAAAGAAACTCTGAAACATAGTTTCGTGTATATATATATATATATATATATAGAGAGAGAGAGAGAGAGAGAGAGAGAGAGAGAGTGGTTAATTACCTGAATTTTCCATGCAAACTTGACCTCATTGCTGATGTCCAAATAGATACTGAAGTCCAACAGGTCCCTAACTCGCGCATCATACCTACAAGTGGACAAGATAACATTTCATATCCGTTTCAAAAACATGATTAATCATCAGAAAAATGCTTCCCGTTCGTATGTTTGCTTGTTTATTTGTTAATTAATTTTTTTTATTTATTGTCTGACATAAACGGAATAGAAAACATCAAAGCTAGGCTTCGACATAAACAATAAGAACAGAGATGTTTTTCATGCATACATCTATGCATATATATGTGTATTATGTATATGTATAGTTGTTGCCCGGCCGGGTTTGATAGTACAATTTGCGCCTGTGATGAAGCACATATTTCGTTTGAAAGTTAATGATAAGAGGATTGAGTGAAGGCCCACCAAGAAAAAGATGACGCTGATTGTTACAACTCCACAGCCATACAATAAATATATATAAGATATTTTTTCTTATCTCTAACCTCAGTACTGTCAAGAGCCCATCACCGTATATTCACAATGATAAATACTCTAGCTATAAAGCGATGGTATAAAAGTAATTTTACAGACTAACATAGTTTGATGTGATTCGTCAGATTGTAAAGTTACTTTTATTATAAATAGATCTAACGGATTAGATGAACCCACATCAATTTATAGGATTGTTTATGTATAATTTCTTTGTAGATGTAGCAGTCCTGATTGACAATTTAGTTTTTAGAGAACCATTAGATATGCACTGGACAATTAATATATGGTACATAAATAATTTATCCGAATGAGATATACAACAAATAGAAAGAATTCTGCTAGACAGAGAGTATGATAACACTAATACAGCTAAGTATTAAAATAATCTTAATAATAATGCAATAACGTTCTACGTTAAAAAAAATTAAGATTTAATCATGTATGTATGTATGTATACGTAAATTACAAGAAAACAAACACGACCGGTTTCATGGAATCTTCTGTTTTCAAAACGATGCAAGAATCATTCCAAGATCTTGTGAAAAAATGTATGAGTGAGAGAGAGAGACTGAGAGATTAATGCTTGAGGTTTACTTACATGGGGTGCAAACCTTCAATGACCAGGATCTTGGGAGGCTTGATGAGCTCGGGAGGGTCCAAGAGACCAGAAACATGATTGTAAATAGGCTTGTCAACAGCAGTCCCATCCTTGAGGGCCTTAACCTGCTCATACATGAGATCAAAGTCGTTGGCTCTCGGGTCAAGCGCAGTGACTCCCTTCTCTTTCCTTCCAGTCCTATCCAGTGAGTGATAGTCATCCAAGCATATCACAGTGGTGGTGTCACTGATGAGAGTGTTGGAATCAGGGTTGCCGCCCTTGGGTGGCTCTGCAGCACCTCCAAACACGTTGGTTAGTCTCCTCATGAAGGTGCTCTTCCCGCACCCGGAGTCTGCTGCCAGACCAATCACAACTGTCTGTGAGTCACCAGTTGCGCATGTTATCAAGTATGGGCTGCTGCTGCTGCTGCCTCTCCTGCTGGTTTTCTTGCCTGTGGTGTAGAAAACCACCTGTTTTTGGTGAAATCCCAGGTGGGTTTTTGATGGTGTGGAGATTGAACATGTGGGATTGAGGGACTGGGTTGTGTACACTGCACAAATTGCCATTCTCTTGCTCTCTCTGCTCAACAGTTCACAGAGCTCTGAGAGTGGAAGAGATGTTTGGATTGGGTTTTGGCAAAATTCTTAGTTGGTTTTGAGTGCAGACATGGAATGCGTTAGGCTTCTTGTATTCCTTCTGCTTTTATATGAAAATTTTGGAACACAAGATAAAAGGTTAGACGTTGGTGAGAGCAGTAGGCAGTTTGGAAGTGAAGGAAAATGTTGGCTTGGTGATGAAAGGCTGATGTGTCTTTTTGTTTACAGGTTTATGAGACTACCCCTGGTTTTGGACAAATTTGGAGGTGATATGAGAGGGGACATGGATGGCCTATCCCAATAGGAAGTGGGTAAAATAGTCACTTTAATCTTTAAGAAAAGTTCTTCTCAATATATATGTTTATTTATTGAAAAAGAAAAAAGGATGGAGTTGCTGATGGCTTGATGATATTTGTGATAAAAATAGGCATGGAGAGAAGCTTGGTGGTGATTAATTGCATTTTGGATATTTGAAATGCCATGTGGCAACTATGTGTTGGCTGGTTGAAGATGAGGTGTGGAGGATTGGAATGGAGAAGAGATGTGGCCGCCTATATTCTCCCATTTCAATTTTGGACTGTTCTTCTGTGACTATATTTTTTAATCTCAAAGTTTTGAGAGCCGTGTTGAGGACCACAACCAGCCACAAAAACACACACACAAAATCAAAATAGAACGAAAGAAGAAGAAAAAGGAAAAATAAATAACAGCCTTCAGTAGGAGAATTTTTCTTCCAGGCAGCATGGTTTTTGGAGCTCCACTGCATTGCACTAGCTGGGATGACCCAGTTCCTCCCAGTACAAGATGTGAATGGAGGTTTTGAGACCATTTCTTTTGAGTACTTACCATAGATGAGGCTGGACCATTTTCTAAGATTCTTTTGATGAAAACATCTCTGTTCTTACCATTTGAGACCCAAATGAATCCAAGGAAAAACCAAAACAAAAACAAAAAACAGCCCAAGGCTTTCAACAATGAACTTTCAGGATGGTTATATATTCTTTTACCTTCTGTCCTTGAACACTAGGCCTACCTGAACACATATTTTGTTAAGAAACATAGGGAATAGCCATTGAAGGAGAAAGTTTTTCTCTATTATTCATAAAGCAGGTACATCGTATTTTATATTACAAAGGGGAAATCAAATCCCGTATATGTTGCAATAAAATCAGGGACTAGAGTTGACAATAATGTTAAATGGAAAGTTTTGATACACAACATATTATACAAGGAAAAATAGGATCCGTAATACTCCCCTCAAGTTGGAGAATGAAGATCCGTAATACCCAACTTATGCGATAATGTCTAAAAACGTTCACGAACCAAGGCTTTGTTGAAGATGTCGGTAAGTTGATTTGAAGTCGAGACATGAGTAGTGAAGATGAGGTCAGCATGTAATTTTTCACGAACAATGTGGTAATGTATCGCAATGTATTTGGTGCGTTCATGAAACAGAATTTTGTACAATGTGGAGAGCAGCTTGATTGTTGCAATAAATGAGTATAGGCTGGGGATGCGAGACGGTAAGATCATGAAGAAGGGTCTTTAGCCAAGTAAGTTCACAAGTGGTGGAGCGCGATACTCAACTTCATCAGAAGAACGAGAGACAGTGGATTGTTTCTTGGCATGCTAGGAGATAGGACTATTGCCAAGTTGAATGAAGAATCTGTAGAATAATGAAGAACAAATGGAAGCAAAATTTTGGCAATATGGTAACACTCTTGTGAGGGTATTTATCCCACAAGTTGGTGATGAAAAAAGAGAATTGAGTGCATTTGTTTGTGCACCAATGACCCCTATTTATAGGCCATCATGCACCAGTTGGCAAATGGCACAATCATTGGTAAACCAATGGTAACCCAAAGGTCACAACCTTTTGAATAAATCAAAATGTTGTGTCTCTTGACACTTCACTAGTCACACACAACCTTTTGACTAAATCAAAAGATTGTGTCTATTGACACTTCCTTAAACATCACCCCTCATGGCAACCATCACCATGTTAGAGGATGTCATTCCAAGGGGTATGTCGTTTGGTGATTACACCCCTTAGAATAACATCTCTCACTTGATCACACAAAATGGTGACGATCCAGTTGAGTATTTTACCTTGGTATCAATATGAGTTTTCCACTACTCAACTCTCATCTGCTACTCTTGCTGATCAGCGTTAGAGCATGACAAGCCTCTACGTGCACACGTTTTTTGTCATTAACTTATCTGACCGAACCATTTACCATATGTGCTCCCATTGATCACATATTAGGGGTGACTTCATTTCACTAAAAAAATTTTAATGAACGGCATCAATTCTTTGTGACTAGATCAATAATCCATATCACTGTCACAATTGATGATTTCGGCCAAATACATAACATATGTATCGACCTGCACTGAATTTTCGTTAAGTACTTCCTCTAGAGGCTATTCCTGAAGTTTTCTCTAATCATCTTATCAACGACTTTGCAAATGATTAACCATTTAATTGGGTAATCAAATCACATTTCACTAAAACTTTAGTGAATGGCACTGAATTTTCGTTAAGTACTTACTCACCTGAGTCTTTCCTTAATCACCTTATCAACGATTTTACCATGATCAACCTTTTTACTTGATTAATCAACCTATACTGAAATTTCGTCAAGTACTCACCCTAAAGCCATTCCTGAGGTTTTTCTTGATCACCTTATCAGTGACTTTACAAATGACCGAAATTTTATTTGGGTATCACCATAACTCCAATTTTCTAGGCGTCCCCAGAATTTGCTGAATTATGCATGTCGACCATGAGATTGCTTCACTTAGGTTTCTCTCAATCACATTCTAGTCACATGTTCTCTAAATTTCTCCAGAGAGAAACCTTTGGTCATCGGATCTGCTACCATCTCGGTCGAGGAAATAAAATTAACATTGACCTCACATCTTTTCACTATATCTAAAATATAGTGATAATGCATATCAATATGTTTTCCCTTGGAATTCTATGTTTCACTTTTTATCAATGAAATGACAGACTAATTATCACAAAACACATTGATTGGTTCTGTGGATGTACCTGAATTCAAGCTTTCAACAAGCGTTTTATCCACACCGCATCCATAGTAGGCTTAGCAACATAGTCCTATTTCTTACTTAACCAAGAAACTGTTGTTCCACCAAATATAAATATATATCCAGTTATACATTTTCTATCATCTACCTCACTTCCAAAATCAGCATCGCTATAGCCGATTAATTCTAGATCATTGTTTCCAAAGCACAATTTCAAATTTTTGGTACATTGTAAATATTTTAATATACACTTCACTGCTTGCCAATGTTCTTTACCTAGATTGGATTGAAATCTGATTACCAATCATACTGCATGACAAATATCTGGTCTGGTACTTGTCATTGCATACATGAGGCTTTCCACAGCTTAAGCATAAGAAACTTTGAGCATTTCACTTATTTCCTCCTCATCTTTTGGGCACATACTTTTATTTAAAGTATGAGCTTTGCAAACAGACGTACTTAAAAATTTACAATTTTCCATACCAAATCTTTTAAGCACTTTTTCTAGATATTTTTCTTGATCTAAATACAATAGATTTGAATTTCTATCTCTAGAAATTCTTATACCAAGAACATAGGCGGCTTCACCCATGTCTTTCATTTCAAATTTAGATTTCAAGAATTCTTTTGTTTCATGCATCATATCTAGACAATTATCTGCCAGTAATTTATCATTAACATACAATGATAATAATGTTAATTTATTATCATTTTTTCATATGTATACACAATGATCTAGTGGACTTATTTCATATCTCATTTCCAAAATGGCTTGATGAAATTTCAAATACCACTGTCTTGAAGATTGCTTAAGTCCATACAGTGACTTCCTCAACCTGTAGACTTTCTCTTCATGTCCTTTAATTTGGAATCCTTCTGATTGAATCATAAAGATATCCTCTTTTAATTCACCATTGAGAAAATCTGTTTTTACATCTAACTGATGTAATTTCAAATTCATCCTGCCAACAATGGACATGATGATTCTTACGGATGTGAAGTTCACCACAGGCTAATATGTATCCACAAAGTCTACACCTGGTTGTTGAGTATATCCCTTGGCCACTAACCTTGCTTTGTACCTTTCCAAACTACCATCAATTTTAAATTTTTTTCTGAGAACCCTTTTACAACCAATAGCTTTTCTATCTTTTAGAAGATCTGTTAACTCCAAAACATTATTTTTGTTTATTGATTCTATTTCATCTTTCATAGCCTTAAGCCATTTATCTGAATCAATACTATTGATTGTCTAAGAAAAATTTTCAGGATCATTATCTAAATTTTCCAAACTAGTATTTAGTGCATAATGATCTTGAAATAATATTGATGGTCTTCTGGATTTTTTACTCCCAGTCTCCAACATCAATACCTGAAGATTGATTTTCATATGACTTTCTTTAATTTTTATTATTATTTATTTGAATAATATCAGAATTTTCATTGTCAGACTCTGTAGAGATCTGTTGATTCTCTAAATCATTTAATAAATCTATCTGATCAACATGAGTAATAAAGTTCGTATTTTCCAAAAAAACGACATCCCTACTTTCTATCAATCCTCTTTTAGAATGATAAAATCTGTAACCACTTCTGTTTTCTACATATCCAATAAACCTGCATTCACAGGTTTTACTTTTTAATTTATCCCTTAGTAGCCTTGGGATAAGCACTTGTGCCTTACAACCCCACACTTTGAGCTTACTTAAGTCTGGTTTATGTCTCGTCCATAACTCGTAAGGTGTAGGAGGTTTTGCTTTAGTTTAAATTCTACTCAATATATATATAGCAGTTGATAATGTTTCACCCCAAAAATGTATTGGTAGATCAGCATATGCCATCATCGATCGCACCATATCCAATAGAGTTCTATTTCTCTTTTCTGCAATGTCATTCTGTTGAGGTTTATATTTCATGGTATAAATATGTCTTATACCATTCAATTTGCAGAAATTATCTAAAATTTCAAATTCTCCTCATCTATCATTATTCAAACTTTTAATGGGCCTACCCAATTGGATTTCTACTTCTAATTTAAATTCTTTAAATTTCTCAATTGCCTTATATTTATGCTTGAGTAAGTAGATATGCCGATATCTTGAATAATCATCAGTGAAAGTAATAAAGCACTCTATTCCTCTATAGGTTTTTGTTTTAAAATGTCCACAAATATCAGAATGTATAATTTCTAGTAAATTCGTGGATTTCCAACTTTTTGAAAAAGATTTACTACTCATTTTTCCTTTGATACATGGTTCACATATATCAAAATTATCTGAGTTTATTTATGGTATTAATCCACTTTTACACATTCTGATCATCTTATTTTTTTTTATATGACATAATCTTAAAATGTCATAAATATGCACAATCTGTAGACACATTCAAATAATCAGAAATATGTACTTTATTAATATAAACATTCAGTACATACATCTTTCACGCCTTTCACTGATACATAACCCTTACTTATTACAACGGTTTCAAACTTAAACTCAACTATGTAGCCTTTCTGATCTAGCACAGGCACTGATACTAAATCTTTACGAATACTAGGTACATATAAAACATTACTAAGTAAAATAAGGGAACCATTCACTTTGAATTTATATGTACCTTGCCCCAAGACATCACAGTATGTATTGTTGCCCATAGACACTTTGTGCTCTCCTGTTTGTTTATCTTCAAGTTTGACAAACATATCTTTATTCCTGCATATATGTCTTGTTACTGCAGAGTCAACTCACCATGAATCTGAAGTTGGTTCCACTAGCATTACTTCTGATACTATCATCATAATTTCCTTATTTTCTTGTGCTTTTCCTTTATTAGGACATTGTAATTTGTAATCCTCCTTCTTTCTACACTTAAAACAGTTTCCAGAAAATGGTTTATTCTGTTTCCTTTTTAACAATTTATTTTTCTTAAACTGTTTTGGCTTCATCTTGTTCTGTGTAGAACACTTTTCCTAAGTCATCAATAAATTGGATGATTCACTATCTTTCTTCCTTCTCATCATCATTTCTCCTTCAAGTACTAAAAGTACTTGAAGCGATGTCATTGTTACTTCATTTCCACTGTGTTAAAGAAGTAACAATGTAATCCCAAGATGAATGAAGATTATTTAGTATGGTTGTAACTTGCATTTTATCAATAAGAGGATGACCAAAATCATGTAATTCTTTTACAATTAACTCCATTTGAAGTACATGATCGTCAATATCATCATTCTCTTTCATACAAGTCCCGTTATACTTATCCAATAATAACTGTATATAAGTATCCGACCTTAAATCATACTTTGCTTCAACTGCATCCATAATTTCTTTAGTAGTTTCATAGTCTTTAAATAAAGGAATAATGTGATTACTCATGCAATGCAAAATTAAAGCTTTTTCCCATGCATTGTGTTCTATCCATTTATTTTTATTTGAAATGCTGCTCCACTTTCACTTTCATCATTTTCTACAATTTCTTCTTATGACTTTGGTGGTGTTAATGTATATAAGGTCTTTTCATGGGTTAGAAGAAAAGTTATATGCCTTTTCCAGTCTCGAAAATTTATTCCATTCAATTTTTCTATCCCTAAGGGATCAATACTTTTCTTTAGTGCCATGAATAATAAACCTTAAAAATTAATCAATAAGAAGAATGTAGAAATAATAAATGTGTACTATTTAAATATAATAGTTCAACCATGAAAAAATTAAAACTATTACAAACTTAATAGTAATAATAACCCTTAGATTTAATCCAAGGTGACAGCCTAGAAATTCTCATATTATATTTTAAATAAGGAGAATAATGAAAGTGAGGTCCCGATTGAGGATATCCACAATCTTTCCTTCATGTTTCACATTTTTCAAAGAATTTCTGGAGATAATTTCTACCAACAGGTGCTTTTTAATGTTTTAGTTTGAAATTTGGAGCACAATGACTTTTGAACAAACCAAATCGGGCTTGAAATGATCTCGAACGGCCCGATTGAACAAATCTGTCACGAACCGGTTTAGGAAACTGAGTAAACCGGTTCAGCCGGTTCAAATTCCTGACCGTTGGACAAAACGATATTGTTGTTTGGATTGATGGGCTGAACGACGTTGTCGTTTAGTCCCTCCCGAATTTGAACTTGATGACCGTTAGACGAAACGGTACCGTTTCATCTAGAGTCGTCTACAACCTCGCACTGGGACTTTCCAGAAACGGTGAAGCTTGTGTCTTCACTTCCGTCCGATCAGTTGGTTTCAGACGACGAGGACTCCAACGTGCTCCCGAGGTCCACAAAGTCCGGCGGTGGTGAGGGGCTCCGGCGGCCAGCCGAAACGGTAACAGTGTGTGCAAATGGACTAGATAATTCACTGTTTTTTTGTGTAAAATAATGCCAATAATTTCAAAATAATAACAACTTACAATATTTTGAAGATTCCCAGTATACTCTAGACCCCCCACCATGATCTAAAAAAAGTTTATCTCTCGGATTTTCAAGCAAACGAAAATGATTATAATATGCATGTATGGTTGCCAAACCAAGCACTTGCCTATTTATCGTCTTCACAATACGCAATAAAATTCCCACTGTCATAACCTGGCTCTGATACCACTGTAGAATAATGAAGAACAAATGGAAGCGGAATTTTGGCAATATGGTGACACTCCCATGAGGGCATTTGTCTCACAAATTGGTGATGAATAAAGGGAATTGAGTGCATTCGTTTATGCACCAATGACCCCTATTTATAGGCTATCATGCACCGGTTGGCAAGGGCACAACCATTGGTAAACCAATGGTAACCCAAAGATCACAACCTTAATAAGTGACACAACCTTTTGACTAGGGTGTGTCTCTTGACACTTCACTAGTCACACACAACCTTTTGACTAAATCAAAAGGTTGTGTCTATTGACATTTCCTTAAACATCACCCAGGGAACCATTACCATGTTAGATGATGTCATTCTAAGGGGTACACCGTTTGGTGATTACACCCTTTAGAATAACAAAACCCAGTGGTAGGGTGTCAAGTGAAAGGACAACTTGCCCAATCAAAGTCAAAGTAAGAAGATATCCGGAGAGAATTGTCAGCAAGAAACAAAAGACCTTGACCAGGAGAGGATTTGATATAGCGTAAGACCTAAAATGCAACATCAAAATGGGGCTAATGTGGTGCATGCATGAATTGACTTAGGATATTGACAAGGAAGACGATGTCAAGCCGAGTAATAGTGAGATAAATAAGCCGGCCAACCAGACGACGAGGGCTACTTCTAGATCGAGAAAATACTTCAAGGTGCCAAGATCTTTGATTTTGAATGTTTGAGAGAGGAAGCATTTGAACTTGGAGATAGAAAAAGGATCATTACCTGCTACAAGAAGGTCCTCAATATAAACTAAAATAACAGTAAAAGATGAATCTTGGGAAAGTGTGAATATAGAATGATCCGCTTGTGAATGGCGAAAGCCAACAATGGTGAGAACGTATGAGAGCTTGGAAAACCAATTACAAGAAGCTTGCTTGAGGCCATATAGTGGCTTGTGAAGATGACAGACACGGGTCTCCCCTTGTTTACAATAACCTGGTGGGTGAGTCATAAATATATATATATATATATATATATATATTCATCAAAATCATCATGAAGAAAAATATTATTGACGTCCAACTGATGGAGAGACCAATTACAAGCGGCAACCATAGCAAGAATGAATCGGACAATGACTAACTTGGCAACGGGGGCAAAGGTGTCATGGTAGTCGAGTCCTTCAACTTGAGTGTCTCCCTTGGCTACAAGACAAGCTGTATGATGCTTAATGGATCCATCGACCTTGAGTTTGATTTCTAAGACCCATTTGCAACTAATATGTCTTTTACCAGGAGGGAGAGATACAAGAAAAGCACAATGAGGGTTAGAAAAATGTTAGTAAGAAAGAAAAGAGGATAGGGGATGAACTGTACCTGAGGAAAGTCATTGAGCAGGTGAAGCCATGTCAATCGATGAAGGTAAAGATGGGCGAAGATAATCTTGAAGATAGGCCGGGCGAGTAATAGTGCGGCGTGGACAAGTGCGAATGAGAGGAGAAGGCTGTGATGGTGAGGGCATGGAGGTTGTCAAAGGATGAGGTGGGGAATTAGATGGGAGGAGGAAGAAGGTTCAAGAGTAGGAGAAAAATGATAGGAGTGGAAGGGAGAGAGGGAATATGTTGAAATGGAAAAATGTGTTCAATGAATGTGACACCACGGGAAATGAGAAAATGGTGATTCTCTAGATCGTAGACTCTATATTCTTTGTGATGAAGAGGGTAGCCAAGAAAGACGCAACGAAGAGCGCGATGAGAAAATTTGTCACGATGAGCCCTAGGAGAGTGAGTATAACATAAACAACCAAAAATGCGTAAATGAATATAGGAATGAGGTTTATTGAACATAAGTTCATACAATGACTTATGGTTAAGATGAGGGGAAGGGATGCTATTGCTGAAATAGAAGCGGTTAAAATGCAGTCACCCCAAAAAGAAAGAGGAAGATGTGCATGAAAACGTAAACATTGTGCCACATTGAGAAAGTGACGATGTTGCATTCAACAACATTGTCTTATTGAGGTGTTTTGACGCAATTGCATTCATGAAAAATACCATTGTCATGAAAAAATTATTTCATTTTGTGGGATAAAAATTATTGGTCATAGAATTTGATGGTGAAAATGGGATTTGTAAAATCCAGTGAGGTAGATGTACATATCAGCTTTGGTACGCATCAAATAAACCCATGTGGTGCGGGAATAGTCATCAATGATGGTTAAAAAATAGTGAGCACCAGAACTAGAAGCAATAGGATAACCACCCCATATATCACAATAAATACGATAAAAAATAAATGAACTTTTATAATGATTTATT
Organism: Juglans cinerea; assembly: GCA_961763995.1. Taxonomy (NCBI): domain Eukaryota; kingdom Viridiplantae; phylum Streptophyta; class Magnoliopsida; order Fagales; family Juglandaceae; genus Juglans; species Juglans cinerea. The sequence continues at coordinate 26,291,922 of CAUIVZ010000004.1, read as the reverse complement.
GGAAAAGAGAGGTAAGTATATTTCGCTCTAACATAAACATCACATGTGGAATCAAAAAGTGGAATAGACAAGGTTTGGAGAATACAAGAAGAAGATGAGTGACCAAGTCAATGGTGCCAAAAAGTGGAGGTGGGGGAGATAGTGAAAGTGTAAAGTCATGGAAGATAATGGTTTGTAGTAGTAGAGGTCATCACGCACTTCACCCAATCCAATCAACTTCCTCATGGACAAGTCTTGGAAAACACAAAAGGTGTGAAAAAAATAAGGCAACACAATTGAGGGCAGTGGTGATTTTACTGATAGAAATAAATTAAATTGAAATGAGGGAACATGTTAAACATTATGTAAGGAAAAATTAGGAGACATGCGAATTGTGCCAAGGAGGGTGATAGGAATTGTGTCACCGGTAGGCAGCCAAATGGGACATGGATTCTCAAGTGAACGAGTGTCAACCAAGGTAGAATAATTGGAGGTCAAGTGATCGAAAGCTCTTGTGTCAATGGCCCAATCACGATTTGTAGAAGAAGATGCAAGATAACAAGAAGGAAGGATACCAGAAAAGTTGGACAAGGAGGATGATGCAGGTGAGAGGAGATCCATGAGCTGTCAATATTGCTTGTCAGAGAAACCAAGTATAGCACTTTTAGAAGAAGAACCCGAAATACTACTAACGCTATTGATTGACAGTGGCAAAGATTTATCATTGAATGCAGAGGAAGAGCGCTGCTGTTAGGAAGTTCAATTGCTAGGATAGTCATGCATTTTTATAACAAGTGCTCTTCTAATGTCCCATAGCCCCACAATGATCACATTTAGGATGACCATGTCCCTTGCCTTTGGAGTTGGTGTTGCGTGGTTGCAATGAAGATCGAAAAATGAACATGGCAACGACATCAAAAACTGATGCAAGTAAGTGGAGAAGTTGTTTCTCCTCTTGGAAAATAATGGAATAAAGTTTGTTTATAAAAGGGAGGGGATCCATGGCCAAAATCTAGCTGCGAATAGAGGCATAAGAATCGTGAAGCCCCATCAAAAATTGGAAAACCTGTTCTTTTTTGTGGGCATTGTGAAGAGCAAATGAGGCACCACAGGTGCATGATGGAAGTGATTGCAATGCGTTCAGTTGATCCCAATAGGACTTGATTGTGGAGCAGTAATTGGTGATAGACATAGATTCTTGCTGTAACGTGGAAATTTCCCTCTTGAGTTTGAAAATACAAAGGTTGTTGCTGTGAGAGAAACGGGCATCAAGGTCCAGCCAAATATCTCAAGCCTTGTCATGATAAAAGAGGCTGCTAATAACTGGAAACGAGGATTTGAAATAATTATCACTAATGAGTGGAGTGAAAATAAGGAGAGCACCATAATGAAAAAAATATGAAAAAGTACGTCCATGAGAAACAAATGAGGGCATGAAGAAGGGGCTTAAGCCAGTTGTTACCTTGATACAATGTTAAGAAATAGAGGAAATAACTATTGAAGGAGAAAGCTTTTCACTATTATTCATAAAGCAGTTACATTGTATTTTATTTTGTAAATCCTGTATATGTTACAGTAAAATCAATGACTAGAGTTGACAATAATATTAAATGGAAGGTTTTGATACATAGCATATTATACAAGTAAAAATAGGATCAGTCATATATTTCAACAATATTACCATGCTTCCTTCTATATAATGATTGAATGACAACTAATGAATGATAAATAATTTTGCAATAAGTCAATGCTATATTAGAGAATGATGAAAAGATGACGACAAATAGAATTATATATATATATATATATATATATATAAATATTCCAGTTGTCTTGGTAATGACATGCTTAATTCCATAAAAGATCTAATTTAGAATATAGATTAAATGATTGAATTCACAAATTTGAAAGTCATTTGTGGTTCTAGAGTGATGCATAATATATTAAGAAAATTGATGATTTACCCTGAACTTAGCTTAGTTCAATACCACTAGAGATAAGAACAATTAATCCTATTAATAACATTTCAATACTCTTAAAAAACAAAGTTCTTGTTTAAGCCAGAGGAATTTAAAGGGAAAATCACTTTCAATTTGGAGTGTTGCTAGCCACCCAATAAATTTAAAAAACGGTTTTTGCCCTATTACAACAATTCTTTCGAACTGCAAGAAGTGCACTTCGTGCACAAGTACAACTCGTACACCTATGTAAAATACAAATAGAAGTGCTATAACATAATGAAGTTTCATAAACAAAAATTGATTTGACATCATGTGATCAGTTACCTACTTTACAATAAAAGTGATTTTACAATCTAATGTATCATATCAAACTAGTCACTTTGTGAATATACTTTTATATAATTTCTTTGTGGTTGAAGTATTTCTCAAATAAAAATCTCTAAGCATAAGTAATTATTTGTTGGTTTGTATGCAGTGAAAAGTTTGACAAAAAGGAATACATATATACACATCAAAGTAGAAAATAATGCATTTTAGAGTAGATAGAAATTTGATAAAGTTATTCCTTATGAAAAATATTGTTCTTCATCCTATAAATATTTTATTATTTTCAATTACATTTATTAACGCGATATACTTTAAATGATTGTCCATTTAATTAGAAAATATATAAAATCATTTAAAATCAACAAGTATTATTATAAATGACAAAACTTATATGAAAAAAAGCATTATTGCTATTTCTTAAATATTATACCCAAATAATTAACTTTGTCCATGTTTTTTATTTTTTAAAGCTGTCTGTTGTTTAATTGGTTGCAAGAGAAGATGAGGGAAGCACTCACATGGGGCTAGGTTGAGCCAATTTACACTTCTCCACTTCTTTTCTTCCTTGAATTAAACCCAAGAAGCTTTGTTGTTTGAGATTTTAATAACGCTTAAACTAAACAAATAACATGAACTTAAAAGGTGAGCGTGCAATGCATAACCACATGAATTTGAACGTACATAAAACAAGTAGCTCACGCTGACATATTACAAATATATAAGAGAAAAATAGATTTTATAAATACTACTATCATAAAGAAGTTTTACAAAAGTAAACTTACAAATTGATATGACTTTATTTTATACGTTATATCTTATATCTACTTTACAATAAAAATATTTTTACAATCTGATGTACCAAATCAAGACACGACAATTTATGAGTTTACTTTTATGAAATCTATTTATAGCTAAAACATTATTTCTCTTTTCTAAAACCTATTCTTTTTCTTTTTATAGTTCTTAGTGATATCCTTAGTGAGAATCAACTTAACGAAGTGACTATAATCCCCTTAAATTAACGAAGCGACCATAATCCCATATCCAGAAACACATAAAATTGCATAGGCATTATATGTAAATTAACAAAGTGACCATAATCCCTTTAAATTATTTTTGAATGAGAGAGAGAGCTCTTATGCTCTCCTCGATTTTTTTTTTAAATAGAAACATATACTTGCATTGATCAAATAGAGTTACAATCAGCAGGTACAAGTGGCTAAATAAAAGCAGGGACTTCCTCAATAAGAATAGTGTCAACATTGAGACCTATATCTGCCTTGACTAGACAATGAGCAATCTGATTGCCTTCTCTCTTTACAAAACTCACAGTCTAAGCAAATATAGTTGACAAAAACCTTCAAACTCATCCAATACACTCTTGTTGTGTTTTTCTTATGACCCTAGAAAAACCTTACATAAGATGATTAATTTGCTTGTATAGAGTTGTTTGAAGTCTAAAGATACTCATGCAATATGTAGAAATTGACTGAATCACTCGAAACTACTTTCAATAGGATTTCTTTGCCAACTTGAGATAGAAATTTTGTTAAGCTTGTGCTAGATCCGAGAAATAGTATTGTAGAAGGTTCTAACTTTAGATTTTCCAACTAAAGCAGGGAGGCCTAAATTCTAGTCAAAACTCTTTTTTTTAAGACCTGGCCCCAATCAAAGATAAAAGAATGTCTTTTACTTCCTTCTCCATATTCCTATTGAACAATAAGGATGTATTATCTCGATTCACCTATTGTTTTCTAATATACTGCCAAAATAATTTGTAAATTGCTTCATTCCAAAGAGTTTGCTTTACAAAATAAAAGATAATCATCTGTAAAAGATAGATGAAATACTCGCATTGATCCTCCTGCTACTGGAACTCCTGTAATGGCTCTCTTTCTTCCAGCATTTCTTAAAAACAACTTAGAATTTCTGCACAAATAATTAAAAGGTAAGGAGATAAAGGATCCCCTTGCCTAAGTCCCTCTATAGGAAGAAAATACTATTGGAGTTCACCATTGAGAAAAACTGAGTATGAAACCGATATAACACAGCCCATAATGAGGTTAACCTAATGCATGTTGAATCCCATCTTCACCATTGTTGCTTTAAGGAAACCCTATTCAACATTGTCGTATGCCTTACTCATATCTAACTTCGTAGCCATATAACCCACCTTCCCATTTAGACATGTGTGCATTGTATGGAGAATCTCATAAGCAACTAAAATATTGTTTGTGATAAGATGACCTGTGATAAAAGCATTTTGTATAGATGAATAATAAGAGGTAACACCTTTTTGAGGCGATTGGCTAATACTTTAGAAATGATTTTGTAAAGCACATTATACAAACTATATAATGTGAAATTAGAAGCACATTGTACCTTAGGTATAAGGGCTGTATAAGTGAAATTATTTGAATTTAAAAACATACCCGAGTTTAAATATTGCAATAAAGCTCTTGTAACATCTTCTCCAATAGCATGCCGATGGGATTGATAAAAACTTGTAAAAAAATTATTGGGTCTAGGGGAATTTAATGGAGCCATTTGGAATAAAGTAGTTTGGATCTCATCCTCTCGAAACTTTTGTATTAGCCCTTTATTCATTGCATCAGTCACATAGCTTTCAACCACCTCAAGACAAGCTTCTATACCATTAGAAGCATAAGTTTTAAAAAGCTTATGAAAATAACTGGTGAAAGCGCAAGCAATAACCTTATCATCTTCATCTTCCACACTAGCTATCATATTTTTTGTTTTTCTCTAGTTTACACATATTTGGTAAAAAGGGGTATTTCTATCCCTGTACCTGAGCCAATTTTGTTTTGCCCTCTACTTCCAAGTTAGATATTCTTTTTCCAACAAAGCATTATTCTTATTTTGGAGAGTTTTTGCTTGATAAAGAGAATCTACATCCATATGACACTGCAGTCTTTCCAACTCCCTAGTTTTAATCTTAATGGTTGCACTCAAACCCCTCCCCTTAACCTTGTTCCACTCCAATAGTTTATCTCTAATTCTACCAAGCTTTTCCAACGCATGTGACATTGCTTCATCATGACTACCTCCCATTGACCATAACCCCTAATAAGTTCATAACAATCATTTTCCAAATTTCAACTAGCTTCATAACGAAAGAGCCTTGATTTTTTTTAATAAAACCCTGGCCTTGGAGAGAGACAAAACATAATAAAAAAGTGTGATTTGAGGAGATGGCAGGTAGAACTGAAACTTTGTGCACATAATACTAAGAAAATTAGGACTGGTTGGCTACAACTCGATAATCATTCTCTGTTGAATGTAGAGCCATAATGATAATTATACAATGTATATATAGAGCCCAAATAAACCCATATCACTCAACTGACAATCCACTAATACATCATGAAATTCTTCCATTTGTTTTTGAGACGTAGAAACTCCACCTTGTTTTTCAAACATGTTTAAATTCTCATTAAAATCACCCATAACTAACCATGGAAGAGATGACTCATCTCTAAAAAATCGCAATAAGCTCTAGCCCTCATACCTCCGTGTTGCATCAGGATGGCCATAAAAATCAGTTAGTTGCCATTCAACTTTTCTTGAGCCAAAACAAAGCTTAGCTTGAATATGTCTTTGAGAATAACTTTGAACATATAAGTCAACCTCATCGTGCCACAACATGGCTAAAGCCCCACTCCTTCCCAAACAATCAACTCAAAAAACACTCCCAAAATATAACTTATGTTTGATCCCTTTAAGATTTTTTTGGTTCAACCTAGTTTCAATAAGGAACGACACATCTGGCCTCTTTTACTTCACCATATGGCAAATGGCTTGAATTGTTTGGGGGTTGCCAAGCCTCCGACAAGTCTAGCTTAAGTGATTCATGGTTGTCGGCGGGATTAACTAGCAACCTCCACCGATACATCCATGGGTGTGATGCGTTTTTTCTTGGAAGACATATTCCTAACTCGTTTATATAGGTCACGTCTTTGGGGGTTATTTGTAGGGCTACGTCAGTGATGAGACTTCTTAATTTGTTTAGGGTATTATTGTCTATTTTGTTTATGTTGTTACCGTTATTAGTCGGGGCTATAACTAGTAGTGGAATTGATCTTGGGCCCCCTTTAGTACGTGGGGTTAGATCAGGGCAGTTGTTAGGCCCATGTCAGTCATGTTTTCCATTTATTTCTCTTAGCAGTTATTTTATGCTTATATTTAATGTACTAATGTTATGAATGCAAGTACAATAAATTTTTCCAAAACTTTGATTTCTGTTGGAGGGATTCTAGCTCCTCGAATTGCCAGTACACTTTTACATATTTATATTAGTAAATTCATAACAAGTGGTCTCAGAGTCATGTTCTTGCGACATGGCTAAAGGGACTCGCAACGCACAACTCTCGAAAGTTGTGGCTAACCTTAAAGGGGAGACTAAGCATTTGAAGGATGAATAAGTTCACCAACGACAATTGTTAGAAAATGTATTGTAGCAACTCAGCAACTTTGCAGCTAGTTATGATCAATTAGCTTTTACGGTGGGAAATGCTAACTCCAGAGAAGGTTCTTCTTGTGGTGGAGGCAGTAATGTAAAGCTTAATGACAACCCTCTATTTGAAGGACATGGAGGAATTCAGGCATGTACCTTGCGGTTGGATTTTCCTAGATTTGATGGAGTTGAGCCCATCGAGTGGATCATCAAGGCCAAACAGTTTTTTGCCTATTGTGATACCTTTGATGATCACCAGCTCCAAATTGGATCATTCCATATGGAGCTTACGATGATCACCAGTTTTTTGGTCCCTTGCCTTACGAAGATCCAGTAGGAGCTTATACTAAGCTCCGACAAGTGTCCAGTGTTGAAGAATATCAATCTCAATTGAAGCTCTTATTTAGTCGAGTTAGTGGACTCATCGAAGAGTTTCGCATCATTACCTTTCTTAATGGCTTACTTGATGATTTGAGAATTATTGTCATCATGTTCCAGCTTACAACTCTTTCGATAGCCTTTGAGTTAGCCCATTTGCAAGAAGAATGAGTCCTACAGAAAACTCCACATCGCTCCCTACCTAGCCTGCCACAATGACCCAACCTGCCCGATCTTCCTGCCCTAGCTCCCTTATGAAGATTACCTACTCCTCCACCACGCCCAAAACTAAAAAATCAACCAAACCTCACCAACAACAACCAAAATAGAGGGCCCACCTTATCTATTAAACGAATTTTCACTGCTCAGATGTAGGAGATAAGAGACTGAGGCGTTTGCTATTGTTGTGATGAAAAGTTTCAGCCCAAGCATCAATGAAATAGGTCAAGAATTTATTTGTTGGAATGAATTGAGGAGGACACATCTCAGGAAGACATCGATGACAATATTACTTGGGAAGATTGTGGATGAGCTTTGGCAAAAATTTCCCAAACCTTAAGGGCAAGGTCTTCTGAAGGGGGGCTGTGCTATGAGCCTAGGTCACGTCTTTGGGAGTTATTTGCATGTCTTTTTAATTTGTTTAGGGTATTATTATCTATTTTAGTTTAAGTTTTTATCGTTAGTAGTGTAGGTTGTAGCTAAGAGTGGAATTGGTATTGGGCCACTTTAGCAAGTGGGGTTAGATAAGGGCAGTGGTTAGCCCATGTTTTTCTGTTTGTTTTTTTAACAATTATTTTATACTTTTATTTAATGTATTGTTATGAATAATTTGTCAAAAACTTTGATTTATGTTGGAGGATTATAGCTAGTGCCGGTAAACTTTTACATATTTATTCTTTATTATATATCATCAATCCATGCTGCAAAGAACCTGACGTACACTTGGGTGATTGCGAATGTCAACCTTCAGACTTGGGAGCCTACTCTACTATTTTACTGCACTTAGGGTAGGTTTAAATAGTAAATTGAAATGAAATGAAATGAAATGAGTGGAGATGAAAGTTGTAAGATAAATAAAATATTACTAGAATATTATTTTTAATATTATTATTATTTTAAAATTTAAAAAAATTGAATTATTTATTGTATTTTATGTGAAAACTTAGAAAATTTATAATAATTAGATGAGATAAGATGAAATATTTTTTTTTATTCCAAACTAACCTTAGGCCTCGTTTGGTTACGTAATTCAGATGAGATGAGATGATCTGTTTTGTTGAAAGTTGAATAAAATATTGTTAGAATATAATTTTTTAGTATTATTTTTATTTTAATATTTGAAAAAATTAAATTATTTATTATATTTTATGTAAAAATTTAAGACAATTATAATAATAAGATAAGATGAGATAAGATGAGATGAGATGATTTTGTATATCTAAGAGCATTCTTATTGGATTAGCTAAAAGTTAAATTCATTGAGTATTTAGCTATTGAGAGCAAAATATGCTCACAATGGATTAACTAAATTGAATTTAGCTACTGTAACTTTCAAAAGTTTTTTTAAATTTGAAGGTTACTGTACATATATCAAATACATATTTTATTAATTATTACTCTCTCTTTCTTTCTATCACATATTTGATCACAATTGGTATATTAATTTGAGCTAGTGATATATTAATTTAATAAGAATAAGATTATTAATTAATATATAATAGGTAGAAAAGTAAAATATGATAAAATTAAATAAATTAATAATTAAAAAAATTAAATATTGTTGAAATTATTAATTATTCAGTACTATATAATGAATAAATATATAATCTAATGTGGAGATTTGATGTGAATAACCAAAATCAAATTCAACTTATATTATTTTATTGTTATATAATGAAAAATAGATATTCCAATGTAGAGATTTATGTGAATAAAATAGTTAAAAGTCAAATTTCTCTTATATTCATAAAAAATATCTTTTAACTTTAACTAATCCAATGTGAGTGCTATAAATCGGACTTGAGAGGTTTGAATTCATAGATAAATTGAGATGGTTTGTGAATAGTAGAATAAAAGTTTAATTATTTATTATATTTGGTGTGAGAATTTGAAAAAGTTATTTTGAGATTTAAAAGAATTGAATTATTTATTATATTTTATGTAAAAATTTAAAATATTATAATGATGAGATGATATGAATTAAGATATTGAGATGAGTTTTGAATCCATAACTTTCCTTAAATTTGACGTTCAACTTCCCACTTTTGAATCGAAAAACAAAGCAAGGGCAATTTAAGTAAATATTTTCATATCCAAGTGCAAATATATAGAATCAATAAACTTAAATCCCGCGTTGCAAACAAGCCGAATTAAAGTGACGTGCACACAGACACTCTCTCTCTCTGTCTCTCACTTGTGTGGGAATTTTGCACACTGTTCGGAGGTTTTTTCTCTGCAAAAATTTAGGGATCTGAAAAGGAGACAGAGAGAGAGACACACACCATGAATCGGCACCACGACCCCAATCCATTTGACGAGGAAGAGGTCAATCCCTTCTCGGTAATTCTCTCTCTCTCTCTCCTTTTTGGTTTCCATTTCCAATTTTTACCCTCTGGGATCTACCCTCATTTTGGCTCTTCATTTTCGTCTTTTAAGGCTTTTCCTCTTGGTTTTAGTCTCTTTTGTGTGATCTGGATTACTATCTTTCATATGTTGGGAGGGTAGTTTGGGTATTCGTGCGGCTTTGATCTAGATCCGCCTTTTGATCCTTTTAGTTGCGGAGAAAATTGATGAAAATATTGGGTAGATGAATGTGGGAAATATTTGCCTTGCATTCTAAATTCGGTGAGAAGCTGGAATAATGTTGCTAACATGTTTGAATTTTTCAAACAATTTGGTTGTTTAGTACCTCGTAGTCTCTGCGCAATACGTTCTTCTTACCGATCAAAACAATAGTTCACGAAATTTGGGTCAAGCATCGAGAAGTTTTGAAAGGCAGTTAATAATTAATCTTTTAAAAGTGTCGTTAAGAAATTCGAATTTTGAAACAAGTTGACTCTTGAGACAAGTAAAAAGAAAATTAGAAATCTAAAATTGGAAACTTTTACATACTACACTCTTATCCCACGATGAGGTGGCATGGCCATCAACCTTTGAATTTTTCTTTAATAAAATAAAAGATAATTCAAGGGTGATAAAAGTCTCGCATTTTACATAGTAAGATAAAGTGGGATGAGACTAAACTAAGTGGCGTGAGAGTAAGATAAAAGTCTCGCATTTTATTTTTTATTTTTTTGGGTTTTATCGACACAATTGAAGCACTTAAGAGTAATGTTAGAAACTATATCACTGTCCCACCATCATCCCACTCATACTAACGAGGCAGTCATAATTGAGTAATGTTGCATACTACACTCCCATCCCACTTTCATCATACTATGTAAAATGTGACATTTTTATCACCCTTGAATAATCTTTTTTTTTTTTAACAAAAAACTCAAAAGGTTGATGGGCAATACCACCTCATCATAGTGGGATGTAAAATTTTCCTACTTAATCAAATGCTGTCACATATACAGAGTGGGTGGTGTTGTAGTTTCTAGCATTACTCGTCTTTCATTGAGCTATGGTTCTTTTAATGACTCATTATTTTGGTCTCTTGGCTTTTTATTCCTTCAGTGTGTGTATATTGTATCATAGAAAAAACCTAGTAAGGCAATCATTGCTATTTGAAAAGACAAAAAGGGAATAATCCCTCCAATGTGTTCCATTTTTTTCGTGGAAGATCAAAAGCTGAACTAACTGTTAGGTCCATATATGTTCTGATAGGTCTCATGGTTAGCATGCATGGATGGCTAGAATTTTAGTAAGACCAAAATAACAGTCTGGGAAATATAGTGACGACTTATAATAAGAAAAAAAATATGGAAGCTTGTACTTGTCAAAAAATTCAAAATCTGTAAATACTTGAAATATCTAAATATCAAAGTCTTTTGATAGATTAGATTTTGGAAAATTCTGTTTAAAGTTGAAAATATTAATTAAAATCTTAAAAAATAAATGATATTTTCATAGGTTAGATGATCACCATGTTTGGATGGCATTGTGTATGGTGAAATTGATTGTTCATTTGCTTTGTACCTTAATTAATTTCCATGAGTTGGGCGATGGAATATGGAATAAGGTGCATTGCATTGCCCAGATTTTACCTTTATGAAGTTCTATACCAAACTGGTTCTTCATGTCATGCACTTAAATTCAAGGACCTGTGATTGTCGAAGCATGTGTGTCCATTGGAGACATTCTTGCTGCTAATGAAAAAAACTATTAAAATTTTGCCACTTCATCTGCAAATTTAAAATAAGCTGCACTGGTATTTTTATGACTTCATGGTTGGGCATGCTTGCGGGCCACTACAAATTTCAGCATTGAATATCCCTTTATTTATCATTTAAATATGTGATGGTTGAATCAATTATTCATTGTGTCATCCTTTGGGAACTTTTTTTTTTTTTTTTTTTTTGCAGAAGGGATCTGCTGCTCCTGGATCAAAGCCACGCATTCCAACATTGGGATCTGAAACCTTTGGCTTTGGGCAGAAACATGATGCAACGGTGGACATACCATTGGATACAATGAATGTACTGAAGTCACCATTTGCTTTACTATTTCTGTTCTGTTTTTTGAAACTTTTGAGAGATTTATGTACTTGATGGGATGGTTATGCAGGGTTCTAAGAGCAAAGAGCAAGAGCTTGCATCTTGGGAAGCAGATCTCAAACGGAGGGAAAAGGTTAGTTTTGCAATTATATGTTCTAGTGTTTGTCTCGAAGTTTATTTTTAGAAAGTAAGATTTTTTTGTATTGTTCATTTCTAAACATGAGGATTTTTTTGCCTTAGTTAGCAATGATTTTCTTACAGTTTGTGAAGCCTGTTTGATATAATTGCTTGCTTCTGCTTGCCCTTGAATATTGTAAGTACTTTGATCATTGATTCTTGTATTTCAATGTACTCTTGAAATTGACAGGACATAAGACGGAGAGAAGATGCTGTTGCTAAAGGTATATGCCACAACATTCAACTTCTACAGGCCATTATGAATTTTTAAACCTGTTTTGCTATACTTTAAATGGCTAATTCTGTTTTCAATTTTATATATCAGCTGGTGTCCCTAACGATGATAAAAATTGGCCTCCATTTTTCCCGATTATTCATCATGATATAGCTAATGAAATACCGGTCCATGCTCAAAGGCTGCAGTATTTGGCTTTTGCAAGTTGGCTAGGTATGGGAGGGACGTCATATATTTCCATCTATGCTAATATTATAACTCTTCAATGTGTATTTTGGATAGATTTCTAATTTTCACGAGCTTTTTGGGTCATTAGAGCTCTCTAGTATGGGCTAGGTGTTTTCTTGTATACGTCCAGTGTACTTGGTTACTCTTATTGATATATTTATAATATTTTTACTAATAAAAAAATATTATAACATGCAGCTTGATATGGAGTATTGTTTCTTTAATTTAAGCATGCCTTCATTTGGGTTTCTTAGAGAAACTATATACAACACTGAAAGTCTTCGTAACGATTTTCCCCTCGTAGCAAGCATCGTGTAAAATTTTACAACTTTGCTTTTTCTTACTTTGTAGATTTATATTCTTTTTGTAAGCTCATTCCTTTTAAAATGTTGTTAAATTGTTTCCTTTGTTTTTTAAGAAGCTTTTTAATTTGAACCCCTGGGGGTTGGCTCAAGTGGTAAAGGCCTTGGGCTTGGATGCTCCCCCCAGGTCTAAGGTTCAAATCCCCTTGAGTGCAAACAATCTCTAAGGGCTATCAGACTGAGGGATTTTTTCCTTGAATTACCCAAGGTGCACTTGCGGAAAACTTCTTGCCAAGGGCCTGTGCACCCCCGAGATTAGTTGGGATGTTGTTCTTGGACACCCGGTGCCAATAAAAAAAAAAAAACTCTTTAATTTGGCCTTTTCGTTGAAAGTTTCTACTGAAATGAAGGGATTGGCACATGTGATAGTTGTTTTTTTGGTTATTATGTACATATTTCAAAGCACCAAAAGACTACAACATAGAAAGGCAAATGTAGGAGAATTACTGAGCTGTGAGCAACATCTTCCTAATTCTCAATCAACCGTATTTTCATTTTTAGTTGGCTGTTTGTGCAGGTATAGTTCTTTGTCTTGTTTTTAATGTGATTGCTGTGATGGTGTGCTGGATCAGAGGCGGAGGTGAGCTTCTCCTTTTTAATCATATCCATGCAATAATATTGGGTTGAGTGCAATTTGGATCTTCTGACAAGGTTCACTCACTGCAGGTGTCAAAATTTTTTTCCTTGCAACGATCTATGCTCTCCTTGGATGCCCGTTGTCTTATGTGCTGTGGTACAGGCCTCTCTACCGTGCTATGAGGTTAGTATTGAACAATGCAGAGAAAGAAGGATCATACATAATATATTTAATCGTTGTGAAGGATTTTATTTATCACAATAAGACTAATAATTCGATGAAAACTAAATTTCTTGTTTGTGGGCTACTTTCTGATTTGCATGTTTTGACCTTCCCTCTTGATACGGTTCTCTCTTTACTTGCACACTATATGCATAATTTTTATATATGGTTGTCTTAACCGAACATGCAGATCCATGTTGTTCAAGCATTGGCATTGATCTGCATGGTAGAGGTTATGGTGGTTTAATGGAGGTTGAAACTAATTTGATGCATAAAAAAAGAAAAGCTGCAATCTTTGCTTTTACTCTGGAAGAAATGATGACATATAACCACCAAGTCCACTCTCCTTCTCAAGCTGATAAATATGTCACAATTGCATCTTTTTTTTTTTCCTTGAGTCAAGTCACAATTAATGATATTGGGTAATTTGGGGACATTTATTGTAATTGCATTTTGTGCTCTTTCTTTTGTTATTGGGTCAGCTGGAGCAATAACATGATAATTTCTTCTTATGCTGGCGTTAAAAGCTCTTTTTTTGGTTTTTAATCGGACTAGAGCAGCATGGGGTTATGCCTAGAAGGATAGTGGAGTTGGAAGGGTGTTGGAAGGGTCTTCTGGGTAATATACATATTGCTGCAATTTGGATAGCAATTCCTCATTGTATGATGTGGTGCCTCTGGATGGAGAGGAATGGTAGGTGTGGAAGTGATCAAAGATGGCTTCTCTATGGTGGGTGACAAAGCTCCAGGTCTAGATGCCTTCTCTATGGCTTTTTTTAAACTTATTGGGAAGTTTGACATTATGGGTGTCTTTTAGGGGTGATAAACGGTCAGTCTGGACCGAGATTGAGACCGGTCGGTCTTGGTCCACGTTTTAGAGAATCGAAAAGTTTCAGTCCGGTCCACAGTCCAGGGTTTTTCCGGACTAGACCGGACCAGACTGAATGAAAAAAAAAATACTATATATATTAGTTATATAATAATTGTACAATTAACAATATAAAATTTTAAATATGTTATTAATACTTGTTAATATTCTATAAATTAACAATATTTTATATATATCTTCATCTAACCTATAACTATTAACAATATAAAATTTTAAATATGTTATTAACATTTATTAATATTCTATGAATTAACTAATATATAATATCAATTAGTTAATTATATAGTAATTATTTAAATTAATAATGTAATTTTCATCTAATTTATTATCATTGACCATATAAAATATTTTTTTATTGAGTTTGTTGCGTAATCCACATTAATAAGTCACTTAGTTTAATTTAGTATTTTAAATAATTTTTTAATTAATTGATTTAAAAAAAGAAAAAAAAAAAGGCCTGACCGAATGGACCAATAGCTACCGGTCCGGAAAAATGATGGGTCCATCGCCGAACCGGACAGGATCGGACCGACCGATTTGCACCCCTAGTGTCTTTCATGAATTCCATGAAAATGGAAGGTTTGAAAAAAGTCTCAATGCAACTTTTATTGATCTCATTTCAAAAAACCCGGTGCAATAGAGGTAAAAGATTATCGACCTATTAGCTTGGTGAGTGAGATGTACAAGATCATGTCGAAAGTGTTGGCAAATAGATTGAGCTTGATGGTGGAGAAGCTAATATCCAAGCCTCAACATGCCTTTGTTAGAGGAAGACAAATTCTTGACTCGATACTTATTGCAAATGAATATTTGGATAGTAGACTCAAATCGGGAGAGCCGGAACTTTTGTGTAAAATAGATATGGAAAAGGCTTATAACTGGGTCAATTGGAGCTTTTTGCTTTACATGCTCGGGCGATGTGGCTTTGGTTTGAAATGGTGTTCATGGATTACTCATTGCATCTCAACAGCTTGTTTCCCTATCTTGGTGAATGGCACCCCCATGGGATTCTTTAAAAGCTCATGGGGTTTAAGCTAAGGTGATCCTCGTTTTCCGCTACTATTTGGTTTTGTAATGGAAGCCTTTGGCAAGATGATCTTAGGAGTTGTGGAGGGCGGTTTCCTCTGTGGATTTTTAGCGGGGGACTAAAGTATATTTCATCTGTTATTTTCCGACGACATTCTAATTTTTTGGGGACAAAAATGATCATATTCAAGCTTTGAGGGCTCTTCTTCTTTGTTTGAAGCTACTTTGGGATTGAAGGTGAACTTGATCAAATCAGAAGTAGTTCTGGTGGGAGATGTTACTAATCTGGAGAGCATGGCTTCCATATTGGGATCTAAGATATCACATTTGATGATAAAATATCTTGGCCTCCCCTTGGGTACACCATTCAAATCAAAATCAATTTGGGATGATGTATTAGAGAAAATGGAGCGGAAATTGGATAGTTGGAAGAGGATGTACCTATCGTAGTGTTACTTTAATTAAAAGTACTCTACCCAACTTGCCGACTTATTTCTTATCACTATTCCCACTTCCTACCAAGGTGACCCAACACATGGAGAAACTTCAGCGAGACTTCTTATGGGGGGGGGGGGGGGATGGATGATGAGTTTAAGTTTCACTTGGTAAAATGGGCCACAATATGCTCCCTCATTTCAGAAGGAGGTTTGGGTATCAGGAATCTACATGTTTTTAACATGGCTTTTGTTGGGCAAATGATTGTGGAGATACCATCAAGAATGGGGGACCTTGTGGAGAAATATAATAGAATCGAAGTACAGTGAAGCATGGGGAGGTTGGTGCTCAAATGAGGTAAATGGGCCATATGGAGTGGGGCTTTGGAAGCACATAAGAAGAGGATGGGATGCATACTATAGAAATACCCAGTTTGAGGTGGGGGGCAGACTCAAAATCAAATTTTGGCATGACATATGGTGTGGCAATATGCACTCAAGGAAGCTTATCCATAAGTCTATGGCATAGCAAGAATGAAAGAAGCTTTCATTGCGGACTTGTTGTTTACATCAAATGGTACTCAATGGAATGTCAATTTCTTTAGAAATGCACATGATTGGGAAATCGACACAATATCAGAGTTTTATGATCTCATTTATTCCACTCGCATGAAGAGGGAAGTTGCTAACAAGATTTTCTAGCGTCACTACAAGAAAGGGAAGTTCACCGTTCACTCTTTCTATCAAGCCATGAACACACATACAACAAACCCATTCCCATGGAAGAGTATTTGGAAGACAAGGGCACCCTTAAATGCACTCTTCTTTGTATGAATAGCTTCATTGGGGAAGATGCTCACACTCGACAATTTAAGGAAACGTAGATTTATTGTCATGGAGTGGTGTTGTATGTGCAAAAAGAGTGGAGAGTCGGTTGATCATTTATTACTTCACTGTGAGATTACCTCAACATTATGGAATGACTTCTTCACTCGGGTGGGACTATAGCTTGGGTGATGCCGAGAAGGGTGATCGATCTCTTATCTTCTTAGGGAGGCCTTCAGGGTAACTCTCTTACTGCAGCAATATGGAAGATGGTCCCAATGTGTTTATGGTGGGGCATTTGGAGGGAAAGGAACGACAGAAGCTTCAAAGATCGAGAGCGATCAATAGAATAGCGTAGGAAATTATTTTTCAATACTTTACTTCATTGGTCGGTTGTAATTGATTTCAATGGACTAAGTTTCCATGAATTTCTTGTATTGCTAAACTAGCACGCTCAAGCGACGCTCTTGTATATGTCTCATATACCTGGGCCTTTGCCTATTCTTATGATCAATAAAATTTTATTTACTGATAAAAAAAGGTGTTTTGGAGACAGCGAACGTTCCTTGGATGAGCTGAAAAGATTCTTCAACACTCTTTTTTCTTGTGCTTTAGTTATTGATTGTAATGGGGCTAGTTTTCACAATTTGTTTTACACCATTTCTAGTTCCTAGATGATGCTAGGTGTTAGGGGTGTAACCGGTCCGGTTCGGTCCGGTTTTGGATAAAATCTAGGACCAAACCGGTATGTACCGGTTTTATATTTTTTAAAACCGATTACGCACCGGTTATCCTCCTAAACCGGTACTTCCGGTCCGGTTCGGTCCGGTTCGGTCCGGTTTTCCAGTTTTTTTAAAATGTAAGTTTCACAATTTGTCATTAAAAATTTATTTATTAAAAAAAAAAAAAAAACTGATTTAAAAAAAACTGTTTTATACTTTTATTAATATATTAGACTATATAATAGTATTAATATTAGACTATTGATATAGTTATTAACATTTTATGTAATAATTTATAAATTATAATAAGAAATTATTTCATATATGAATATATATATAATTAGATATATAAATTTCACATAAAAATTTATAATTATACATTATATATAAAACTTATATACATTAATATTTAATATATATATATATAAAATATTTTGTATAAAACTTATATATAAAAATATTATTTTTTATTTTTTTTAATCAACCGGTCCAAAAAGTTTCGAAACCGGAACCGGACCGGACCGGTTCAAAACCGGACCAAACCGGTTCAAAACCGGTTCAAAACAGGTCCGGTCCGGTCCGGACCGATTTTCCGGTTTGAGTTTACACCCCTACTAGGTGTAATCCGTGTATACTTCTTGTGTACATGGGCTATGCCTCCCTTCAATTAATAAAACTTTATTCTTACTAAAAAAGAAAGATAAATTTTTGGATGACATTTACCATGTCATCTTTTTGAATGTAAAATCTCTTCCTGAAGATTCCATGCTAAGGTTTGTGATTATAGCTTATTTAAGCATCTCAAAATGTTTTGCACTTGATTGATTGATCTTTAGTTTGTTTTTTATAATACTCTTTTGTCTTGGGAATATCGTGTTGGAACTTTGGCCGGTGTTTTTTTTTGCTAAAAGTTATTATATTCTTTTGCAACAAAGTATACCAATTTTGGAATTTTCCATCTCTCTCTCTCTCTCTCTCTTGTGTTTTTGTATTTGGGTATTGTATATTCTGTGGCTTTCGTTGTTGGTTAGGTGGCAATGATATCATTTTCTTGTTCAACTGGTGAGAGAACACACCTATATTTGATGTCAGTGATATGAACCTAGTTAGTGGAAACACATTTAATATTTTTTTTCTTTGAAGTTAAAGAATTTCTACTGTCATTGCATAGAAGTGTGACATTTTTTTTCAAAGATGCTGATGGTTCCCCAATTTTATTAAAGCTTTATATAAGTATGACATTGAGAGTGCTGATGGTTGTTGCAAATGGTTTTGTCTGCAATGCAGGACAGATAGTGCCATGAAGTTCAGTTGGTTTTTCCTATTCTACTTGGTACGTGCTATATTTTACATGCTCTCTTAGTTATTCTCCTCATGAATGGGTGGCATATTTTTCTGTCCATTAATCAATTTGGCATAATGCAGATTCACATTGGGTTTTGTATATTTGCTGCTATTGCACCTCCAGTTGTCTTTCATGGGAAGTCATTGACGTAAGTTATTGTTTTCTCAGCTGTATGAACTAAGCTTGAAATGGCCTTGATTCCCATTTTAATATATTGCACAAATATGTTTGTAATGAAGTATCTTGTGAAAGGACCTTGTGTGACAATCCAAGCAAAGGCCAAACCACATTTGGGTTTTTACTCCAAAAAGACTAATCATTGTTACAATCAGATCCCTTTGGAGTCATTATGAACTGCAAAAACTTTTCCCTCAGTTAGTGTTGGGACTCACCACTCTATCATACTAAATCTGAGGTGTCACAACTTGATAAAAGACTCCTCAAGTTCTTAGTTGCTGTTTAGCACATGTCCAGCGACTGGTATATTTATGAACAGTTTTAGTTAATGGTATAATTTTATAATTTATGTCTAAAGTTGGTCAAAAGTATTAACTAGTCCCTGCTGAATATAATATCCTAATTTTTTTTTTTATAAGTAAAAGTATTATATATATATCAATAGGAGTAACCAAGTACACTAGATGTATACAAGAAAATCCTTAACCCATACTAGAAAGCTCCTATTGCACCAAAAGCCCACGAAAAACTACCCAACATACATCAAGCCCGAGTTAGAATAAATCACACCTCCCCAACCCCAACCCAATGTTTCCCATAGCCCAACCTCCATCTGAAATACCCTCTATCCGAAAGACTACCCAACATACATCAACCTCTATACCCTCGACTTGAGCTTCCACCCTTAGCGTCATAGTTGATTGCACAAAAATGACGCTTAAACTCCCTGCTTTTCTTAAAGCTTGATTTGGTATCACGCGAGTGGCGTGCCTCAATCTCAGTGATTAGAGCTTTAATCTGGTCTTCAAATCCTCCATGTGAGATTCCCACAATATGCTGAATCTCATTAACCTTTTGTAAAACCCAATCCGAAGATGATCCATCTATATTGTTTAATGGAGGAAGAGATACCAAGGGGACAACGTCTTCCCCTAATGTAGCGCCCGATGTAGTTCCAAACGGTACCAACAATAAACCCTTTTTCAAATCTTGTGCCTCCTCAACAACACCAATGGTACTCTCCATTGGAGATTCTGGGTTGGCAACAAGTCCCTTCACCTCTGGCGACCTTGTGTGTGTAGCTTCGACGGACCCTACTTTAGACGTCGGCATTACACCATGATCACATGACGGAACCAGAGCCAAGGGTCCCATCGTTGTTATATGTGTCTTCCCACCGTGCTCGAAGCCTTCCACAGACTCTTCTCCTGTCATGGACTTCTCTGATACCCAACCTGTCGCCTTCTCCGCCAATATGACTGGGGACAAGTCAGAAACCTCCTCAAGTGTTACGTAGAAGCTTGCGTGCATTTATGCTTAGGAGCTGTTGTCACTGGCGTCGAGATAAGGGCCTCCTCTGGCCCAAGACTTCCGTTGGACCGTGAAGTGGGCTTATGCGGCCCAGCCTAAGTTTGGCCTTCCCTTTGTCTGGCCTCAAACTATTTCACCTAGCAGACTTCATTTTTCCTATTTTTAGAGGCCTCAAACGTTGGCCCAAGCCCAGGCCCAAACCTTTGATTATCTTAAAAATCCAAGACTTTATCTCCTTTCTAAACAATTTCAAATCCTCCTTCACGCCCGTTACCTCCTTTTTCAGACTATGCAGATACCTTTGCAACTCGTTTTCTCCTTGACAGCTATCCATTTCAGGTAATCGGCATCTTGCCCCTTCCCTCTTCAGACCAAGTCCCTCCGAAAGTTTCCCTGCCATGCCTCCCTTTTTGTGTTTTTGTTCAACCACCAGAGGATGACTCGGAACTCCATGCGCTGCCACCCTCTTCCCTACACCACCCACCGCCACCTCTGCATACGACTTGGACTGCCTCACAATCTCCTTCTCCTTCTCTACCTCTTTGTTCATTTGTGGTGCAAGGATTGAAGCCTTCTTAGCCAAACTCTGTTTCAACTCCATAGAAAAGCTCTTCCAACCCTTTCCTTCCACTCCTTCCGGGATCGCTAAGAGACCAGGACCTCCCCTACCACCATAGTCAGTTACTTCCAAAAAATTCCCATAAGCTTTCGACCTCCTATGAACAAACAGAGCGTTCGATATCCTAAAAAATGAAGATTCGGTAGAGTATATATTGAACAAACTAATGGAATTTTAAGGGACTCGGTCATTATTTCTTTTTGTAGAATGTCCATCACTGAATCTTCTCCCTTTTAACCTTTTTCAGTATTGTAAAGGAAAAGGGTTATTTTACCTGGTGCTGCAGTGAACTTAATTTCAATCATTCAGAAATTACAGTGTTTAGAGCACAATATATACCTTGCTTTTTACTTCTCCATTTTATCTTTGTAAAAGCGACCCAGGCTTGTTGATGAGCATTGAGGCTTTTAATAACTGTATGTTGTTGTTTTCATGTCATAAATTATAAACAAGCCTTTAATTTTTTTTCTAATTCAGGGGAATCCTTGCCGCAATTGATGTCTTTGATGGCCATGTAATGGTTGGGGTAAGTTGGTTAATGCCTGCTTTGAGGTTCTTATTTTCTGTGTAGATTGAAACTGTAATTGCACAACTCACAAGGATGTTGCCATGATTTTAAGGAAAGTTATCACTGAATTCTGAATTTTTTTTGTTCTCTAAAAACATCATCTTTTCCTTTTTGGATTGAATTACCCTCAATGTTTTAGGGTATAAAATTACCCTCATCCAAATTTTTATTCTGAATAAAAACTGTTTCTTTCTGGCGTCTTCTGCTGTGTCATAAGGCACTACAAGTTATATGCTTCCTGTCTGTCACATAATGCTTGCTTTCTGATGCTGCTTACTTTGGGGCCTTGAACAGTGACGACCAAAATTGTATTAGGAACGGAATCTGATGTTAACTTTTCTTCATGGAAGTGCAACATATTAGTACAAGGTTCTTATAACTCATTTGACTTGGCATTAGGGTTTAACTAATGTTTCATTTCGTTTTCCTGCAGATATTCTACTTAGTTGGTTTTGCCTTGTTTTGCTTGGAGTCACTTCTAAGCTTATGGGTACTTCAGGTTAGAACCAGAACACATGCATTGTCTTTTTCTGAAGTCATAAGAGTGATTATGGTAGACCCTCATTTATTCAATTAACTGATCCATCTACCTCTATTCCCTCTGGGTTCAAGTACAATACAATTCATGCACTTAAATTGGTGGCATCTGTAGTGAGTTATGTGTCTTTCCACCCCCCACCCCCCCCCCCCTCCCCGCTCCCTTGACTTTCTCTTTTTCCTCCTGGCTGCCGAAATCTTTGTTTTTTTTTTTTAAGTTCTTTGTGACCAAGATATACAAGTAAAATCATGTTACCATAAAAATGAATGTAAGTTAAATGAGAAAATTGTAAGAGAGTCAAGTAGATCTAAACTGCATTGGGCATGCACCAATGATGTGCATTTGGTGCTGCTTTTTTTTTTCATGATCGGTTATAGATGATTTAGTTTGACATGTCTTATGTTTTTTCATAGTATATGATATTTCTTTTCCAGACTAATTAAAAATGTATATCTTTTCCAGTGTCACTTTAGTCAGTTAGATGATTCAGTTTGATGTAGTAAGGGCTATTTTTTATGGTGGATGATGTCTATTTTCCAGTTTGGCTTTTGAGATGAATAGATTAAAACTTTGATAGAGTAAAAAGGCTTTCAGAATGATAGATGCTACCAAATCTGGAGCAGTTGTGTTGAGAGTTCCTTTTTGGGATTTCTGAATGATCAGAGGTTGCTGTTCTAAGTTGGTAGAAATTGGGCATAGAGAGGTTTCAAAAGCGACATTGTATTAAGAGTTCCTTGAGGATTGGCATTTGGGATCTGGATTCTGGTGACATTTTTAAAAGTGAGCGTTTAATGTGTCATTGTAGGAAATGCAGACTGAAGGGTACTCCTTGCTCTTGGTTTTGCCACTATGGTAGATTCGATTGGAGACCATATTAAAATTCAGAGGAAGCATTCTTTTGTGGCTCTTAATTGATCATATTTGCTTCCGGACAGTTTCATTGTGCATAGTTGACATTTTTTTCAATGCATATCAAACGTTTATGCTATATTTAATCTATCAAATGTGTTTACCGGTAAAAATAAAAATAAAAAATGATTTGTGCAAGCCCTTGGGTTTTTCTGATGGATCCCATTATAGGATTACTAAAAAAATATTTAATCTGTCTTATTTACTTTCTGCTTAAGTTATAATAGGGAAAATTGCGATAGAAAGCAAAGGATATTCCTATCAATTTGTATAATAGGTAGCTCCCTAGAGGTTGGCTCAAGTAAGGCTTTGATCTTGATGGTATGCTCCCTTCAAGGTCTAAGGTTCGAATCCTTTTAGGTGCAAACAATATCTAGGGGCTATTGGACTGTGGCATTTTCTCCTTGAATTGCCCGAGGTGCACTTATGGTAAATTCCTTGCCAAGGGCTTGTGCACTCCTGGGATTAGTCGAAATGTTGTTCTCAGACACCCAGTGCCAATAAAAAAAAAAGGTAGGCTAGTTAATGAAAGTGCCTTTTTGAATATTAGAAGAATTGGATTCACTTATTAATGGTACAGATTGGGCATCTTTTTTCGTTAAAAGAGAAGGTAGATGAGAGAAGAGGAGGGGGTTTTGGGGTTAAGCTGAAATGGTGAAGAGGGCAGAGCACAAATAAAGAAATGTGATCTCATGGAATGGGTGTGTTGAGAAAAGATATTGCCTGGAATTCTGTACCTCACCAGAAACAAACACCTTGTTGTACTACGTGCGACAATTATGATGAATAGTACAGAAAAGAGAAAACAAAAACACATAATTTAACGTGGTTCGGCAGTGTGCCTACATCCACAGGAACGAGGCTGAATTTTCACTAAGTTCGAATTAGGGTTACATCATATGTATTTATACTAAACTTTAGTCGTTCCGCTCAGTACGCTATGCTCCCCTCATTCCGCTCCGCTTCACTCGGCATCAGCCTGCTTTCTTACATACGTGTTCCACTCAATATGAGCCACATACTACAACAATCTCCACCTTGGTGAATATCCACCCCTTAGGAGGAAAAAAAAAAAATAGAAAACATAACTTGGAACTCCACCTAGGACAATAGGTTGGGACGTCTCCCATCTAGCACCTGGAGACATTAATCAAGTCCAAGCAATGCTTGAACTTATCTGTGGTAACAGGCTTTGTCAGCATGTCTACTGCATTCTCAGAAGTGTGAACTTTCTCAAGCAATTGTTCACCAGAAGAAACCAATTCCCTAATCCCCTCACATCTATGTGCTTGGTCCTCGCATGACACCTGGTTCTTTGCCAAATAAATGGCACTCTGACTATCACAATGCAACTGAACTCCACCTTGTTGAATACCCTACTCCTTAACCAACCCTATAAGCCACAAGGCTTCCTTGGCAGCCTCGGCCATTGCCATATACTCTGACTCAGTAGAAGCTAGTGCAACTAGAGACTGAACCATGGACCTCCAACAAATAGGCCTCCCCACAAGAGTAAATACATAACATGTGGTAGAGCTCCTGTCATCCAAGTCCCTTGCATAGTCTGCATCCACATATCCCACAACTGAAGGATCACCCTGTTGTCTGCTAAACATGATGCCATAGTCTATAGTACCCTTCAAGTATCTGAAGATCCACTTGACTGCATCCCAATGTTGTCGTCCCGGATTTGATAGAAACTTGTTCACCACACTGACTGCTTTGTGCCAAATCCGGTCTTGTACAAACCATAGCATACATCAAGCACCCCGCTTCACTGGCGTATGGAACCTTTGACATGTCTTGCACTTCATCATTTGTCTTTGGGCACTCAGAGGTTGACAATCTAAAATGATTCACCAAAGGTGTACTCACTAGTTTTGCGTTATCCATTCTGAACCTCTCCAACACTCTCAACATAGCTATGCTGAGATAACCATAATCTCCTAGAAGCTTTGTCCCTGCGAATCTCCATCCCAAGAATCTTCTTAGCCGCACCCAAATCCTTCATGTCAAATTCTCTACTCACCAAAGTCTGCAACTTGCTGACCTCACTCATACTCTTTGTAGCAATCAACATATCATCTACATAAAGTAACAGAAAAGTAAATGAATCATCATCAAGGCTCTTTACATAAACACAACAGTCATACTCACATATCCTGTAGCCAATCCAGATCATGTAGGAGTCAAATCGCTTGTACCACTGCCTCTGAGACTGCTTCAGCCTAAAGTGATTTCCTCAATTTACAGACCAAGTGTTTCTGTCCAGGTTGACTAACCCTTCTGGCTGTACCATGTAAATATGCTCCTCCAAATCACCATGGAGAAAAGTTGTCTTGACATCCATCTGCTACAATTGCATATCAAAATGTGCTACCAAACCCAACATTGCCATGATGGAAGTGTGTCTGACCACAGGAGAAAAGATCTCATCATAGTCAACCCTTTTCCTCTGTGAGTAACCCTTTGCTACTAGATGAGCCTTGAACTTCTCACCCTCTTTTTCTGATACTGCTTCTTTCTTCTTATACACCCATTTGCATCCTATTGCCCTCTTCCCCTCTAGAAGCTCCACCAACTCTCATGTTTGGTTCTTATGCAGAGATTGCATTTCCTCCTCCATAGCACCCATCCATCTACTTTTCTCTTGGTTGTGTAATGCCTCCTAAAAAGTAGTAGGATCCCCGCTACTAGTAATGAGTGCATAAGAAACCAAATCTTCAAAACCATACCTGGTGGGTGGTCTGATAGTGCGTCTGGGTCTGTCTGTAGCTGTACTATGATGCTGCCGATCCTTTGAGCTAGAACTCCTTGCATTCTGAGCATTTTCTTCTCTATCATAGGCTCTAGCTCCACTTGCACCACATGCTCATTGTTGCTGCAATTTTCTGGCACCTGTTTCTCTTTTCCTGAGTACGTTGCAACATGGCTTTTTCATCAAAAATCACATCTCTACTGATCACCACCTTGTTTGCCTTCGGATCCTAGAGCTTGAAGCCTTTCACCCTTTTCTGATACCCCAGAAAAATACACTGTCTAGACTTTGCATCAAGCTTTGACCTCTCCTCACTAAAAACATGCACATAGGCACTCTCAAACAAGAGTAGTCTACTGTACTGCCTATCCATACCTCCTCTGCTACTTTCTCATCTAGTGCTGCCCTAGGTGATCTGTTAATCAAGAAACATGCCATATTCATTGCTTCTACCCAGAAGTTCTTGGCAAGCGCTTCATTCAACCTGAGACTCCATGCTTTTTCAGCTATTGCTCTGTTCATCCTTTCCGCTACACTGTTCTGTTGTGGTGTCTTGCGTACTGTGAAATGTCTCTTAATCCCATGCTGCTCACACAACTCCATGAACTTTGAATCTGTGTACTCAGTACCATTGTCTGACCTGAGGCATTTGATCTTCTTCCCTGTCTGGTTTTCTACTTCAGTTTTCCACAACTTGAACTTGGCAAACGTTTTTGACTTGTGTCGCATGAAGTACACCCAAACCTTTCGTGAGTAGTCATCAATGAAAATCACGAAATACATTTGTCCTCCCAGTGATACTACCCTTACTGGCCCCCAAACATCCATATGAACATAGTCAATAATCCCCTTTGTCTTGTGGTGTGGCTGTCTTGAACTGCACCTTATTCTATTTCCCAAGAACACAATCCCTGCAGAAATCAAGCTTGCATGTTTTGACACCCTTCAATAGATTTTTCTTATGAAGCTCCATCATCCCACGCACACCCATATGGCCTAACCACATATGCCACAAGACTGTGCTATCTGACTCAGATTCTGCGGCTGCAGCTCCACCTACAACTGTGGTACCTAGCAGTCTATAAATATTTCCTGCTAATTTCTGCCCCTTCATCACTGTCATGACACCTCTACTCACGTTCATTACTCCACTTTTAGACTTGTAACTAAACCCATTACAGTCTAAAGTGCCCAATGAAATCAGATTCTTCCTCAAATCCGGTATGTGTCTAACATCACTCAACGTTCTAACAACACCATCAAACATTTTAATTTTGATATTCCCCATTCTAACAATTTTGCATGAAGCATCGTTACCCATCAGAACAGAACCAGAATTAACTAACTTGTAGGTGTCAAACCAATCTTTATTGGGTCACATGTGATAAGAGCATGCCGAAACCAATATCCAAGAATTTGTGAGATGATCTGAACTGGATGAAACAGAAAGCATATCCCCGTCATTGCTCTCTAAGTCTTCTTCTTCCACTACATTTGCAGACTTTGATGAACCCTCTTTATTCTCTGTATCCCCCTTCTTTTCTCTGGACATTGTCGTTTTATGTGCCCCGTTTTCCCGCACTTATAACACTGTATGTCCTTCCTTTTCCTGGATTTAGACCGAGCTTTATTGTTACTCGATCCACTCCGGGACTTGCTTCTCCTATGTTCCTGATTACTTCTCACCACAAGCCCTTCACCTTGTGAGTTATCATCACTAGCTTTCTTCCTCTGATTAAAACCTAATAGAGCACTTGTGATCTCCAAATCGAGAGTTTCTTTTCCCTACATCAGAGTTGTAACCAAATTTTCGTACATAGGAGAAGCAGGTAGGGAATTCAGTAACATCAACGCCTTGTCTTCGTCGACAAACTTCACATCAACTCGCTTCAAATCACTGATGATCTGGTTGAACACGTTGATATGCTAGTTCAGATTTGTGCCCTCTGACATCTTAAGACCATACAGTTTCTGCTTAAGATAAAGCTTATTCGTCAACGACTTTCCAGTTTGACCAAACTACCGCCGGTGATTCCTCATCCATGACATGATACATCACGTCATCAGCCAGACAAAGCCTGATAGTTGCCACAACCTTCGCTTCCAGTTCCTTCCAATCTATGTCGTCCATGCCTTTCGGTTGCCTTCCGTATAATGCCTTCACCATGCCCTGCTGCACTAACAGATCCTTCACCCTCCTCTACCATAATTCGAAATTGCCAGATCCATCAAACTTGACCATGTCGAATTTTGCAGAAGAAATCCTAGACATCGTGACCTGAGTTCTTGATACCAATTGTTGTACCACGTGCGGCAATTATGATGAATAGTACGCTCCGCTTGGTACCCTACTGTCCCCTCACTCCGCTTCGCTTCACTCTCGACATCAGCTTGCTTTCTCTATATACGTGTTCCACTTAATATGAGCCACATACTACAACACACCTATAGCCCCTTACAGCAATATTAGCATTTGGAAGGTGGTTGAGAAATCCGTGAAGGTTTTTTCTCCACATATATGGAATGTAAATATCTAATGTTAACTTTGGTTTGCACGTATATATTTTCTTGCCGAGAGCATGTGCACCCTTGGGATTAGTTGGGAATTTGTTCCCGGACACCTGGTTCCTAATAAATGGAAAGTGGTTGAGAAATCCGGGAAGGTTTTTTCTCCTCATGGAATGTAAATATCTAATGGCAACTTTGGTTTCTGCGTATATCTTTTCTTGCTGAGAGCATATGCACCCTTGGGGATCAATTGGGAATGAAAATTTTTATGCACATTGCTTTCAGAATTTTGTTCTCTTTCTGACTTTGTCTACGTATTTCTTTGGTTTGTGCAGAAAGTTTACATGTATTTCAGGGGGAACAAGTGATGTGATTCTGGTGCTGTGATCCATTTAGTAGTATTGTACAATATATCCCTGCTTTTCAGGGCGGCTCTTGGTATATTCATATTTCATATTTCTCCTGTTACAATTGGTTGTTGTGTTGTGAGGATTGGACGAGTTAATTCAATGATTGGCATGCTGAATAGATGGTAGATGGTAGGTGCAAAGTTTGCATCTATTTAGAGTTATGTTTTCCTTCCCGTTGTCCTGAGGTTCATAATTACTTTTGCTATTTCACAAGATTGGTGTATTATATATATATATATATATATATATATATATATATAAATGCATATAAATCTTGCCTGAGTCCTAAATCTTGCTAGTGCATATCCATTAGAAATCTCTGTCAATGATATATCTCCGCCCTATCAACTTCTCAAGTGAAGTGATGATATGTATCAGCAGAATTGCTATTGGCTTCAAGCAACAGAGTGGCTTTAACGTTTCCACATATATATAGAAATCATTTATATCGTTCTTACACTCGGTGATTTTACAGGGATGTATGTTCCTTCAAGATGCCAAGAAAATTGGCATGGCAATTGTGCTTTGACCCTTTCATTTCGTTTATCCATTGATCTTGCAATATGCTACTGATAATTCCCTTCAATAAACGTATAAGTTGCCTCCATTTGCCATAAAATTTCCGAAACCAATAAACTATTATGCTTAGGAAAAAGACCCCATTAACCAAAAAATGTGAAAGCTATACAAAATATTGTTTGAACTCAAATGGAAAATAAATAAATAAATTTTAAGAAGGAAAGAATGCAGTCTTTTACATTTTGCATTATGAACTACAAACAATGACATGTTGCTCATTCTAACTACAAAAAACAGTTAAGATGATGAAAAATAGGTAAAAACCGATCTATAATCTTGATAGTCATATTTTCATAGCTAGCGTGTACATTACAACTAAACTGTCTTGATAGTCGACCTGAAGATGATGCATGGTTGATAATCGGTAAATATATATCCACTGATTTTGGAGAACTAATTATTCAAATAATGTTATTTTTCATTTTTATTGTTATTTTTATTATTATTAGCCACACCAACTGAATTGGTATGACTAGTAATTATCATTATGAAAACAAGCAAAAATAAAAATAAAAAAAATCGGATGCATGGTATTTTTGAAGAGTTGTAAGATGAAATAGAAAAATTAGATATCTTTTTAACAACAAATAGA
Source organism: Juglans cinerea (assembly GCA_961763995.1). NCBI lineage: Eukaryota > Viridiplantae > Streptophyta > Magnoliopsida > Fagales > Juglandaceae > Juglans > Juglans cinerea. Next base: position 26,262,135 of record CAUIVZ010000004.1, on the reverse strand, counting down.
GAAAATTGGCTGTAACTATCCGGTCTAATAATTCTATAGTCGGAATATTAATAATTTTTATTGGGCTTATATTATAATTAATGGGTCATATTGGATAAGTCCGTGAGCGATAAATTATTGAGATTAATTAGGAGTTTTAATTAGGCTCAATAACTAAGTTAAATCTCATTTATTATTTATTGAACGAGTTAGATTCCTTAAATTTAACTAGTGCCCATTAGAAGTTTATTTCAATTTAAAATCATCATTAATTGAAGTCTCCTACGCAGTCTTAGTCATTGTCAATCCTACATTGAATTAACTATTAGATCATGTTTTTAAATTCAAACTATTTTCTTAGGTGATTACGATTGAATGTTTAGCAGATTAGTGTCACTACATGTATTAACTGAGTCCAATTCAAACTGGTTGTCACTCTCCTAAATCTCTTTATAAATATTTCTTTTCTGTATGTTATTTGGAAAAAACCATAAACCTCCAAGTTCAGTACATTTATTGATTTTTGTCAAAAAGTTTAGGAAGCAACACTATAAGGTAAGTAGATTGATCATAAATTAGGATATATATATTATTATTAAAGCCAATTCTTTCGAAACCAATGTTTATGTACCACGCAGTTCATGATATTTGCAAGCACGTCGTTCATCATGTTTCATTCTGCATATTATAGTTATATATGTATTATTCATATCATGCATCTCACGTTGCATAAAACACAAAAGGTTTCATAAAATCAAGTATAAGATAAACTCATAACAGTTAATCAGATGACCATTCAGATGCATAGTACCAATGCAGTTTCAATTTAGGTGTGCAAGTCATAGACTTAAGAGTGGTCCATTGCAGTATGCTAGAGTACTGCACAGTCGGCTTCCTTTACTATAGCAGGGGAAGTTAGTGCATAACCTTGCACATAGGGTTAAGTGTGTTGGCCAGTCAGATCAATCAGATTAGTCAGTTAATTCAGATAAACTAGTCATGTATAACATAAGTATCAGTACGATCAATCATGATTTTAAGTTCTCAGCATAAAATATTTATGAAAAATCTTATGTTAAGTATATTTATGTTATGATAAGTTTTTTACTAAGTCATCGACTCATTTTAATTTGTTTTTATTTTGTTAAACCACCCCAGATCATAATGTTTATGAAACTAGAGCTGCAGAACGAGACTTAGTTCAGGGAGGCGTGATAGTGGCCTAGATCATATACATAGATTTTAAGTTATGATTTTTATAGTACAGATTTTGAGAAATTTTAATAAATGCTTCTGCGCACTCTCATTTATGATTTCAGTATTTTAATTCAAAATGACTTTATTTAATATAAAAAATATTTGTATTTTGCGTTTCCTTCAAAACAAAAGAAAATATTTTTAATTCAAAGTTCAGTAGTAGTACTTCGACGTCCTCAAAAAATTTTAAAAATAATTTTATTTTAAAACTTGAGGAGCGGAGTGTTACATTGGCTTTATCGCATAAAATTGAGGAAGGCATGTTTCATGCTATGCCTACATTGCAATCTTTTTTTAAAGCAATAATCATTAATGAGAAATTATACGTGTGTTCTTTCTCTAACGAAGCCACGAGATTAGAACTCACAATTTTAACTACAATAAAATAATTTTAGAATATGGACACATGTAGTTTTCTTATGGTGTCACATTTTATTATGCCATTAAAAGTAATAACTATACAAAGCTTTAAAGAGAAATGTTTGGTTCATAAAAATATCTCATAAAATAAAAGTCACACACTAATGTAGCTTGTTGCAATATATAAGATTATAAAACACTTTTTACTAAGGAGAATCATACTATGCCCTTTGAGTTTATCCCTTCAATTTGACCCTTTATATATTTTATTTTATTTTCTAATATTTATTTTTATTTAATGATTAAGGAAATTGTTTTTTTATTTATTTTTTAATATTTAAAAATGTTTAAAAAAAAGTAAAAAGAAAAAGAAAAATGCAATTTGTATTAGGAGGCATACTAAGTGGGCAAACTTGGGTGGCATAGTAGACTACCCTTTTACTAAAAAATATATTTACATATTACGTCTAGACATATTAATTTATGAGTCTTATTCTTGTATAGAATATGTAATAATTGAAGGCAAATGCTAGAGAGCCCGTTTTGACTGCCCATTTGACGTGCCAAGGCTTGGCCTTTATTTTTTTTTCCCTTTGCTAACCCTCCCCTCCCCCCCTTTTTTTTTTTTTTTCCTCCCCATCTCCACCCCTCTAATCTCTCTCACATCTCTGCTGATCCCAAGCCTAACTGTTCCAAGGCTGAAGCGTTGGGTTCTCTAGAAGCTGCCCCCAAGCTCCCTCAAGGTTTGGGTTCTTTCTTCTGGAAATGTGATGCACACTAAAGAAAATGAAAGCTAAATCAATACTTGATCTACTAAAGAAAATGAAAGCTAAATCAATACTTGATCTTCCCGTTCAAGGTTGGGTTTTTTTTTTTTCACTAAGAGATATACCCATGATTTTTTAGTCAAGGTTATGTTTACTGAGGCAATTTTGAGACTTCAAATCACGTTCTCATTTTGTGATTTGTTTATGTTGAAAACTGATGGAAATAAGAACTATAAACTGGTGAGAGAAAAAAAGAGGGGAGGGGAGGGGCAGCAAAGAAAAAAAAAAAAAAAACCAAGTGGCCTTTACAAGTGGAATCCAAAACGGACTCCCTATCATTTCTCATAATTTAATGTGATAAGATGATAATAATATACTTAAAAGAGAATTGATACTTACAGTTGTGAGTGTGTAAGTGCTGTGTAATCGTTTTGAAAAAAGTAAATAAATATGAGATCCACATGAAACGAAATTAATTTTTTAATAATAAACTTCACTCTTTTTCAAAACAACTACAAGACGTTTACGCATTTTACAACTGTATGTAGCATTATTCATACTTAAAAGTGGTGCTATTGTATCAGCACATTACCTTTTGTTTTAGGGTATCCTTTGGGAGAAATGTTGAGGAACAGCCGGAAGCCGCAGCATACTGTGAAGAAATTTTTTTTTTTTTTTTTTTTCAACCCAGCACGTTAGGTGTGCTTGGGCTTCTACCTACAGTAGAGTGTGAAGAAGATTTTTTCAACCTTTGGAAGCCCTTTTAGCTATACAAAATTCAAATTGTATTTATTAGTTGATGTGACATGTCCACATATTGTATAGTTGATAATTCCAAAAACTTTTTAACGATAAAATTACGTCATCTAAGTTATATATTAAGTAATTTTTAGATTATTTAGATAGTAAGATGATAGTAAATGATTTAAAAATAGTAATAAAAAAATAATGAAAAAATAATAAATAATAATAAAATATAATAAAAAATAAGTAAAAAATAATGATAAAATATTAAATAATAATAGAGTGATATCAGATCACTTCACTATCTAAATACAACCTTAATCTAAAAAATAAAAAATAAAAAATAAAAAATAAAAAATACGTTTAAAGAAAACATCAAAATGATTATTTTCCTCAAATGTGTTTTTTCAGATAATGCGAAACATAGTTCTAATTTTAAAAAATATTATTAAAAATAATATACTTACAACTTTTAGATAATTACAAATTTATCATGTGATCTTTATTATAGACACGACGTTAGATCAAATTATGTCATTTTTTTTTATGTAATCTCCAAACAAATGTTTAAAGTGATTTAAATATATAATCATCAAATATTAAATAAAGTTTTAATAATAAAAATTATTAATTAATCCAACAAATTCTAAAATTAAAAGCCATATTAACCAATTCAAACATGCATTAAATACTAAATAGAGTATTTTTAGATTTGTTTTTTTTTTTGTCGTCATCCTTTTACTCTTACGTGACATAATTGAATAGTAAATCATAAATTATATCCTTGGGCCGACGTCAAAATGGTAACTGGGCGTCAAAGTGTCAAAAACCCCGTTCGTAAGAAAGTCAAAACCCTAACCCCTGAAAAACCTTTAGCGTTTCCGCAGAGCAGCTACCTTCGGCTGCTGGCGATGGGTCGAAAACTAAAGAGCTGCACCACCATCCTTCATGGCGAACCAGAGACAGCTCGAGAATCCTCTCATAACCCCGAACTCAAAGCCGAGAAGAAGAAAAAGAAGAAGCACAAAGACAACAAAGACGAAGCCAATCCCAAGAGGAAGCTTGAAGAAATCGAGCCCCTAGAAATCCAGAAGAAGAAGCGCGATAAAATGGAAGGGGACGTGTCGGAAAGCAAAACCCACCAAGGGAAAGAGGAACAGGAGCGAAACGATGACGTTGATGATGATGAAACGGTGAGGGATGAACTCGTGGTCGTGACAGGGAAGAATGTAAAAGCATCCAAGTACTCGCCACTGAGATCTTTTGCCGAGTCGGGGCTACCCGAGGATGTTTTGGAGTGCTGCAAAAATTTTCAGAGCCCTTCTTTGATTCAATCGCGGGCGTGGCCGTTCTTATTGGACGGTCGCGATTTTATTGGAATTGCGGCTACCGGTTCAGGTAGCTTCTTTGGTTTTTGGTACGTTCTTATGTGAGTTTGGCTTTATGAACTTATGATCGTATCTATCAAATTGCTATTTTTTTTTGGTAGGTAAGACATTGGCATTTGGGGTGCCAGCGGTTATGCATGTATTGAGCAAGCGGAAGGGGAAGATGTCCGCCGGACGCAGGCCACTGTGCCTTGTGCTCTCACCAACAAGGGAGCTAGCTCAACAAGTATGTTGCAATTGATTCATTGACCCATAATGTATTTCTCTTCCTCGTTTTGTATATGCGATTTGTTTGTACTATGCAGCTCATACATTCGAACTTCCGTATTATGAAGATATTGCTTCCGTTAATGTTTCTGAGATTGCATAATTCCTTGCCACAAATAAAGTTTACATCTTGGAGTATATGAATTTGTAGTTAATCTTAGCAGCAAAGATATTGTTTTCTACTTGCCTTACTAAGGTTTTTTTTATAAGTTTTTTAAACTACACTTTGTTTCTGAGAAATTTTGTGGAGAAATCCCCCTTTAACTGTAAATTTCATGAATCATCATTCATTTTTGTGCTCGATCTTTACTGATAAAAAAATTATGTGCTTGATCTTTGATAAATCATGACTATAACATAGTAGTAACTTTTTTTTTTGGTTGTTGGCCTTAACAAGGTATATCAATAAATCTGGGAAGAACTTATCAAATAAATCTGGAAAGATTTATATAAATACAAAGCTTTTAACGGCAAGGTTTAGATGAATGCAATCTTGGTGACTGAATGAAAACTTTTAGGTAGTGAACATAACCATAATCATTTTGATGAATGCAAGCTTTTTTCATTTTACTTGCAAAAAAAATTGATGATTGAAGGACGAGTCAAAATGCTAAACAAATGGATTCAACGGCATGGAAAATTATTGATTGATATTTGTCATCAAAATATGGCATGCTAAGATGGGTGTTGTGTAATGGGTTTCCTAGTTCTGAATTGAGGATAGGTCAAATTTGGAGGAGCATGCTATTGGCATAGGAAATCTTGTATGCGGGGGGACTAGTAATTGAGTTTCCTAGGTAAATGTAAATTGTGTGCCCAGTTATTCTTGGGTCTAAATACTTTGAGCTGGGCGGTCCTGCAGTTTTTCCAACTCTAAACTCCTGCTCAAGTAATATCTTTGGAAACTGAATTATTGCCTATGCTCTAGTTGTGGGTTAATTGCTAATCTAAGTGAACCATTCACTATTTTGTCTTCCCCCCCACCCGAATTACTTAACTTGCAAATAAAATATATGATGTCATGACATTGAAATACAATGTGAAGAACTGAAAACATATGACAGTTTTAATTGAATCACTTTACATTTCCTTAAAAAAATCTTTGATAAATAAGGTTATTTTACAGAAAAAATGAAGGATGCATCAATCAGGTATTCAGGGATGTACAAGAAGGTTTTGTTTGAGAAGTTATTGTACTCCCATGACTAAGAATCAACACGAATAACACAGTTCCTCATATGTTCAGATTGGAAAACCAAATTGGGACAAAAAACTAAAATTTAAGCTGATGGTTGCCATGAAAAAAGAGCTCCTGAACCACAGAAAGATTGAAAAATGTTGCTACAGAAAAAATAATTTGGATTATCAGATGGTAGCATGTTCTTGTTGTATGTCTGACTACTTTTTGAAATTGTGCTAATTTTTTTATTCCACTGTCTTTTCTTCTCTTTGCAAACATATCTATGCACCATTCATTTGATTTTTAATCTCTAGAAACATTACCAACTGTTGGCTTTATGTTCTTTTGGTAGATTTCAGATGTTCTGTGTGATGCTGGGAAACCTTGTGGTGTGAAATCAGTTTGTCTGTATGGAGGAACCTCTAAACAACCTCAAATATCTTCTTTGAAGTCTGGTGTTGTAAGATATTCTGTTCCTTCTTTTTAATTGCACGAGGATTATATTATATGCCAATTGTAGAAGTCACATTCTTAATTTTCTTTGTTCTTTTAGTATATGTTTTATGTGCTGCTTGCTTCCCTTCATGTATTTATTTGGAAACATAATATGGTACTATTTTCTCTTGGAATTTGATTGCTTATCTCCTCCTTCATTAAACCATTAAACTCAGGACGTTGTCATTGGAACACCTGGTCGGTTAAGGGATCTGATGGAAATGGGCGTGTGCTCCCTTAAGGAGGTATCTTTTGTGGTAAGTTTTTTTTTTTTTTTTTTTTTTTTTTAATTTTTTAATTTTTTGTAAAGAATACTGGAATTTTAATTATTATTTCTTACTCTGTTTAATGAATCAATTTGTGCTTATTTTTCTTGTGAGAATAAATGGTTGTAGTTAGAGGAATTGGATTTGCCTTTGCAATTGCACGTCAGTCTCTTGGGAAAATTCAATTCCTTCAAAACTTGTCCATTGTAATAATTTTGTTCTTGGCCTAACCCTCAGGATTGGCTCAAGTGGTAAGGCCCTTGGTCTTAGTGGTATGCTCCTTCTAGGTCTAAGGTTCAAACCTTTGGGTGCAAATAATTTCTAGGGGTCACGTTTAATCGATGCAAAGCCAATGATTTACCTAATCTATGTGATGGGAATGCGTTACACAAGTCTGGGGTTTAACCGGGTAAAAGACATGTTGCGTTTGCATGGTCTCTAAGATTCCCTCACCATCAAAAAATAATTGGTACTGACACGTTATTAAAAAAAAGTAATCTTGTTATTGAACTTCATCCAAATGGCAACATTAGTTGGCATGGGAGATTTCGAGACAATCATAGTAGAAAATTTGCCTGCCACAAAACCCACCTAGACAATAGATCTCAGAATTTCTTGGACTTGAATATATGACACCATCTCCTATCTACTTTTAGAGGGCGTATCCTAGAAGTTTTTTTTTTTTAATGATGCGGAACCTCAATAAGGTATGACTCTTCAAATCCACCCCTGGGAAGTAAACCCTGAACACACGATCCCACTTGCCAAGATCGTGTATTATGTAATCCACAGAACTAATTTGGTCAAACCCACGATGCCTATGTGTAAATTTCATCCCTAACCTGCCCTTTGACCACTAGATATGTTATATTTGCAAATATCTGGCAAACATTGAAGACTAGACCAGATTTTTGGGGAGAAGGTGATAATCTCTCACGGTAGTCTGATTTAGTGCTGTGGGAAAGGTTAGGTGGCCCCAACACAAGCGTGCACAAAGAGAATGGTAAACTTGAGACTTCAAATCTCGATAATCACGAATCTCCAATAGCTTTTCCTTTTATACATGAAGTTTAGTTTAATTATTACATAAGGTAATTCATTTCAAAAGGAGGAGGGGGGGGGGGGTTGATGAAGGTAGTAAAGCATTTTCATAAACCCCCAAACATGTTTGTTCATTTTTGTTTCATTTGTGTTGTAATATATAGTACTTTAGAGGATCCTCTTGCTCCGTAGGGATTTGTTTTATAGGTAATCAAGAAGTTTTATTCATAAGAAGAGAAGGCATAGCCCAAGTACACAGGAAATATACATGAGAAGTACCTAACTAGGGTTTACAACTGAAAGTAAAAAAGAAGTATACATTTAGTTCATTAAAATCAATGACCCCCACCCATAAGAACAAGGTTTCGAAAAGGAGAACTTTATTAGCTTATCCATTGTCCTCTAGCGATCCTCAAAGCTTCTATCATTTCTCTTCCGCCAAATGCACCAACACATACATATAGGAGCCATTTTCTAGATTGCTACCACTTGTGGATTACCTTGGAGGTCCAACATGCTAGAAAATCCACCAGCCTATGAGGCATGACCCACGATAATTTAATTCCTGCCAAAAAATCACCCCACATGGTCTTGGCCACCTCACAATGTAAAAGCAGGTGATCTACTGATTCCCCATTTTCTTATGCGTGTAACACCATTACACGATGTTTTCTCAGATTGTCTGTGGTAAGAATCTTGCCCAAGGTGTCCGAGGGTGTAGTGCACGGGACCGGAGTTTACTCTGCAGGGGTGGGTCCGAAGGGCCCTGTCTTGGAGAGGTTCCCCGACATAAAAAAAAAAAAAAAGAATCTTGCCCAAGGAGGCTGTCCAAACAAAAAGCTGCTTTTAGAGGAGCTTTTGTCTTCCATATATATCTCCATGGAAAAGTGGTCATACCCTGGCTAGTTAGAACTTGGTAGAACGATTTGGCTATGAATCTACCCCAGTCACTCTTATGGAATACATCAAAGTAAAGAACTCAATGATATCCTCTAACTCCCAGTCTTGTGCTACCCTAATGAAATCTACATTCCATTGAGGGTAGCTGTGAGAGAAGACCAAGAGATCAGCTACAACTACATCCTTTGCCCGGACAAGCTCAAAAATGGTAGGGAATGTGTCTTTGAGGACACCATTTATTGTAACAAAATTTTACATGATAACCGTCACCCACCACAATTTGTGCATGTCTTGGGAAGATCTCCCAGCCTTTTCTAATGTTTTTCCACAAACCCACCCCATACGGACTGCGTACCTCATTCGAGCACCATCCTCCCCAAGCATCCCCAAACTTCGAATCTATAACTGTCTTCCATAGGGCCCCACTTTCTTGTTCGGCTACAACCATTTACCCAAAAGAGCTTGGTTGAGCTTCATCAAGTTATGGATCCCCAATCCACCCCCAAATATTGGTATGCAAACAATGGACCAATTCACCATATGAATTTTGAACTCGTCCCCCATCCCACTCCACAAGAAATTTTGTTGTAGCTTCTCCATATGGAAGCACCCAGCGATAATACAAGATACTTCTGTCAATGGACAGCTTTGCTGTCCATCATCAATATAGTTTCCTTCTATTCTTCTTTCACGTCGGGTTCACCGAGAACAGCACAGAACACGCCGAAACACGAAACCGAGAGAGAGGAAAAAAAAAATTAAGCGAGAGATGAACCTTAGCAACGGGCTCTTGATACCATGTCAAGATAAGTAAGAATACTATGTATGAATGGCCGAATCATTTGGCCTTCGAGTGATCTGTATATTATATAGAAACTTTACAAGAGAACTATACATGGGAAGAAACTAATTATCGAGTGATTCTAGCATTCTTAGCCTTATAAGGAAACTATATATTCTGTACAAGCCTAAGTAACGGAAGTAAAGATAAGATAAGGAAAGAAGAATAGAAGGAAACTATATTGATGATGGACAGCAAAGCTGTCCATTGACAACTTCATGGGTAGTAGAGAAGATACCTTACATCCCATGAGACGGGCTAGATTCACTGCATTGGAGACAACCCTCACCAGCACCAATTCAGCCTTTGGAAGATTCACTCTCAAACCAGAGACAGCTTAGAAACAAGTAGAAATTAAAAGTGAACATCAACTAGATAAGGTCCACCGTCCACAAGAACCATATTTTGAGAAAAAGGAAATAATATGTTAAAAGTACTGCCTCTAGGCCTTTATATATATTATGTATGGATACAACTAGTTTCAGTTGGTCTCTTTACACAAGTGGACATTGATTTTTTGTAGGTTCTTGACGAGGCTGACCGAATGCTTGACATGGGATTTGAGCAAGAAGTTCGCTGTATATTGGGCCAGACCTGTTCTGGTACGTAACATATTAACACAGTTTTTTTTCCTTCTCCAATTGAAGATATCCCTTCCTCAGCGATATAAATACATGCACATCATAATCGTACAACAATGTGTAGAAAAATCACTTTGTAGACAAGAAGGGAGTTTTTTAAAGTCTACTGGATTTGTTTATGATTTTAAAGAAAGTTAACAGATGTTAAAATCTGAGTTATGAACTGCCTGCACTTACATGTGTCATATGAAAGAAGCAAAGAAATACATGAATTTGGATAATAGGCCCTGCTTTAAACCAGGTATTTACTTGACTATCTACCTCTCATATATGTTGGGCTTGGTGGAACATGTTAAGTGAGTCCCTTTATTTAATGGGCATCCATGTAAATCAAATTAACATAGACTACTCCCTCCATTTAATGGGTATATGCGTTAGTCAAATTAACATAGACTAGTCCCTTTATTTATTGGTATCCAAGGAAATGAAATTAACAGAAGTCTATGTTTTGCACTCATTCTTATGGATTTGATTAAGCTCTAGTTTAAGTTTTTGGATCTGTATTTTTGTGGAATTTGTTTGAATCTGTTCCAAGTCTTATGAATTACTTTCTAGCCTTTTTCTTTTGCTGACGAGTGATATTAATTGTGCAGCTCGCCAAATGGTAATGTTCAGTGCTACATGGCCCCTGTTAGTTCATCAATTAGCACAGGAGTTCATGGACCCCAATCCGATTAAGGTTCATCTTTGTACATGATGACTTTTTCAGCAGTTTCCTATAACAATCTCTTGAACAGTGATTGTGGTTTCAGGTTGTTGTAGGTTCGGAGGATTTAGCTGCAAACCATGATGTACTGCAGATAGTGGAGGTATAAATTGTCAATAGCATAAATGATCTTTGTCCTCATAAGTTATGTCAGGCATATATAGTTCAATCTATTAACAGACTTTCATAAACATGCATAGGTTTTGGATGATCGGTCACGTGATCAGCGTTTGGTTGCTCTTCTAGAAAAATACCACAAATCCCAAAAGTATTTCTTACTATTCAGTTATATATTTTCCCTGTTCAAATTAATTTATTTGTTGAATTGTGGACTCATGCTCGAGTCAATTGAACCCCAGAGGATTCTACTTTTCAGGAATAGAGTATTGGTTTTTGCCTTGTACAAATGGGAAACAAAACGCGTTGAGAATATGCTGCAAGAGGCGTAAGTTCCTGTCATCTTTGGTGCTATAGTTTTAACTTAACGAAGCTGACTATTCTTCCTGTGGCTCTAGGCTGCTGAAGATAAAATAAAACTGTACTGATGATTTTTAACCTGTTGTTTTTAGAAATTGGAAGGTTGTTTCAATACATGGTGACAAATCACAGCATGAACGTACAAAGGCACTATCATTATTCAAGAAGGGCAGCTGCCCCTTAATGGTAAGTACTACTTGCATTTTAGTGTTCGTTGTGCATGCGCACCCACACATGATATAATAACTTTGCCAACATTTCTTAGAGTAAAGAATGTACAACGGACTCTTGGAAATTTAGGACTCCTGATGCTTGAGACCAGCTACTGTCTTGAGCATCATTAAAAATTGCAAACAGCGAGCTCAAGCTTGACAAGGTGGACTGGATTAAGCCAGGAAAAAAAACTTTTTCAATGAAACATTATTTATTTTTGTATTTAGGTCTTTTTAAATTTTTTTGTATCTATCAAAAAAAGGTCTTTTTAAATTGTAAGACCCAGAATTTTTTTTTGATAGTTAATAAGAAAATTTTTATTGCCATGAATAGGCAAAACCCAAGTACACAGGATATATACAAAGGAAATACCTACATCACACTAGAAACAAAAAGAGCCTAAAACAAATCCTGAAAATTAACATCATTCAATACAAGAGCCTCGGCCCACGAACCCAAAGTACAAAAGAAAAAATCCCAAAGTTCTTTCAAAGAACGTTCTTTCTCTTCAAAACATCTCCCATTCTTTTCCAACCAAAGACACCACATCAAGCACAAATGAATCATCTTCCATATGGCAGCCACACGAATTCTCCCCTCAAAACCATTCCAACATGCAAGAAGATCAAAATTCTCATTCCACAAGGACTTTGCCACCTCACAATGAATAAAGAGATTATTTATAGATTCACCATCTTTCTTGCACATGAAGCACCAATCAACTATACACATATCACGCTTTTTTAGATTATCCATGGTCAGAATTTTCCCAAGAGATACCAACCAACAGAAGAACGCCACCTTCGTAGGTACCTTCACTCTCCAGATGCTTTTCCAAGGAAACTCAAAACCACAATGACAAGTTTGCACCTTATAATATGAACTAACCGAAAACCTGGAATTTCCTGCCTGCACCCACAATAATCTATCATCCCTTCCCTGTACAACCTTTGAATTTTAAAGTCTTTCCAAAAAATCAGAAACTACATTCACCTCCCAATCATTAACATCTCTAACAAAATCAACATTCCATTGAATGTTATTATACAAAGAAGAAAAAGAATCAGCTACCACAGCCTCTTGATCCTTAGCAATCCTAAACAAAGAAGGAAAATCGATCTTGGGAGCTGAATCCCCACACCAAATATCATGCCAAAACAGAATCCTTTTCCCATCCCCCACCGTAAATTTAATATGTTTAGAAAAATCCCCCCAACCCTTCCAAATGGACTTCCACAAACTCACCCCATACACTCCTCTAACTTCATCTAAAGACCAATCCCCCCACATACTCCCATATTTAGCTTCAACAACATTTTTCCATAAGGCATATCTCTCTCCATGTGATATCTCCAAAGCCATTTTCCTAGGAGTGCTTTGTTAAAGAGCCTTAAATTTCGCATCCCCAAACCTCCACAAGAGACCGGTTGACAAACCTTATTCCAACTGTCTAAGTGGAACTTTTTTCCCTCTCCTATACCTCCCCTCAAAAAGTTCCGAAAAATCTTCCTTGCTACCCTTGGCGGCAAAGGAAAAAGAGAGAAAAAAAGTCGGAAGGTTAGACAATGTGCTTTTAATCAAGGTTATTCTCCCTCCTTTAGAAAAATATAGCTTCTTTCATTCAGCTAATTTCCTTTCAATCTTCTCAATTACCCCATCCCAAATAGTGACAAATTTATGAGGAGCCCACAAGAGAAGACCGAGAGCCCCAGAATTGCAATGGCAAACTGAGATTTAGTCATGAAAATCAATTTTTTTTTTGATAAGGTAAATTTTATTGATACGAATGAAATAGGCATAGCTTATGTACACATGAAGTATACAAAAGAACACCTAAATACATTCTAGGATCGATAGATAAATGACAAAAAGTAGTGAGCATTGTTTCCATCAAGCACAATGGCTGAAAACCAAAGCAGTAACGTGTGTACAAAAAAATTCTAAAGCTCCGCCATTATGCACTCCTTATCTTCAAAGCACCGCTCATTCCTTTCCGACCAAATACACCACATAATGCACAACGGAATCATCTTCCACACTGCCGCCACTTGAGGATAGCCTTGAATCTCCTTCCAACAAGCCAATAAATCAACCACCTTCAATGGCATTACCCACGCGACATCAACTCTTCTAAAGATCTCATCCCACAACACCCTTGTCACCTCACAATGCAATAATAAGTGATCCACTGATTCTCCCTTCTTTTTACACAAATAGCACCAATCCATCACAATGAGCCCTCTCTTCCTCAAATTGTTTGTGGTCAAAATCTTTCCAAGAGCAGTAGTCCATACGAAGAAAGCTACTTTAGAAGGCACATGAAACCTCCAAATATTCTTCTAAGGGAAGGGAACACTACCTTGTGATGCAAATATTTTGTAATACGCCATGACTATACACTTCTTGCTGCCATTGGACCTCCACTGCATCCTATCCCCCTGTGCCGTAGTGTTTCCCGTGGAGTATATCAACCTGAAAAATTCTGAAACGGTGTACAATTCCCAATTATGAATATCCCTATTAAATAGGGCATTCCACTGGTGAGAACCATGAGAAAATACCTGCAGATCCACCACAGTAGCATCCTTGTTAGCTGCAATACGATAGAGAGTTGGAAAGGCCTGTCAAGAACGCGATCTCCACACCAAACATTATGCCAAAACTTGATTCTAGTACCCTCTCCAGCCACAAAACGGATATGTTTTTTGAAACTGTCATCCCCTCTTAATAATTTTCCATAAGCCCACGCCATACCCTCCCCTTCTCTCTCACACACACACACACACAACAAATCCCCCTCCAAGTGGTACCTTGAAAGTCCTCAAATTGCACACTCCCAAGCCACCATTAGTAATCGGGGAACAAACTTTATTCCCGTTAACAAGATGGAATTTTGTTTCCTCCCCCACTCCCCCTCCAACAAAAAAGTCCGAAATAATTTCTCAATCCTATTCGTCACCCCTGCAGGCAGAGGAAATAGAGATAAAAAATAGGTGGAGAGGTTAGTTAACGTGCTCTTAATCAATGTGAGTCGACCCCCTTTTGATAAATACAATCGTTTCCAACCGGCCAGCCTTTTCTCTACTTTCTCCACAACTCCATCCCAAATAGCTCTAGCATTAAAAGTCGCCTCCAACGGGAGGCCCAAATATTTCATAGGCAAAGAAGACACTTTACAATCCAAAAGGCTCGCCAGACTTTTGATACTGGGCACCACGCCCACTGCAACCATCTCGGACTTATCAAGGTTCACCTTAAGTGCCGTCGTAGCTTCGAAACATAACAAAAGTGCACGTAAAGTTTGAATCTGGCCATGATCCACTTCACAAAAAAGGAGGGTCTCATTTGCAAATAATAGATGTGAGGTTATGATAGAGCCATTAGTACCATTACCCACCGAAAATCCAGAAAGAAAACCTCCTCCAATAGCAGCCTTCACCATTCGGCCAAGTGCCTCCATAAAAGCGGCGGTCAAGGAGTGTACAGTTAGGGAATATTACAAAATATTGGCATCACAAGGTAATGCTCCATTCCCTTGGAAGAATATTTGGAGGACTCGTGTGCCTTCTAAAGTAGCTTTCTTCGCATGGACTGCTGCTCTTGGGAAGATTTTGACCACGAACAACTTGAGGAAGAGGGGGGCTCATTGTGATGGATTGGTGCTACTTGTGTAAAAAGCAAGGAGAATTGGTGGATTACTTATTTTTGCATTGTGAGGTGACAAGTGTGTTGTGGGAGAGATCTTTAGAAGAGTGACGTCGCTAGGGTAATGCCAGTGAGGGTGGTTGATTTATTGGCTTGTTGCAAGGAGATTCAAGGCTGTCCTCAAGTGGCGGTAGTGTGGAAGATGGTTCTGTTGTGCATTATGTGGTGTATTTTGGGCGAAAAGGATGAGCGGTGCTTTGAAGATAGGGAGCGCACAATGACGGAGCTTCAAATTTTTTTTGTACACACACTATAGAATGTATTTAGGTGTTCTTTTGTATACTCCCTGTGTACACGGGCAATGCCTATTTCATTCATATCAATAAAATTTACCTTTTACTTACAAAAAAAAAAAAAAATAACGAAAAGAAGAGGAGACAATAGATCCCCTTGCCTCAATCTGCGAGAACTGTTAAAAAAACTAGCGCCGAGAAGCGAACGGTAGAGACACAATGTCGAATCCATGAAATCCACCTATCACCAAAGCCACACCTCCCAAGCAAGTATAAAAGAAACTTACATGATCATATGCCTTTTCCATGTCAAGTTTGCATAAAATACCAGGAGCTCCCTCCCCCAACCTATGATCCAAGCACTCATTGGCAATGAAAACCGAGTCAAGGATTTGTCTCCCCCGAATAAATGCATTTTGAGGCTTAGAAATAATTTGTTCCAATACCGGGCTTAGCCGATTAGCAAGAACCTTCGAAATGATATTGTATACTCCACTCACAAGGCTTATTGGGCGGAAATCCTCAACTGTCGTAGTCCTCTATTTTTTTGGTATGAGAGCAATGAACGTCGCATTGAGGCATTTCTCAAACTTCCTAAAAGAGTGGAATTCAAGGAAAACCTGCAATACATCACATTTCACAATATCCCGACAAGCTTGAAAGAATCCCATCGAAAAGCCATCCGGACCCGGCACTTTATCTTTGGCCATACCACAAATGACCTTATAAATTCCGTCTTCGTCAAAAGGTCTTTCCATCGAACTCGCACTCTGTGAATCAATAGACTCAAACAACAAATCATCTAACTTCGGCCTCCAACAGGCCGGTTCCATGCGGAGGTTCTCATAATAATGCACAATATGGTTTTCTAATTCAGAGGGGGAAGAGAGCTCTTGAGTACTTGACTGAAGTGCCTCAATAGCATTGCTGCGCCTATGTGAATTAGCCATTTTATGGAAGAATTTCTAACATTTATCACCTTCTTTTAGCCAGAAAAATATTAATAAAAGGTTGTTTTTTAAGTATATAAAAAAAATTTGTTTCCCACTACTTGCTTTTTAACCTCTATTTAACATATGAATGACTTGCCATTACCACATTCCCTGTTTCTGCATTTCACAATGATCCACATCCTAGGTAACTTAGGGCCATAGCTCTCTTGCTAGAAGCCACAGATTTTTTAGTACATTATTACTACTATTTGTTATTTGTGAGTGACCATGTGTGAAGCTTGATCCTTGCACATGTTACTGGAGATAACACACCTGGTCTGGATTATGATGGCATTGTGCAGATCATGGTAGTACTACAGTTCTTGATCCCTTGTTGTGGAGTTGTGGTGTGAAGGTTTAAATTTTGGGGGCGAATGATGGAGAGTCCTAGAGTGTACAGTGATGGGAGCTGCTTCACTTGGTCAATTAGATCTTCATTGTGTGGGGCCGATCTTGACCATTTTTAGCTTTGCTGCATTTAATTTGTGTGATGAGGGAGGGGAGAAAATGAAATGGCTTTATCAACAAATCAAAAGATTAGAGAAGAAATTCCTGTGTACTTGGGCTTTGTTGTTATGCTATGGTTGGCAACTTATTGTAGCATTTATCCAACACCATATATGCGCAGATAGCTACTGACGTGGCTGCTCGGGGATTGGATATTCCAGATGTTGAAGTAGTGATCAACTATAGCTTTCCTCTCACCACAGAAGATTATGTCCACAGAATTGGGCGGACTGGACGGGCTGGGAAGAAGGGTGTTGCCCATACATTCTTCATGCAGCAGAACAAGGTAAATTCTCTCTATACATTGTGTGTGGTAGTTCAATATCTTAATCTGACCAGAGGGAGCATCATTCATTATTCAATTCTTTTATTTTCATTTTCTCAAACTATTTTAGGGACTTGCTGGGGAGCTGGTGAATGTTCTCAGAGAAGCTGGGCAAATTGTGCCAGATGCCCTTAAAAATTTTGGCACTCATGTAAAGAAGAAGGTGTGCATTTATTCTTTGTATCATTTTCCTCCCCATGATTAGGTTTTCGTGCTCACTGCTCACTGCTCACTGCTCACTGTTCACTGTTCTTCATACAACTTCAAATAATTTTAAGTACTGACTGTTGCATTGCAGGAGTCCAAGCTTTACGGGGCTCACTTCAAGGAAATTCCTGTAAATGCTCCCAAGTCTAAAAAGATCACATTTGACAACTCGGACGACGAAGACTGAATCATGTGGTAATCTAAACGCGTTTCTTCTATAGGTAGGTATCAAAAGATTTACAGCTGATTGTTGAATACCAATTGCCCTTCGTCCTTTGCAACGCTAGGGCCATCATTTTCCTTGAATATTTTGCCATTCAAATCTGTAAGATGAACCATACCCATTGTTTTCCTGGCTCCTCTTCATGGAGTTGGTATTTGTTGCTACATGCCGTATGATGTCGGCTATGCCAAATCATATTTAATTCTTTTTCGTCTCCTTGAAAACGATGTATTAAATGAGTAATTTTATATGATATTTTTTTTAATTAACAACACTTTGAAACTTACTGTGTTCTGTGTTTCATTTGGCAGTTGCTCTAATGCTAGCTACAAAGTTCACTGGTATATATATATATATATATATATATATATATATATATATATATATATATAGCACTTGAATAATTTGCTATGTGACCCTTTGTCGTACATAATCAGGCTGTTAATTGGCTTTGCATTTCTCTCTCCCCCAAATAAAAATAAATGAATAAATAAGAACCATTAGTTCACGTATTATGGTCTTTGTATGTTACAAAAGTCTACCCAATAACTCGATTTAATTGGGAGATGTTTTGCAATAAATAAATAAGGTACAAACAATAAACGCCATAATAATTCATATAGGTTGGCCTTGGTTTTGGGGTATCGCTCTCTTCAAAGTCTAAGATTCAACACTTTATGGGTGTAAACAATATTTTAGGGCTACACCCTCTGATGAAAAGTTAGCGATTTAATTAGTTTCATGTAGGAAAATTTTTTAAGGTGCGGTGCATGGAACTAGGATTTACTTTGCAAGAGTGGGTGTGAAGGGCCAGACATAAAATAATAAGAGTAATTCTACATGTAATCGTGAAGTGCGTAATCGCCGCATAATCGCTTTGAAAAAGAATGAGGTCCACTATTAAAAAATTAATTTTTTTCATGTGGGTTCCATGTTTTATTTATTTTTTTCAAAGCGATTACGCGGCGGTTACGTAATTCACGGTTGTAAGTATATTTTCTCAAATAATAATAATAATTCATATGGGCCAAAACAATAATAATAATAATAATAATAATAAATCATATAGGCCAAAACACGGATGCCTTGAGAGTCAAAACTTATACAATTCAGTGGTGATGGAAGGGTATATGTTTGACCTGTATGTAATACACCTACGTACGTTTTGTGGAAGAATTAACTGGACTGCGTTGCCTTCTCCAACTAAGAACGAGGTTTCTTCTTAGCATGTGACAGTTTCCTGTGCGTTTTTTTTTTTTACTTTTTTTTTTTGTAACCTTGATTAATACCTTGCTTAACAAACAGAAAAAAGGGTTTGGCCGAGTCTGAAAAAAGCTTATTTCTTTCTTGGTGCACAAAGGTCACAAGTACTTTCGCCGCGTAAGTACTCCATCATTAGCATTGCGAGACTTATTCCATGGAATTGTTCAAAATATGCGTGAGCGAGAGCCAGTACCTCAGAAGTTGGTGAGTTGATGTAGAAGACTTTATGAGCTCACTAAACACCTGAAATTCGCGGCAAGCAGGTTCAGTTCCACCATCTCAATGTATTTTGATGTTGATGCTGAGGGTTTCTAGTTGTTATACGAAACTTCACAAGAACAAGTCAGGAAAAAGATATTTTTTCGGGTTTAAAAAAGTCAACATCCAGAAGATATTTTGCAGTTTTGACTAGTTTGCAATCGGTTGGAAAGAAGTAGCATTGAAATTCACCAACGAAATTTGAATCTAGACAAAGAAAATGGAAGTTGAATGGTCATGATATTAAAAGACAGTACACATGATATTATTTTCTAATGGATGTTTCCCCCCACTTGCAATTAGGACCAGTTGCGGTCATTATTGGCACATTGATCTCCACAAGATAAGATGCAGAATCCATCATCCTATGACATATATACTAATTTTCTTACCAATTACAAGAGTGAAGATAATACTAATGTCTGTACAGTGTTAATAAAAAGAAAATCTCTTTATCTCATGAGCATGGCACTAAGGGTTGTGATTAAGAGAAACTTCCTTCCCTAAGTATAATCCCCTTCTCCTTTTCTTTCCCTTTTTTTTTTTTTTTTCTTCATAAGGATTAATTGACTAGAATTTTCCAGCATGTTTCTTGATGAATAGGTTCTTTGCGCCATAGGCCTGTGGCCTAATTGTCATAACCCTCAGCTTCCAAAATGGAGATTTGGAGTTTGAAACCACCCCCCTCCCCCAGCTTAAAAAAAAAAAAAAAACTTCTTTGCATTATCATGGGCAGGACTCAACAGATGGATCAATTGTCGAATATGCTATCAGTTGAGTGTTAGCCATCCTTATCAATAATTGAAAATGGTTAACAATTTGTTACACATTCTTCAGAATTCAATTATTGGCATGTTCTCTCTTTAAAATTAATTAATTTTTAGTACTTCGCTCTGGAATATCTTAGAAAAATACAACACACTGTCTTAAAAGTATTTTCCTCCGAACCAACTTTAAACGCCTTCTTTTCTTGTTTTCCAATCTAAATTCAAAAAGTCAGAATGATGGTGAAATGCCAGAAGTGTCTCTTAGCTGGTGCAATCACGATATTCCAGAGCAGTTTGTCTTGTGTTGTGTGCAGGCTGCACAAATCCTGTAACATCATTCATGGAACGAAAGCGCTTTGAAATTTCAATCCCTTTGAATTGGTCAATAAATAAAAATTTGACATTGGCAATGATTTTTTTTTTTGCGTGGAAAAAGGCTTTGATGAAATCATGGTTATTAAACAAACGACTACAATTTGTGGCTAATTCAAATTGATAGTTATGGCCATTTGAGGTTGAGTGTAGCCCTTGTACTTTCTATAGTTGATTTGGCTAGCAGTTGGGATTCAAGACTTCATAAAAATAAGCAAGATCAAGCAAAAAAATGGAGCATCAAAATCAAAATTCAGATGAGATCGATCTTGTAATTTTAACTAGTTCGCAGTTGGGTTGGAAAGAATGGAAATTCGCCAAGGGGGTATGAAATAAAGAAAGGAGGTTACGAGGCGATGATATCATATTTCACTTGTGAACCTATAATCTAATGCCACATTATGAGATGATGATGATGAATAGATTTACTCAATAAAGAAAGGAGGTTACGAGGCAATGGCATGACAAGCTATGCACTCGGAATATTCTTTCAAATGAAGAAAAAAAAAAAAAAGATAAACCAAGTAGCGTGAAGGGCAATAAAGAATTCATTGACCAGTTCATTGGAGTAAAAAGTAGACCAAAATAGTTTTGATGGGAAACTTGACCCGTTTCTCCACTTGCAACCTGAACAGGTTGAGGCCATTGGCACGTAGATGTCAACCACATATGATGCAGAATGCAGTAGAATTGTTATATAAGAAAAGCAACTCCAAGACAGTAGCCTCATCTATCTCATTTCATCTCATCTCTCGTATTGCTGCTCCTTGTCTCTCAACCAAAGAAAAAGAAAAAAGAAAACCAAAGGTCTTTCTTTAGCCAAGAAAAAAACACTGGGGGGTTCTGAAAAACACAAATTCCATCAGAAACACAGAGGGTAGCTGAAGAGAAATTAAGAAACAATGGCTGAAATTGTTGTAAACTATGCACTCGACAAGCTTGCAACCTTGTTGACGGAAGAGGTACAACTACACAGGGGGGTCAAGGAAGAAGCTCAGACGATAGCAGAGGAACTGGAACGCATCGAGGTCTACCTGAGAGCTGCTGATGAAATTATAGACAGGAGTCCTGAAGTGAAAGTATCGGTTAACCTATTGAGGGAGGTGGCTTATGATATTGAAGATGCTCTTGATGAGTACAATCTTCGAGTCGCCAGTCCTCCTGGAGACGATTTACTGGCTTCCCTTCGTAATATTACTTCTTCCATAAGAAGAATAAGAGCTCGTCATCAGATTGCTTCTGAAATACAGAGACTCAAATTCAGAGTTCTAAGCATTGCCCAGGGGTACAACAGATTCCGGCCTGAAAATCCAACGGCTGATTTCAAGATTGCTCCCGAGGCATGGCATAACCGCCGACAGGACGCCCTCCTGTTGGAAGAAGCCGATCTAGTGGGCATAGAAATTCCTAAAAAGGAGTTGATCAGCTGGCTACTCCAAGGTGATACTGAACGTGAAGTAGTTTCGGTAGTTGGAATGGGAGGGTTGGGGAAAACCACCCTGGTGAAGAAAGTCTATGATGATGCAGAAGTAAAGCTACAATTCAAGTACCGTGCTTGGATAACTGTATCTAGATCTTTTAATCTGGAAGAGCTCCTAAATAGCCTCGTTCGGCAACTCTACAAGGTGAAAAGGAAACCAGTTCCTCAAGAAGTGGAAGTCATGGACGAGGGTCAGCTAAGAACGAAAATCAATAGCTTTTTGCAACAAAAGAAGTATCTGATTGTGTTAGATGATGTGTGGCGTATTGGAGATTGGGATGCAGTTAAATTTGCATTTCCAAAAAACAGTGGCAGTCGGGTTATGCTCACAACACGTCATGCTGAAGTAGCCTCTGCCTCTTGCATGGAATTCAATGGCAACGTGACCAAGGTCTATCGTTTGAACCCTTTGTCTCCTGAAGAATCCTGGACTCTATTTTGCAGGAAGACTTTTGAGATAAACACATGCGCTCCGGATTCGAATTGGAGGACTCTGGCAGATAGTATCCTTGAAAGGTGTGAAGGATTGCCACTTGCAATTGTGGCAATCAGTGGTGTTTTGGCCACAAAGAGTATAGACGAATGGGATATGATTCGACGAAGTCTGGCTGATGGGCTAGAAGAAAATGATAGACTCGATAGTATTGAGAAAATATTGTCTCTCAGTTACTATGATCTGCCTTACTATCTCAAGTCTTGTTTCCTGTATTTGAGCATCTTTCCTTACAATCAGCCCATTGACAAAATGAGACTAATTCGATTATGGATAGCTGAAGGATTTGTGAAAGCGAAAGAAGGAATGACGTTGGAAGAAGTTGCAGAGGCTTATTACTTCGACGAGCTCTTGAACAGAAGCCTGATCCAAGTGGCAGGGACAACAGGTGAAGGGAGGATCAAAACATGCCGCATCCACGACCGGCTTCGAGAGATAATCATTCGGAAGTCAAAAGAAGAAAACTTTCTGACAATAGTTCGAGAAAACATGATGTTGCCAGAAAAAGTTCGTCGCTTATCAATACAGAAAAGCATGCAGGATGTAAATGACAGGCAGAGAATGCCTAGAGTTCGTTCCTTGCTGATGTTTCGGAGGGTAGATTCACTATCCAAGTCTTATAATCCGATTCTGCATCTTCTTGATCTGAGGCTACTTAAGGTGTTAGATTTGGAAGGTGCACCTCTAGAGATATTCCCAAATGAGATATTCAAGCTGTTACATCTGAAATATCTAAGCTTGAGAAGCACAAAGATAAAAATCATCCCTAGCTCAATTGGGAATCTTCAGAACCTGGAGACATTGGATCTTAAAAACACATTAGTCACTGCATTGCCTGCTGAGATCTCGCGGCTTCAGAAACTTCGCCACCTTTTGGTGTATCGGTATGAAGTGCAATCTTATGCACAGATAGATTCCAAGTATGGTTTCAAGGCCACGGCACATATAACATCTCTCCAGTCCTTACAAAAGCTCTGCTTCATAGAGGCAGATCATGGTGGTAATGATCTAATGAAGGAGCTAGGATGTCTGGATCAACTGCGGAGGCTAGGCATCGTAAAGTTCAGAACAGAAAATGGGGTTGCTCTGTGCTCTTCCATTGAAAAGCTTAAAAACCTCCGAGCTTTGTCGATAAATTCAATAGAAGAGAATGAGATAATCAACCTTGATTGCCTATCATGCCCACCTCGATTTCTTCAGCGGCTATATTTGACAGGAAAGTTAGAGAAGTTTCCCCACTGGATATCTTCTCTCCATAGCTTGGCCAAGGTGTCTTTGAAGTGGAGTCAATTAAGAGATGATCCACTTCAATCACTTCAAGATCTGCCGAATCTTGCAGAACTTGATTTTCTGCAAGTTTATGAGGGAGAGACATTGCATTTTAAGGCTGAAGGATTTCAGAAGCTTAAAATCTTAAGCCTTGATAAAATGGATGGGCTAAAGACGGTAATAGTAGATATGGGTGCCATGCCTTTACTCGAAAAGCTGTCCCTCCAGCGCTGCAAATTGTTGCACAGCCTGCCATCAGGCATTGAACACCTTAGGAAGTTGAAACTGCTGGAATTTTGGGACATGCCTGCTGAGTTAATCATGACAATACGACTGGAAATTGAAGGTGGAGATTATTGGAAGGTAAAACATGTGCCTGAAATCAACTCTAGCTATTGGAGAGATGGAGGTTGGGATGTCTACTCATTATATAGATCAATTGATAGTGAGATTCCAGCCCCAACTAGGCGCCTTGAACTTCCTCCGTATTGGAAATAGGATTTTTGTTTCCTTAACTTGTGACATTTTTCATTATGTTTTACTAGTAAAATGTTCATGAACACTAGGTGTAAATCCACCTCAATAAAAGCTCAAACTCAAATCAATTTGAGCTTGTCTGCTTTATGTGCCTTGTAAGCAGATACTAAATAATGATTGCTACAAGTTCGTGTTCTCCATGAACATCTGATCCTAGTTTTTCAAACATCTTCTTTGAAATGTTGAAAATCTTTAAAGCCTTCAGCTATGCAGATTTTCGACTATTGAAAAAAGGAAAGAATGTGATTGCTGGTGAAATCGCAATCTTGCTTCTAGGAACTCATAATCTACTAACATTGGATGGAGACATAAGAATTCGGTGCTGATTTATTAAGATCTCGTTTCGTTGAATTTTCAGTGTGTGGTGACTACTGCTAGTAAAGATTGCATTTTTCTTTCATCTCAACAGTCATAATTCAATTTGGATGCAAACTTTTTTTTTTTAGTTGGAAGATGCAGTGTATCGGTTTTAATAGTTTGTGGTGCAGTTTTAATTTTGCAGAAAAAACCTGAATCCTGATAGATATCGAAAGAATCTTACCTATGTCTACATCATATCACATGTTTGCTGAGGCACACATGCTTCATTTATTGTGCAAACTTTGTCGCTTCTTTTGCTTTTGCTGTGTCTGAATCGAAGTATAGAAGAAGAAGAACAACTTTGTCACTTCTTTTGCTGTGTCTGTTGTTATGAATTTAACTTATCTTGAACTTATCTCTAAGTGTACACGAAGAAGAAAGAGTAGTAATTACCGCTCTTGATACAATCGAATATCTTTCTTCATGCATTGTCCAGTCTGTCAGGTATTGGATTTTGCCAAACTTTGGTAGTAACTCCATGCGGGAATTTGTGCGGCGAGTTTTTTTTTTTAGAAAAATTATACTCATCATCCTTACACCACACACCACACGTGATTTTTTTTATTTTTTCCCCCTTAACAAATATATAATGTAAGGATAATGAGTAGAACAATTCAATTAGTTTAGTAGAAATAATAAATAATAAATAATAAATAAATAAATAAAAATAAGTGTAATACGTAAAATGATGAGTAACAAAACTCCCGGCAAAGAAAAGCTTAGGAATGCTCCCTACAACATAAAAGAGTGACTAGAACAGGGACTGATTGAAGTTTTTGCCATCAGTGAGAGTGCTAGAACTTATCTCGCAGTTTGCTCCCAACCCTACTTGTTCAAACAAAAGTAATGTAGTAAGTCTATTAGTGACTTGATTATCGGAGTATATGTGACCAGTAGTTCGTATTCTATCTTTGTTCTTGTTCCGAAGCCGACGACATGGTCTTCGGGCTGACTGTAATAAGGTCAAAAAGTTAGTCATAACCAAACGGGAGTAAGAAAGAAATAGTTTTGATCAATTAAGGTAGTGAAACAAATGCACAAACAGAAACCAACCCAAGCACACCACCAAAAGCAATAAAAAAAGTCGAACAAAACTTCCGGTCTAGCGATATTCAAAGTATGGTAGAGCTGGAAGTCAGAGATGAATAGGCCAGAGTAATACATACAGGTGTCCAACAGAAGCTCAAAATATTGGGCAACTTTTTTGTATAGCAGAAACCTTTTTTGTCTAAGACATCATCTTCATAATAAACTCTCAAGCTCGTCCAAAATTTTCTGGCCTGTGATAAGCTGAGGTGGCTGCTCAAAATATTTCAGATAAGAGGCCAATCTTATGGTCATCACCCAAAAAATGTTGGAAAAAAAAATGAGGATAAAATGAAATTAGGGCTAGCTCTCCCATCTATGCAGTTTCCTGGCAGCTATTCTTACATGATGCTGATATGCACGGATTAAACAAAATTATCAGCCATGGGAAGGATTTCTCTACGAAACGTTATCTCCTAAATATGTGAATACCCTTCTCTTGAATACTCGAGCTAAATTAACAATTTCAGATTCCCTCATCTGTCTAGTCAGGATGTCAGACTGCCCATGTCTCTGATTCTTCCTGGACAACCTATTGGCAATGTCAATGGACAAGCTGGCAATATCCCTGCTATTTGTTAACGCTCGCAATGCAGTAATTGAATATGTAGGATGGGACACAATTCTGTTGAGTAATATAAGCACCTCCCGAATGAGCAAGGTCCTACAAAACAAATCCACGCGGGATAATCAACAAATAAAATTAACAAAGGAAAAAGAAAGAGGAAAATATCAGCAAAGCTGAGGAGCAATTGCAAAAGATATAGCACAACTAGATCTCTTTGCTAATGCAAAAAGATATAGCAGGGACTGAATCTATTCTCCTAGATCCGTGCGATATTTTTTTTTTTTTTATTGGCACTGGGTGTCTAGAAACATCGTCCCAACTAATCGCAGGATTGCACAGGCCCTCGACAATGAGTTTCCCGCAAGTGCACCTCGGGTAATTCAAGAGAAAAATCCCCTAGTCCGAAGGCCCCTAGAAATTGTTTGCACCCAAAAGGATTTGAACCTTGGACCTGAGGGAGCATACTCCCAAGCCCAAAACCTTTAGCAGTTGAGCCAACCCTTTGGAGTTATATATCCATGCGATATTAGAAGTCTAGAAGGTACTACGATTTTTGGTGTACAGAAAAGATGGTGTCACCTTGTCGTTTAAATGTATTACTACATGCAAGTATTGAGGTTTTTAACATCAGTTGATATTTAATCATACTTGAATGAAGCCTTGTTTGGACTCTGGTACTATCTACCACATCTGGCTTGATAAAAATGCAAGACTCCAGAACATAAAAATTAAAAGTGAAACCGGTTTGCTATAGACAGAGTAGATAGGTCTGAGACATATGATAGCAAGAGACTAAAAACACCACTCATGATAGGGTGCTATGTGGTATTTGAGAATTCCTTTTCCTCTATTTGATGTTTGTTAAAATTTCTTAAGATAGGAGAACTTAAAAAATCATCACTGTGGAAACTTGTAATCAAATTGTTTTGGGGAAAAAAGTGCTTCAAGAATCACTTTGACAAATATTCAATGCAATAAAGAGAGAAGCAAAATTAAAGGCAGTTCTACAACTAAAAAGAAATGTGTGAATATAAATTCCTAAGGCATGCAAACCACTTGCCTCTCTTTGGAAATTTCTGGGGGTCCAGCACAAACTGATGCTTCAATGTCCATCTCTGATACAAGCACTCTCAATGTTAACATAAGAAAGCTTGCCTCTCTGTAAAGCTGGAGACTTGTGAGAATTTCAAAGCCATGTTTTCCGGATGAGGCTAAGAAGGCCAACACAATAATGGCATCTCTACGGAGAGTCAACTCCTGAATATATAATCATTTAAAATCGTGAACATATTATATTTGGAATTTGTAATATGAAAAATCCATGGGTAAGCATTTAACAAGAAATTGCAGAATTCTAACTAGTCCCTCTGTTTTAAATTGTCGTGGATTAAAACCGGTACCATGTTAATGAAGAAAATGTACACCACTGGCACTTTTACCAAATTGCCAAAAGCTGGCATGGTTTTTTCTTGATTGGTCTATTGAATATTTGGAAGAGAATACTCAAATTGGGACATAAAAAAAGTATGACACTCCATATAAGATAGATGGAGCAGTGTCAAAGGCAGATGTGGACTTCTCACCCCCAACGTGATTTCTTTGCAATTCCTTTTTCTTTTTATTTTTTAAATTTAAATTGTTCCAAAAAATTTAATGTTTCTATTTTTAAAAATTTGTTTTTTAAATCTTTTACAAGTTTGCCGCATGATTTGTCAAAAAACTATTGGTGCTGAAATGGCGTTGGTGCGCCCCCGGGGTTGTCTGTGAAGCAAGCAGCATGGACCATTTTAGTATGTAATTGGTAATCCTGGGGTGCAAGGTATCTTCTTTGCCAATGAAATAACTCGGCCTCCCCTTGGGTGCCTCATTCAAGTCTCTTATCTATCTGGGATGGGGTGATTGAAAAAATGGAGAGAAGGTTGGCTAGTTAGAAAATGATGCATCTATCCAAAGGTGGGGAGGATTACTTTGATCAAAAGTAATCTTTCCAAATTACCTACCAACTTCTTATCTCTGTTTTCACTACCCACCAAGGTGGCTCTCCACTTGGAGAAGCTACAACAGGATTTCCTATGGGGAGGTATGGACGAGGAGTTTAAATTCCACCTTGAGAATTGGCCCCAAGTAGGCACCCTGATGATTTCGAGTGGTGGTCTGCGAGTTCAGAACTTACTGGGTTTCAACAAAGCTCTTCTGCGTAAGTGGTTGTGGATATATCAATTAGATGGGGGCATTATGGAGAGCTGTTATCGTTTCAAAGTTTGATGGGGCTTGGGATGGATGGTTCTCAAATGAGGTGAGTGGACCACATGGGGTGGGGCTTTGGAAGCATATAAGAAGAGGATGGGATACTTTCTCTAGGCACACTTGTTTCGAGTTGGGTGACGGGTCCATAATTAAATTTGGCATGATCCTTGGTGTGGCAGCAGGCTGCTCAAGGAAGCCTTCCCAGCTATTTACAGCATTTCGAGAGTGCAGGCAGCTTCAGTGGCAGATCTCATTGACCTATCTAGTGGAAATCCCTAATGGAACATTGCTTTCTTTAGAGCTGCACGAGACTGGGAAGTGGACACTTTTTCTGCATTCTACAATCTAGTATACTATTCCAAAGCCAGAGTGAGGGTGGGAGAGACTGACAAGTTGGTGTGGCAACCTGTAAGGAAAGGTAGATTTAATGTTTGTTCATTCCACAAGGTAGATAAGGAGCACTCGGTGGATGAACTTAGATGTTTTTTCTTTAATTCCTTATTTCAATGGGCTTCGGCTGTTGTATTTAATGGAACTAGTGTCCATGATTTTCTTGTTTCTTTTTCTAGTTCCTTTTTTTTTTTTATAAGTAAACGATATTATTGATAAAGGTACGCATAACCCAAGTACACAAGATAATATACAAGAGATAAGACCTATCTAGGTCGAAGTAGAGGAAACAAGAAAATCATGAAAATTTAGGCCATTAAAATCTAAAGCTATGGCCCATAGACATAAAGTACGAAAAAATAACGCTTGAAGTTCCTCGGGTGACCGCTCCTTGTTTTCGACGGTCCGATCATTTCGTTCTTGCCATATGCACCACATGATGCAGCTCGGGATACTCTTCTACACCTCCTTAATTTGTGGGACACCTCTTGGGAGAGTCCAGGTAGCCAGTAGCTCAACCACTGTTGCAAGCATTACATACGATAACTCCACCCGGCTAAACATTTTAGTCCACAATGCTCTAGCTGTCTCACAATGGAACAAATGATGATCTACTGTCTCGCCAGATTGCTTACACATACAACACCAGTCAAGGATGACGACCTTGCGCTTCCTCGGGTTATCGGTTGTCAGAATCTTCTCCAAGGCTGTTGTCCAAGTAAAAAAGACTGCTTTAGGAGGTGCCTTATTCCTCCAAATTTTCCTCCATGGGAACTGGTTGTTTGGTAAAAGTGTAAGGGACTTGTAGAAGGAGCGAACCGAGAAGGCAACCTTACCCGCTGGTGTCCACCATAGTCTATCAACTTGTTGTCCATTCATCACCACGGAATATAATAGGCTGAAGAAAGCCTTAAAGCTGTCTACTTCTCAATCTTACGCCGCTCTACTAAACGTGACATTCCACTAAACTTGGTCCCCTGATCGAAGCATAAGGTCTGCTACTGAGGTTTCTTGATCACGTGCCACTCGGAATAAAGCTGGAAAGGAATCCTTTTAAGGCCTCATCCCCGCACCATTTGTCACTCCAAAACTTTTTCCGGGAACCCTCGCCCAACACTAATTTAGAATGGCGATTAAACACCCCCCCACAACCCACGCCTGATGTGCTTCCAAACCCTCACTCCATTAGCCCCACTTACCTTTCCGGTACACCAACCGCCCCACAAGCTTCCATATTTACAATCAACCACCAATTTCCATAGGACTTCTGGTTCCATGTTATACCTCCTTAGCCACTTCCCGAATAAGGCCCGATTGAATGTTCTCAAATTCTTTATACCCAACCCACCTGACGAGATTGGCCTGCACACCTTGTTCCAACTGACTAAGTGGAATTTGAATTCATCCCCCAACCCGCTCCATAAGAAATCGCAGAATAGTTTTTCGATACGAGCCGCCATACTAGCTGGAATAGGGAACAAAGACACGAAATAAGTGGGTAAGTTAGAAAGGTAATCTTACAGATGCTGAGGTTGTTGTAGAGACAAGACTGTTCAGTGCTCAATATGTTGTTGCTATAATGACAATGTCTCGGAGATTACTGGCAAGGGCAGCTGAGGGTCTGGAGAGTTAGCAAAATGCATCTCTGCTCCGATCATGGTGTACGGCCTCAACAGAGAAAACTAATGGTTGAGGCATTATTTGTTCCTGATTCAAATTAGGAATATTATTAGAGGATTGTTGCTCGGCCATGTTATCGCTCTAGATATCAGAAAACTAGGTCAGTAAGCAATGGGAGATTTTTGTTCTGTGTTTATTTCGAAGGGAGTTTTTGGTCTTTTAACAAGAAACTCGGAGCTTTCCAAAGCTTGACAAGCCTTCAGCATTTGTCGAGACACTATGTTTTTTAAGGGGGAATGATTGTAATGCCAAGAAGGGTTGTTGACTTCCTAGCAAGTTGGAATGGGCTACGTGGTAATGCTCAAATCGCAGCAATGTGGAAAATGGTCCCAATTTGTCTATGGTGGTGTCTTTGGAGTGAGCAGAATGAAAGAATCTTTGAGGATCATCAACAGTCAATGGACAAGTTTAGACTTCTATACTTTATTCCACTGGTCAATTGTAATCGATTTCAATGGCTTGAATAGCCATGATTTCCTTGTATCGTTGGGCACTCATGATTAGGTGTCACTCTTGTATATGTCCCATGTACTTGGGCTACGCCTATTTATATTCTCAATAAAGTCCTTGTTTTACTAATAAAAAAAAGTATGTAATCCTGAAATTTGTAAGGCTATTTGTTCTCCTTGTCAAGTAATCAATAATAATGTTTTGATGCGCAGCCAACAAGCAAAAAATGCAACCTAATGTGCTACACATGCATACTAATTGTTAAAGGAAACTCTACTTTACTTTCACTTCCTGTATTCATTCTGAGCTTCTTGTTACTAGAACATCCATTCTCTATAAATACTATGCCTCCATTCCATAGTTGACTCCCCTAACGCTTTCACTTCCCCACTATACAATAATTGGAAAAACAAATCATTGTCCTACTACTGAACACCTACCCCTCCCAAACCATATGCTTCTCAGTGTGATTACTGTTACTACACAAACAAAGAGCATTCACAATGGCTCATGTAAAATACATTTTTCTGTAAAATATAAAGAAAGTTGATCAAAAGACCCTTCCAATGGATTTTGTATTTTGATCTTTATTTTACTTTTTGTTACAGTAATCCTCTAGATGTAGAGAATACTGTTCACAACTCTAAAATATTTTTAATTATTTTCTCTCCTTTGCAAATTCATTGGTAGTTAGAAGAAATATTTGAAATGAAGAAAAAATATTAAAAAAAAATATTTAAATGATATAGAAAAAACATAGATAAGCTGATGTATGACCTATTGTAAAAATTAGTATGTAAAATAGAAAAAGTGAGTTTTGATGATGTATTTTGAAAGAAAGGATAAAGGAACCATTGTGAATGCTCTAATATAGGGAGTCAAGTGGTAAAGGCCTTGGGCTTGGGGGTATGCTCCCCCCAGGTCCAAGGTTCAAATCTCCTTGGGTATAAACAATCTCCAGGGGCCGCACCCCCTAGTGAAAAGTAAGCGATTTAACCAGTTCTGTGTAAGGAAACTTCTGAGGATGCGGTGCACGGGACTCTGCCTTGGAGAGGTTCCCCGACATAAAAAAAAAATCTATATATATATATAAAGTCAAATCTTAAAAAAGCCACCTCCCAGAACAGTGCTCCATACAACCAAATTCTTTTTTTTTTTTTATAAGTTCCATACAACCAAATTCTCACAAGCTGACACTAGTAAAAACCATGTCCAAGGCTCAGTCCAAAAATACGAAATTCACACAGTTCAAAAAAAAAATAAAGAGGAAGAGGGCGATGTCTTTAATAGAATGCATACCAGTATTCCATTTCCACTGCACGCTAAACAATCTGCCAAGCCTTGAAGAACCTCAAGGAATTTCTGAGGCCTCACATTACCATCAACAGGAGCAGCACCCTCGCCATCCTTACAGCCAGAGAAGAATGTCACCAATATTTTTGGACCTTCAATTAAACAAAGAACCAAAAGCTGAAAGGGTAAGGCAGAATACGCTCAACTAACTGAAAATCAAACTATATAACTAGGGGTGAAAACAGGCTGACATGATAAAAATAATAGCTATTTAAGTTCAACTATTTTACTCTCATGAGAAAGTATGTGTTTCCACTTGGACAAACTACAATTGAGCTCAGTCTATAGTTCGATCTCAACAAAAACAGGGTGGCGAAAATCAACTCCAAGTATAATTAAAAAATCGGAGTATCATAAAAGTGAACACAGAAAATCCTAAAAGATATCGCATAGCCCCTATACTGAACTAAAAGCTATCCAGTTTACAAAAACTTGAAGCCAAAACAAGAATGGAGTGAAATAAAATAACAAAGAACAAGGACTTATCCCAATAATGTAGGAACATATTGATAAGAAAGGCAGCAGTAAGCTCACATTATTATTATTTTTTTTATATATGACGGGGAAATCATCCCACGGCAGAGCCCTTAGAACTCACCCATGGAACCTATACCCCCAGGGAGACTAGCACAACAACCCACCACCATGGCCTCCCACTTAAGTCGCAGTTTGATCCAAGCGGGAATCGAACCTGTGAGATGGGGCTCATGCACACAAGTTCACCCTTACCACTTGGGCTACCCACAGATGGAGTAAGTTCACATTATTATTGTCAACTCCCAGTTGTTTGTTAAAAAGAAACAAAATAAGGGAACATACAGTTTAGCAACAGATGTAGAAGATGCACAGCATGCTTTTGCACTTGCAAGCCAGCTTCCTTTCTCAGCAATTGTGAAAGACTTTCAAACACCATTGTCAGGCCAAACCTGTCTCAACCAAAGATTACATTAGGACATGCAAAGAAGTTACATGTTATGGTATAACATCCAAAAGGGTACTCAAAAACATACTTTTCCCTCTCAATATAAGCAATAGACTTCGTTATAATCACATTCATGACTGAGACTGCCTCTAGGTTCACACATTCTTCAGTATTCCTCATGACAATTTGATGCATAAATTCAACTAGAGAAACCCAGTCTACATGAGAAACTGAAATGGCAGTATCATGATTGGTCTCCATGCATGGAATTCTGGCATCAGGTAGTATATTCCCAAGTGGAGTGGAGTCTGAATCATTTCTGCTCACACGGCACAGGCCTCTATCAAATCCATGAGAATCCACAATGTTGTTCCCAGAGCAAAGTCCTTCAACAATCACATTGTCCCTGAGTAGAGTTCACTGAAAAGATCAAATCAAAGTTCATAAGAATGCGGACGTACGAAAATAAAAAGTAGGACAATTGAATTTCAGAAAAAAACAACTGTAAAAAACAAGAAATACCTCAACCCCCCCCCCCCCCCCCCCCCAAAAAAAAAAAAAAGAACCCAAAGGACAAACCGAATACAAGAACTCTGACCAAAGGTCCTCCAGCCTCATAATTCACTATTAACGACACCTGTCATGCACCACCAGGGCCCTTATCTCTAGCAACGGCAAAAACAAATCTATCACAAGGTGCCATAGAATATCAATCCTCTATGATCAACCAACAGCCCAAAAGTATCCCTTCCAGGGCCACTGCCACTTTCACTGCACATTCCAACTCTTCTTTTTCACCACCTCCGACTCAGAAAGTACAATGAGGGAAATCTGGCATCAAGTAATGGGGCGATTTTGCCCAAAAACACTTTTTCAAAGGGCCCTAGACCTATAAGATTTACTTTTATCATGATTGTGTCCTAGCTTATTAGCAAAAGGTACTCAATGGATTTTTCCAGTTGGACCTTCAATTTGAGGGCATTCTGGAAATTCACCCAAACAGTTAAAATAATGGCCCTAACATCACCATACAATATGAAAATTCAATATTCTATCAAATTATGGTTCCCACATTACTAAAAAGGATATTACCCACCAGAGAGCAGTCAAGCCATCCCAAACCATTACAACTTCGTAAGATCCTTGATCAAATCTTTATAAATAAAATGTAAAAGAAAATAAATTATCATGTGACTGTGGGACAATAAATTTGAGTAGTTGCAATCCAAGATCAAACCAGCAGATACAGCATCAAAGTATATTAAACTATGTGCTTCCAATTTTTGTACAATGAAACTGAAATGATTTAAATAAAAATCTGTAAGCAAGAGTGAGATACCTTCTTTCGAACTTCCTTTCCAAACTCAAGAGGTGCTTCAAAAAGACATGCAATATACGTAGAGATCTATGAACAATGACAACCTTTACCAAAAACGAATAAAGTCATCAACAAGAGACGAGACAAAAAGTAAAAATAAAAATAAAAATAAAAGGCAAAGAAAAACAAAAGGAAACTCTGCTAGTGGTTAACTTGGTAAAGAAAAGCAACCAAGTAGCATAAGCAGGCATAAGGTTCTATTTACCTATAAAAAATAGTCAGGCATAAGGTCATTAGAACTTTTATATTGCGGACAAGGTATACAATAATATGCACAAGTTAGGAGCCCTTACACAACCACTACTTCAAAAATAAAAAAGATATCATTAGCTGCTCAGTCAAGAATGCAGGAACTTTTTTTGTTTGGTAAGAATGTGACTGCATTGAAAAATATTAGTTCTACAGCATGCAAGAAATTTAATGAGTCTCGTCAGCATGCTTCTTTCTCTCTTTATTTATTTATTTTTATTATTATTTTTTTTTTTTTTTTGGGGGGGGGGGGGGACAAAGGGTATGGCAAACTGAGGAGTTCCATATATGGTCTAGATTGTCGCCACATAACAGCATATGATATCTACAATAAAAATTACAGGTTAATAACAGCACTAACTGGAAATTGCGATCCTCAACTAAAAGTTTCAGATTCCATATGATATATTCCATGACAGAAGATAAAATTCCAAGCAACAGAACCCCTCTTTGTTTTTGGTGGACAAAGAATCAAATGATCCCAAGCCCCACTCATCTAGTAGGCGCACACCCTAACATGTTTTGGAAGTCCAATTTCTTAAATCAGAGTTATTTGAGAGCTAAGAGACATGAGATAACTGACGACAATGTCAAAACCACATTTATAACAACTTTTTTTTTCTTTTTTTTTTTGATAATTTTTTTTTTATGATGGGGAACCACCCCATGGCAGAGCCTTTAGGACTCACCCATGGAACCTAAGCCCCTGGGGAGACTAGCACAACAACCCACCGCCATAGCCTCCCACTTAAATCGTAGTGTGATCCCAGGGGAATCGAACCTGTGACATAGGGATCATGCACACAAGTTCGCCCTTACCACTTGGGCTACAACACAACTATATCAAGACAATCTTATCAATCAAATCAACCAAATAGTTTCCAGGCACCAATCAATATTGAGATGGGCTAATAGTCACGATTGCTTCACCTAAATTCAACTGATAGCTTTCACTACAAAGTTTAACTGGTTCCTTTGATAAACATGAAGGGTTAAAAGGGTTTTGATTTAGGAATCCATATACACAATCCAAAAGAAAAGCACCGGACTGTTCAACGAAAAAAAATTAGAGATCACTTTGGTATGCAAAGTTCCTTATAATAAAAAAAAAATGGCTCACCAACTCACATTTTCTAGAGTACAGAGATCAAGCAATGGTTCAAACAAAGCCTCCAACCGTATGCCTCCATTACTGATCTGCCATAAGAATCAGTTGAGAGATAATAAAGCAGTTTTTTCAGGGCACGATTAGCATTCAAATGCATATGATGCAAGTCACCTCAGCAAGCGTTAACATGACAATGATGATATATCGATACATGTGCATGCAATAAAGAAGTCATTGATTGAAGAAGAAATTTGACCTTTAACTACAGTTTTAAGAGTTAAAAATAAATCCAGCTCTCGTAAGGTCCATAAATAGTTTCAACCATTCTAATAGGTGTAATTTCATACAAGTACAAGAATATCAATATTTGCAAGAAAACATCAATCATAAAGGTTTTTTGTTTACTGATAAAAAAAAAAGTGCAAGGATGCAGACAATAAATGATCCTCTGGGTATTGGAAACCACCCATGCAACCTACTATTAATGAGATGAGAAACAAAAATGCAAAGCTAACTCATCTAAGTGGTTAAACTCCCAAAACCTATGAAATAATAAGTCGGGCCGAGACCGGTTGACAGGTTAGTCAGAGAAACCCCCAACACAAAGCGGCAGAATAATAAAATAAATCCTATTATGCATTGAAGTTCTAAACTAGTAAGCTGATAAATTGACATGCACGGATGCACCGACACCCTAACTTCTAAAGTTCTACATTGACAATGCAAATGAAAAGGAACATCCCAGCCATTGTGCCATAAGCCTTAGTAATTTTCTTTCTCAGCTTCAAAATTTAAAAATGTGGAGCACAGATTACAACATAATCATCTTCTAGTAAAGATTAAAAGCTGCAGATTTGGCGCTAGCTTTGCGTTTTAAGGCAGTTGATAACAGCCAGGAGATATCTCCTGTATAAACATAAATGCAATTGCAAATTGAAGAGTACCTTTGTCAACACAGAGTAGAGATGAGACACTTTTGCAGCTTCTGTTGTATGAAAAGTGTGCATATGGAACTTAAAAGCTACATCAGAACTTCCATCTTTGAGTGAGTCCACTGCCAATTTTGAAACGTTCATGCTCATGAACCCAAAAAGGACATGAAAATCTGTCTGACACATCACAAGCAACTTGGTAATCAAATTTATTCTGATATTTCGGCAGTTTGGAGAGCCCCAGATGGCTAACAACTTCTCAGAGAGAGTAAGACAAACAAGTGGATCATCAGGATCACACTCCGTCTGAACTCCAATGGCTTTATAGGTTGGCATAGCTAGGGTACAACGAAAGGCACAATGAAGATGTGAGAAACATGAAGTGAAGGTTAAGTGAAAAGAAAATGATCTCCACTCATTGCTAACCTCTATCAACCCAAGAGCCAGCCTGATCCTTTGACAATATTGAATTCTGAAAATTTTGTGGAACTGCATGATGATCCCTAGCAAGACCTCCACATTCCCTGCCACT
Source organism: Juglans cinerea (assembly GCA_961763995.1). Taxonomy (NCBI): domain Eukaryota; kingdom Viridiplantae; phylum Streptophyta; class Magnoliopsida; order Fagales; family Juglandaceae; genus Juglans; species Juglans cinerea. Next base: position 26,224,727 of record CAUIVZ010000004.1, on the reverse strand, counting down.
GTGGCCACAATCATTCACAATCTTTTTTGCTAATGTCTATATATCTCAAAGATAATACAAAAGACCCCACAAACCTCATTTTTCCTTGTATTATACAACAACCATATACTTAATTTTTTTTAATAATTAATAAGAAATTTTATTACCAAGAATAGGCAAATCCCAAGTACACAGGACGTAAACAAAGGAAATACCTACTACACTCTAGAAAGCAGAAAAAAGGCTAATACAAATTCAGAAAATTATCATCATTCATTACAAGAGTCTTAGCCCACAAACACAAAAGTACTAAAGAAAAAATTCCTAAGTTCTTCCAAAGAACGTTCTGTCTTCCAAGCATCTCCCATTCCTTTCCAACCAAAGACACCACATTAAACACAAAGGAATCATTTTCCACATGGCAGCTAGCGTTTTCTTCCCTCAAAGCCATACCAACATGCAAGAAGATCCACCACTTCCTTAGGCATCACCCAATCTATACCCATCCGACCAAAAACCTTATTCCACAAAGACTTGGCCACCATATACTTAATTCTCATAATAGTTGTAAACGTTATATTCTAAAATATAAAAGACAAAAATGTTGCACCTTCTTTAGACCCTCAAAAGGTCGAGTTAGCTGAAAGATAAAAATGATCATCCAGCCTGATACAAAATTTTTCACCAAACCACAATTTTGTAGCTCTGGTGCAAACATTGCCTCCTCTCCTTGCAAGAATATGGTGGACAGTGAGGGTTCTCAAGTTTATCAACATATTTTATATCTCTTTTTTTCAAATTCCAACTTTGGTGGCAGAAAAGGTGGGAAAACTTCAGAGAGATTTCCTTCGTACGAGTTAAGGAAATGGTTGTATCACATGGGTAAGTGTAACAATGTTTGTGCTCTCTTCAAAAGGGTAGCTTAGGTACTCAATGGCTTAAGGGAGTCCAACACCACTGTTAGGGAAGTGGCCCTAGAGATTGGGATAGAAAGGAATAATCTCTTTGGAGGGTGGTGATTTCAAAATGTGAGCAAGGGAGAAGGGGTTAGCACACTTATGTCAGTTAGGAAATTGAGTGACTGCAGAAAAGTTATTAAAAATGATTGGAACAAATCTAAATTACCTCATCTTCAAGGTAGGAAACCAGAGCAAAATTAATCTTGGCATGATGTATGGCCACCATGCATGTAGTGGTACTTTACTAGTACGGTTGCCAAAATGTGATGACATTTTTTCTCGCTAAGTAAAATTGGAGGTTAGAAATTCAAGACTCAGCCATTGTCCATTTGCCTATTTCATTTTCATAGATAAAGTCAGGTGATGCAGATGTGGGGCATCTATTCCGTTGTCCAGTTTAGTTATAGTGCATTTTAGGCTACCATTTAAAACATCTCTTCATTAAGGCAAATTTCTTCAACCCTTCGGACAAGAGTCTCAAAAATTATTTTTGGGTCTTTCAACTTTTAAGCAGAGATATATGTTGTTTGCTTTTCAGGCCATCAGGAAATTGAAGTACTTGTGGTACTTCTAACAAACATTCACAGTCTTTCCCAAGCTCTTGGAAAATACGGGAATAGTAAGACTGAGATAGTTAGAATGCCTTGTGATCTAATGGAGGTTACTAAAGATATTTTGAAACGATTTTAGATAGAGAAGAAAATGTCAAACATTTGATTAACAAATTAATAATCCTAACAACAAAGGAATTTGCACCACAAATTAGAGCTACGATAATGGCATGGCAAAAAGAAAGGTAAAAGTATTAGGGTACAATACTCATATAAGAGTTTGAGTCGGTATCTATTACATCTGACAGAGATTTCAGTTATAATGTCAATTAGTATGTCATATGTCGTGTAAGGGCTTATCTTCACATGCCCTTGTTTGCCATGTCCTAGATGCTATGGAGATATTCTAGTGTTTAGTATCTTTGAGTGTGATTTAATCAGGAGAGAACCAACAGACTTGAAATTAATGGTTCAAGATTCTACCATATACAGACAGGACACGGTGTGACAGGAAAAAAAAAAAGGAACTTTCACTCACAAGTTTGTACTCTTTGAGGAGTGGACATCAACATCTTTTACTCCATTCTTGGGAAATACACATTGAATCTGCACCTCATTTTTGCCTCTTTCCTTCCTTAGTTCAAGGCATTCATGTTCCTGAATCAGTATCAACATTAACCTTTGGGCAAGTATATTTTATGAAAAGAGAAAAACAAGAAAAGGAACAGCTTAAGAAAATGACCAACATACAAAAGGTTCCAAAAATTAAGTGCATAAGGACCACTTTTCCGTTTCATACAAAACCTTCCACATGATATAAGGCTTAAAGCAATAATGCAGGTTAAAGAGTTATCATACAGCATAAGCAGAATATATAGATAAATATCTATATATATATATATATATAGAGAGAGAGAGAGAGAGAGAGAAGAAACTGTCAAAACTCAAATAATATAATACCAGATTAGAGGCAATGATATGGGTCTGTCACTAACACCTATTTTAGGAACATGGTGCAAATGAAAGCATGAAAAAAGAAATGCATTCCATCCCTAGCCATAAAATTACTCGGTTTCTCAAATTGCTATCAAGCACCAAGAATAAATGCTAGATATCACTTCCTTGAAACATTAAAGCCTCTTAGTGCATGCTTGGGTTTGAGTTGGGAGACTTAAAAAGTGATTTTAATAGCCTAAAAGCTCTTTTAAAGAAAAAAATAGTATGTTTGGTAAATTTATAAAAAGTGCTTTGAGCACCTAAAAAAAGCTGAAAATCCACTTTTTAAAATAGCACCAAATTGAAGCTTTTGTCGAAAAGCTCCTGCAGATAATACCACATTTTTAAAAAACTATAGTAACTAACTTTAAAAGCGCTTTAGGTGCATGCTTACCAAACAGTAAATTACTTTGTAATAGTAGAGCTTTTTAAAAGCGCTGCTATGAAAAACTCTATTTCCTACCGCAATCCCAAGCAGGCCTTTAAAAGACTATTTAGCCAAGGAAGCCTACATGGGGCTTTATGATTGAATCCTCGATTTAAAATAACAAACAAATGACGGTGAAAAGAAAAGTGAAAAGGAAAAGGAAAAGGAAAATAACATCGTGATGTGATTCTAAAGCAACAAAAGAGAATAACATGTACCAAGTCTGTAAGATGCTTCGACGCATGTCCCAGTTCCCTCTGCAGTTATGATTCATGCACACTTCAATTAGAACGTACATTAACTCATTCCTTAAAACGATAACATATGCCATATCACATCTCAATTTGACCAACTATTTCAAACACGAAAGGACTGCATCAGAATCAAACCATGAAAAGAATGGATACTTAAATTTCATGTTAAATAACTGAAAAAAAAAAATTCAAAACCATTCACCAATTCAACATGATACTCTCATCAAACAAATGAAATCCATTTTCAGGCATTCCATCAATTCTACCATAAATTCCAAAACCCAGATATGACAGATAATCCACAAACAATTTGCCACTCGTATTCTTCAATTTCTTCAAGGTGAAACCCTATCCTAAATATGAATAGTAACAGTTTCGTTAAAAAAAGCCTTTATCTTTTCTGTTCTTTTCTAAACAGCAGCAGAAATATCGCTCGATGGCATACAAAAAGCAGTGATATTAAAAACCAAATGTATCGATCAAAAAAAAAATTCGGATACAATTTCGGTGGGATTGATACTTCAAAAAAAAAATGTACCTATCAAAAAACAATTACAAACCAAATGCACCCAGAACTGAAGAAGGGCCCAATCAATCCCACCGGAAATTGTATCCCACAAAAAAATCAACAACTAAATAAGTCAGATTTTCTCTTTATTGTTCCGTTACGGATAATTAATTATTCCAAGGGGGGGGGGGGGGGGGGGGTCTAACCTTCAACCTTTCGATTTCGAGCTCTTTGTCGTTTAGGGAACGGAGAAGCGAAGACGACGAATTGGAGAAGCGAGTAAAAGGATCCTCATGGGAGGTCCTCTGAGAGAGCTCACGCGGAGGGGAGTAACTGATTACGGAATCGTAGTGGGAAGGAGCCGCCACAGGACGAAGAGGTTCTTGCTGTTCTACTTGGACGAACTGCTGAGAAGGCTTAGGGTTTTGGTTAGCCGCTGAGGAGGAGGAGGAGGTGAGGGCTAGCTCTTCTACTTGGATGAGTTGGTCCAAGAAATCTGCGTCCCATTCTTCAAATCCCTCTTCATTCATCCTCAGCCAGGTCTTTGGACTTGAATACAAAAATTAAATCCCCATTCCCAAATATTCCAGCCTACTTAATTGCAACCTGAAATCGCCTCTCTCAACAGGTGAATACTCTGGATTGTGAAAAAATTAGGACTTGAACCCTACATATATTGATGCCGATCCCACTCGTTCCAATTCAAGTGGGAGATGAAGAGCAACAGAGACATCATGGCGCCGTTTTGTACGGTGAGAAGGATTTAGATGAAAATTAAGAATTAAATAAAATATTATTTTTTAATATTATTGTTATTTTAAAATTTAAAAACTTAAATTATTTATTATATTCTATTTAAAAATTTAAAATGAATATAATAATAAAAAAAAATAAGAAAAACTATTTTCACAATAATTAATTTGGACAGTAGCCACTGTTTGGGAGCAGCCATTTTGCACATCCTACGTGACATCATCCAAACCACACATATCTCAAATTCAAAATTACTACCGGATTGAGAGAGAGAGAACGAATGAGAGATGGAGAGTGAGAGAGAGGTGGAGGGCAAGACAAAGAGACCGAGAGAGAGGTGGAGGGCTTGGCTAGCTCGAAGGTGCTCGGGAAGGAGTCGCGGTAGTTAGGAGAGGTGCTCGGTGGGGCTAGAATCGACGCATGACAGCGATAGGGCCGTCGGTGGCCCCGAGCTCATGTGAAACTCATTTTATTGATAGTTTGCGTGTGCGACAGAGAGGGAGAGGGCTGGCTCGAAAGTGTTTGGGGAGGAGTTACGGTGGTTAGGGGAGGTGCTCGGTGGGGCTAGAATCGACGCACGGCGACAATAAGGCTGTCGGTGGCCTTGAGCTCGTATGAAACTCATTTTATGGGTAGTTTGCATGTGCGACGGAGAGGGAGAGGGAGATTTGTGGTGGCTGGGTCTGCGAGAGGTGGTCGCCGGTGTGAGGTGGTGGAGGTGCGGTGGACTGGGTGGCCGTGTACGGCGACGCAAGTGGAGAGAAATGGGTGAAACCCATCTCGGTTGGGTTACTATAGGGGAGAGAGAGAGTTGCGCGTGGGGGAGATTGGTGGTGGCTGGCTTGGTCGCCGGCGTGAGGGGGAGTCACCGGTGGTGGCGGTGAGGCTAGGCAATGCCGGGCTGGGCTGAAGGAGAATCAGAGAGAGAGAGAGAGAGAGAGAGAGAGGGAAAAAAATCAGAAGCAGCCACGTAATGTGTGCATTGTGTGCACAGCTACAGTGACTACTCTGTAGCACTACTCATTTTCACAATCCAAATTGGGGCGATACTACAAAAAGGGGAAGAAACGATTTGAAATAAATTGATCGGCATACACCTAAATGGTTGGAAGCTCAGGGTCTGTTGTGGGTTTGGGTCGTTTGGCCCATGTTGGTTAAAGGTCCATTAGTCCAATTATTTGTTCTTTTATAAATGTTGATAGTAGGCATTGTAAAAGGATCTCTTAATACAATATACTTTCAGTTTCTCTCTTGTTCTCTATGGAGGTAAGGTCATCTTTGAATTTAACCTATTATCTTACAACTTCTCGTATTTTCTGCTTTTCCAAACACCTTCCATCATATGTGTTACAAATTAGTATCAGAGAGACACCAATCTCTACACCATCAATTGAAATTCTTGTATCAATAAAAAAATTAGGGAATTAGTAAAGCAAACCCAGCAAATGCACAAAGTCTTCAAGCAGCATGTAAAAGAATTTGCGAGCAACTTTAAAGAAAGCTTCAACCAGTTAGAGGATCAGATCTATAAAATACAAAAGGAACGTGCAATACATGAAGAAGAAGAACGTGCAATGATGGTTGAAATCTCAGACTCTCCCAAAGAGTCAGTGGATTTAACTTCAGTAGCTTTCTTCTTCGGTTCAGTGGCCCAAAACTCTTTCAGAGGACCTCTTCCAACTAGAACCAACAAGTTTACAGAGGTCTCTCACTCCAAGGTTATTGTAAAGAAAATAATAGAGTTATTGATCCATCATTGAACACGAAAAGGTAAGAATTTGAGAAGCAGGAGGGAGTTTTGGGAGTTGGTAACCTAAGGCACAAAAGGCTTGCGAATCTGATTAGGTATTGTTGTAATGGCGATGAGAGCCTTCTTGTTACAGAGTGCTTGCCCAATGATACCCTAGCCAAACATCTCTTCTACTGGAAGATTCAAACCATGGAGTGGGACCATACTCTGGAAGAGATGAATATCTACATAAACCTTCGATCCAACGTTCTTTCGAAGCAATTCAACTACAAGATCTAGTCGAAGCACGTCGAAATCAGAATCAATGCCAACCCTTCATATCTTAATCACGCGCTTACAAGTTCAGTGAAGGCAAACTCCTCTTTTTGGACCATCGAGAATGATATAATGCACCTAACACTACCGATGAGGATAAAGTTTTGGTAATAAGAACTTTGCCCACCAGTTACTCAATGTATAACCATCTCATTGGCCCTTTGATAGAGGAAGAGAAAGAAACCTTATGGACATTCATGTGGTGAATAGAACTATGCCTTGGGGAGTTTGGAGTGAATATGTGTTAAAATCAGTTACATCATGAAGGGTTCTAAGCATCCTATTGTAAGCTATATTTCAAAATATAGGCTCTAAAATGGATGACCAACGGTTACTCTTGTGGCCCATATTTTTATTTTACAAGGTTTTAAGGCTATTGACACTAATGGCGTGGATATGGAAATTGACTTGTTTGATCTTGGTACTATCAATACAATGTTTGCAGCTTATTTCAACAAGCTGGGTGTCCCTATTAAGACTAAAAATTCTGTAAATGTTCTTGAAGAAGCCCTAAATGGCACTATTATAGTCAAATCCCTCCCAATTTGGACAACAGTTAGTAGAAAGGTAGAAAAGCAATATACCCACTTTTTTGCTGTAATAATCAATGAGCAACAAGCTGAGGATGGGATTGTAGTAAGAGTTACCTCATTTGCACAACAAATTCAAGTTCCTCTATTTTGAACAAGATGCAAATGTTGGTTACGGCTTGGCATTACATGGAGAAATGTTGCCCATCAATAGTATGCTACACAAATGGGGCCTAATGGGGATTTCCAACATCTTGGTGCTTCTCAGCATCCGTCACAACCATTTCTTCATCTTGGAGACAAACCACCTGCTAGCATTGGGCTTTCATTACTGCAGAGACAAGTTGTATTGACCTTTGTGGACAAGGTTTTCAAAAAGGGACGATATTGTTATACACCTAAATGGGTGGAAGCCCAAGGTATGATTTGTGGGTTTGGCCCATGTTGGTTAAAGGCTCACTGGTCCAATTATTCGTTCCTTTATAAATGTTGATAGTAGGTATTGTAGAGGATCATTCAGAAGCTTAATACAATACAATTTTAGTTTCTCTCTTATTCTCCTTGGAGGCAAGGTCATCCTCGAATTCGACACAATTTTCTTGCATCTTCTGCTCTTCCAAACACCTTCCATCAGGTGTGTTACATTGATTTACCTAGACTTTCCTAAGGAACTAACAGCAAGTTGGAGAAAGTTGAAGGTGGCTCCAATGGTGGTGGTCAGTTGCAGCTAAAGAGCAGCGTGCGGCTTGACCAGGCAATAAAGGTTGAACCTAGAATAGAAAGAGACATAAACAATGGGAAAGAGACGGCGTATACGTACGGTTTTGTGTGTGATCTGAGATATAGAGGGAACAGTTTAGTTAATGTATTTTGTGGGAAATAAAAAGGCCGCTGTAAGACACCCACGACAGGGCTGGGTGGGGGCACCCGCAACCTAGCATGTCTGTACAATCTGCCCTTTCTACTAGGAGACAGGAAAGCCACCCACTCACCTAGATGATACTGCAGGCAGATGCTACACAAAAAATAAAAATCAATGTGGGCGGCGAGCAAGGGTACTGGTCCCCCACCTACCTAAACTCTCACTCGCCCGCCCCGCCCGTATATATATATATATATATATATATATATATATTTAAAAAAACTATATAAACACAACAAAACCCTAAACCTTTCTCCCTTATCTCACTTTCTCCTCACCCACATCTATTCTATCTCCTTTCTATTCCCTTCGGCCTTCTCTTATTTTCTTCCCCTTCCTTTCATGCTGATGTCATGCCGATGTCGTGCCTCTCTACGACCCATGACCATGGTTGTCATTGTGGATTTGTAAGTTAAAGACCCATGGCTACGCCCGTGGATCTGTGAGTTTTATGACCACGATCGCTGCCATGGGCCTGTGAGTTTTATGATTTGCGGTCGTGGGTCTGAAAGCTTTATGAGCCACCGTCATGGTCATGGGTCACAAACATGAACACAAATTTGTGTTATTGTGCATAGATGTGTATATTTATACGCAAACCTATAGATCTATGCACATATATGAGGTTTTGTTTTTACAATTTGTTTGATATATTTGCAATTTTGTATGATTTTTTTGTGAAGAATACATTGTTGAACGGGGTGGTTGGACGATGATAGTGGCAATCTGCCTGCCTAATAAACGAATGCAGATGATCAAGGATGTAGATGGAGATGGGGTGTGGGGGTGAGATTTAACCACTTGCCCAGATAGGGATGGGATGTGGGAGGGGTAACTACCCACCCATATAAGGCAGGTAACACCCCTAGGTATTAGAGTATGGATAATATGATATCTAGCAGGTAAAATTTTAACTAAAAACTAGGAAAATAGCAACACATCAAAATCTATTAGAAACCCTAGAGCTCGAGAGAAATGAAGTGAAAAAACTGGATTTGAGTTGGGGAGTTCGTAAAGGATTAACTGAAGTGGAACTAGAAACGGTGTTGTTGCAGGACAAATGGAACTGTGACATGTTGAAGATGAAGCGGTGTCGGATTAGGATGTTTCTTTAAGTTGTGTCGAACTCTGCATTTTGGGGGTCTGTCCCAAACGTTGCGTTTTGAGTTATGTATTTTAAGGATAGTATTTTAAACGTTGCGTTTTGTTTGGCTGTGAGCTTTATGTTGCCTTCAGTTGTTATGTTAGAGTTTTTACTTTCTGTTATTGGGTAGTGGGGCATCATTCCATTGGGGGAATGACTATGGTATATGAAGGAAAATCGGCAGGGGGAATCTCATCTTTTGTGAAGTTAAACTTTCTGGAATGTACTGGAGGTTGAGCTACCTCGAATAGCTCTTATCGTTCTTTAATGAAGTAGATTGTTCATCCATTACCCATCATCCATTGTTATACTGTTTTTTGGATTATTATTTAGATCCTAACAAGTGGTATAGAGAGTAGTCAATCCTTATGGCAAAGGGCACTAGTTACAAACAACAACAAGAAATTTTACAAAAACAAGTTGATGGCTTAGAGGAAGGGGCCTTCAAGAGATGTGGGACAAACTTGAGCAGCTGACAGATATGGTAAGGACCCTTGTCACCAACCAGAATATTGTCCATCATAGAGACTTGGAAATGGTGAATGACATAGATCAACCAAATCAGAGAGGAGGGTTCACGAGAGTCAAGGAGTGTTAGGCTGGACTTTTCCCATTTTGAGGGGAACAATCCATCAGGGTGGATATTCAAAACTACTCAATACTTTGAATTCCACCAAACTCCTCCTGCACAAAGATTGTTAATGGCTTCCTACCACATGGAAGGAGAAGCACTTGGGTGGTACCAAGATGTTGTGGAGTCGGGGCAGTTCACAACTTGGGATACTCTCATTCATGCTATGCTAATACGCTTTGATCCAACGACATACGACGATCCAATGGAGACTTTAACCCAACCTAAACAAACAACGACGGTGGCAACCTATAAGGCCCAGTTTGAAGCACTGTCTAATAGGCTGAGGGGGCTCTCAGATCACCACAAAGTTAGTTGTTTTCTCAGCAGGTTGAATGATGAAATTAGGTTACCTCTTCACATGCTTAATCCCTTAAATTTAAATGCTACTTTTGGGTTGGCGAGAATACAGGAAGAATACCTTATTAGCACAAAGAAGTCATTGAAACCGAGCCTAGATACGGGGGCTTACTCTACTGGGGGGCATTTTGGAGAGGGGAATAGTAGGATACAGAAATATAGCCCTAACCCTAAGAAAATACCATCAACTGTTATGGATGAAAAAAAAGGAATGGACTGTGTTACCATTGCGATGAGAAATGGAATCAGCTCACGCATGTAAAAATCCCAAAATCTACCTGCTACAAAGCCATGATGAAGGGGAAGAACCTGGTGGTGAAGCTGAAACTATTGCAAAAACTGTAAATGAAGTTGAAAACCAGAATCCTACTGTGGAATGGCAAAAACATCTCTAATGCCATCACAAGGACCCAGGGCCCCAACACTATGAGACTAATTGGCAGGATTGGGAATGAGCAGCTAGTCGTCCTCGTTGATTCGGGGAGTACCCATAATTTTTTGGACCCAACCATTGCTAAAAGAGCCAAGTTAGAGATAGACAAGACCAACAATATGGAGAGTTGATTAGGAGTGAAGGACTTTGTAATGCTGTGAAGACAAAAATACAAGGTATCTCTTTCCACTCTTCTCTTTACATATTATCTATTGGTGGTTGTAATATGTTCTTAGGGGTAAGTTGGCTGGAGACCCTTGGGCCAATTGTGTGGGATTTTTCAAAACGTACCATAAAGTTTAGGTCGGTAGAAGGGAATATTTTAGAGGGGTTAAGTTTGAAGGAATTCACTATTGAAGGAAGTAATAAGTCCATAATTACTTCCATCAATATGGGAAAGTGGTTACTAATGCAATTAATGATAGGAAGAAACAGTGAAGATCCACATGAATTAAGGGATGAGGTGAAGGATTTAATTAAGAAGTTTCATACTTTGTTTGAAGAACCACAAGGCCTACCACCCCTACGTTCCCATGACCACAAAATCACACTCAAGGAGGGCACCCAACCCATTTCAGCTAAACTCTATCGTTACTCCCATTACCAAAAAAACAGAGATTGGAACAATTGTCGCTTATTTACTGAGTTCTGGGGTAAATAGGCCAAGTTTCGGCCCTTTTTCTTTCCTGATGTTGTTAGTCCACAAGGTGGACAGAAGCTGGAGGTTGTGTGTTGATTATTGGGCCCTTAACCAAGACGATTAAAGGTAAGTTCCAAATTCCTGTGATTGATGAACTACTGGACGAATTGTATGGGTCGGTGGTATTTTCTAAGTTGGGTTTGAGGTTCGACTACCATCAAATAAGGGTGGTTCCAGAAGATGTAGATAAGACCGCCTTTAAGACACACAAGGGACACTACGAGTTCCTAGTGATACCATTTGGGCTCGCCAATGCCCCTTTGACCTTTCAATGAACGATGTTTTTAGACAATTTTTTAGGAAATTTGTTTTAGTATTCTTTGACGATATACTGGTTTTCAGTAAGGGATGTGCTGAACACTTGGAGCATTTAAAGAAAGTGCTGGAAATTCTTCAAAAGCATAGGCTCTATGCTAAAATGTCTAAATATAAGCTTGGAGTGGAGGAGATAGACTATTTGGGGCATGTGATGAATTCCACAGGGGTCCTGGCCGATCCTAACAACATGGTTGTGATGCTAGATTGGCTCCTACTCACTAATGTGAAAGCTCTTAGAGGGTTTTTGGATTTGACAAGGTATTATCATAAGTTTATTAAGAATTATGGCTCTATTACAGCGCAACTTGTAGACCTACTTAGGAGGAATGCTTTTGTGTGGAATGAGGAGGCTACCAAGGCCTTTATGGACTTAAAAACAACAGTTACCAGACCCCCTGTTCTTAGATTGTCGTATTTTTCACAATCATTTACCATTGAATGCGACGCTAGTGGGAGAGGAATGAGGGTTGTATTGATGCAGGCTGGATAACCCCTTGCTTATATGAGTAAGGCTCTAAAAGGCAAAATACTCATTCTCTCCATTTATGAAAAAGAGTTACTTGCCTTAGTGATGGCGGTAAGGAAATGTAGGACTTATATTTTAGGCCAATCGTTTATTGTGAAGACTGACCAGCAAGCCTTAAAGTTCCTTTATGTAATATCGATGAAGGAAAGCAACTGTGTTTCAGCGACAAGAAAGCGGTCTTCGGCTCACTTGGACACGCTGGCTTGAAACCCTTCGGGGTTTCATTACGACACTCAACTGAGTTCTTATTACAGTTTGTTTGCCAAAAGGGTGCCAAACTGTAGTAAGATGCTATACTGCGACGACGGCTCCAAACGGTATCAAAAGCTTGAGGGACTTCGTTGAACTTAGAACAAAAAATGTAAAGGAAAAATGGTTTTTAGAAAAATAAGGGTGTCATTTACTCCATTCATATTGAATGGCAGGACGAGAGAGAAAGATGGTTAGTAATACACTTCGTGAATAAGGTATTGTCTTTCTCACAGCGAAATTGGGAAGAATGTTATGCATTCAACTTTTTGGGCCTCGCACGCGTGCACATCCCTTAAACACGCTTCCCCTCCTTCACTGCACTCATCCTCCCCCGGGGAGGAACATGACTCAACAATGAGTGCATATCTTGGGATACTCACTCACTTTTGAAGAACAACATCAAACAAATTCTTTTTCAAAAGCTAGTTAGTTTTAGGGGGATCCTTCCCCCAAACCCCTTTTCTATACTGACCGACTTGACTCCGTGCGAAGTAACAAGTCGGCAAGGAGAAACAACGAAGCAAATGTTGAGTGAATTCAAGGATTGAGTGAAACGAAGGCCTATGGGTATACCGGTGGTGAATTAGAGTTAGTAGGCAACCCTTGTCCTTGCGAGTTAGGAGTTAAATACGAGTTTGAGTTATCGTTCCTAGGTGGGGGGGAGGGTTTACGTAGGAACACCATTACAATAGAACTCTCTTCTACATAAAGGAATCAAATACAAAATCAAAGACTGCACTAATGAACTCAAGAAAGATGTAGTTACGTATTCCTATATTGATTAAAGATTGAACTCATTGATTCATTGAGTTATAGGCTTGACTGGAACTCATAGCTTATAAGTTAGATATTAGATCGAATCATTACCCCCTAAGTAGGGGTGTTCAACCGGGTACCGGACCGGGTATCCGGGCATACCCGGCCTGGAACCCGGGTTTCAAATCTGGACCAGGTTTTGGCCCGGATATACCCGGTTATGACCCGGGCCGAAACCCGGATGTTTACAACCCGCAAATCCGGGTTCCGGACTATACCCGTTTTTTTTTTTAGAAGTCTATATTTCAGTTTAAAAGCCTTTTTTTATTTTAAATGCCTATATTAAAGACTTCTCAAGAAAAATCCATGTTGAAGAGCATAATTCCCTTCATGTAAAAGCCTAAAAGCCTATATTTATTAAAAATAATGTTAAAAATCATAATTTTTTTATAAAAGCCTATAGTTTATGAAGATTTTTTCTAAGTCAAGTTAAAAAACATAATACTAACATTGTCAAGAATAATAAAAGTACATAAAAATGAAAAACTAAAATGCATGCAATCCACTACATATATATTACATTATTTGAAGCCTATAGTTTATGAAGATTTTTTCTAAGTCAAGTTAAAAAGCATAATACTAATATTGTCAAGAATAATAAAAGTACATAAAAATGAAAAACTAAAATGCATGGAATCCACTACATATATATTACATTATTTGTTATTTATACAATACATTACAAAATACAAAATTACAAGATATGAATTACAAAATCATTAGCATGGTCTTCCATCAATTAGAATACTTAGAAACTTCAAGTGATCTACTGACTGAAAGAGATCCTGCAAAAAATAAAAGTTTTGAATACTTAGAAAAGCTATGTAGTCTTTTAATCTCACACCAAAATTGTAATGCCAAAATTGTTATCAAGCATAAAGCATAAAGCAAAGCAGGAGTTATATAAACTAATAGAAGATAATCGACAATGCAGCCAAGGAAAAGAGCCAATCTCTGTAAAAGCTAGAAAGTTTCTTTAAACTTAAAAGTTTATAGTCTAACCCATAAAAATACTCTTCAAACATTGTCATCAAAACAGGGAAATATCAAGCATCTGTTTATATCATAACTCATTGCTAAACCAATATGGTATGGAGGAATGGAATGGAATACTTTTACCTTTGGGAACATAGGCAGAGAATCATGGCAGATGATGCTATCTTTAGAAGACCATAGGAAGCATTATAATTAATGACATTATCATTAATTACAATTCTTGCAAGCAATAACCAGAAATAGAAGTCAGTTCCATGTTATGTCAAAAGAGTTATAGCTTATCCTACCTTATTCACAAAGACAGACACAACAATGCAAGTAAAAGAAACAAAGGGCTATGCTCAACTATCTAAAGCTATACACATGCTATAGACACGATAGTGCATAACTATCAACCATTCCAAAGAAGAGATTTCTAAATATTTTCTCAACCCATCAAGCAATCTGCCTATAAATATATATTTATATATATATAAATATATTGTTGCATTACCAACAAATGATATAAATCCTGCACCACACCCTGTTCTCTGCATCAAAAGCATAGTCACAGCTGAATGGATCAATTACTTTTACTACATATTGACAATCTTCTCATAAGTAATATATCTGCAGGAGCAAATGAAAGGGTCAAAAAAGGAACCTTCTGGGAAAAAACCCTTAAAACTTAAGAATCGCCAAAAGAGGAAACTGATCGAAGATCCAAATCACGGCACCAACGAGAAAATTTACACTTCTCATCAGTTGAACAAAGCCCATCATAATCTTTCAAATACCCATACATTTTAACCCATAAAAATACTCCTCAAACATTATGATCAAAACAAACTCAAAATCAACAAACAAATAGAAGAAAACGTACCCACGGATGAAGACGACGGCACGAGGATCTAACCCATAAAAAATACTCCTCAAATATTCTCATCAGAACAAACTCAAAATCAACAAAGAGATAACAAAACAAACAGAGAGAAGAAAGCATACCCAAGGATGAAGACGACGGCACGAGGATGAAGAAAACAAACAGAGAGGGTTTCGGCATCTCAGAAAAGAAAAAGAAACGGATAAGGAAATCGGGAAAATCTTTGAGGCCGACGGCGAGACAGATCGTGGTCACTGGTAAGGAGTGAAGAATGAAAGAGAGACACGGCGGCGGCTAGGGTTTCGCGTGATATATAGAGAGAGAGAGAGGTTGGGGGAGTGATGAGCGACGAAAGGAAGTCGAGTTTAAGCATATTTTTTCTCTTTTATACAAACCCGAGTACTGGCTTGAATCCGGATTTCATACCCGGATCTGGGCTGGCTATATCCAGTTTTCACCATGCGGGTTTCGGCCCGGTCCAAAAACCGTAACCGGAACCCGGTTATTCGGGTTCCGGACCGGGCCGGATTTTTTCCGGCCCGAATGAACAGTCCTACCCCTAAGTCCCCTTCGGGGGGTAGACAACAGAAACTACTGGACCAACTTTCAACTACTTTAGTTACGTTGGTTGTCAATTGAACTCAAACTCAAAATCCTTGCTTTATCTGTTGATAAAATTCATTGATTTGGAATATCATAAGTGAAGATCGAGATCACCGATTCATTCTCCTAGTTTCATAAAGCAACATCAACGTCTGGCTTCGAGCTATGTTATGGGGATGAAGCCAATCCCGCCCTTGTCTAGTAACCATTTTGAGTGAAATTTGCCTTAATCGATGAAAGTATATACAATCTATGCCACTTGCAAGAGTATGATTGGGGCTAAGCCAAGTAACAAATCTGAATGCCTATCTCCAGAGGGTGGGTATAGTGGCCTAACAGAAATGGATCAGCAAGTTGTTAAGGTTTGATTTTTGTGATTAACTATAAAAGGGATAAGGAAAATAAAGTAGTTGATGCGTTGTCTCGAAAAGGGGAGCAAGGTGAAAAAGTGGAACGATCCTTAGCTATGATCTCTTTTCCCACCCCTGAATGGGCGGAAGAACTTAAGGCCAGTTATAAGGAATTAGTGGAGACACAGGAACTAATTGCCAAACTTCAGAATTATGGTATAGTGTTAAAAGGATACCAGTTACAACAAGGACTAGTCCTAAAAAAAGGGAGGATTGTAGTGGTGGCTAAGTCATCCTTCATGAAAAAAATTATGCAGTATGTTCATGAAAATCCCTTGAAAGGGTATTCAGGTTATTTAAAAACCTATCAAAGAGCAAAAAGAGACTTTTACTGGAACATAATGAAAAAATAATTCAAAAGAGTGGTCTGAGAATATGACACGTGTCAAGCTGTGAAGTATGAGACAACACCACCCGCAGGGTTGCTACAACTCTTACCTATGCCCTAGCAAGCATGGACTGACATCTCTATGGATTTCATAGAGGGGTTACCTGCATCATAGGAGTACAATGTAATTCTAGTGCTTATAGAAAGGTTCACTAAAAGCTTAGTTTGGATTGAGAAACACTCTCAACCCATATCATCTCATCTCATCATTACAACTTTCATAAATTTTCACATAAAATACAATAAACAATTCAACTTTTTTAAATCCCAAAACAATAATAATATTAAAAAAATAATATTCTAACAATATTTTATTCAACTTTTAACTTTTAATTTTCATCTCAACTCATCTCATCTCAATTCACTATCCAAACCTAATCTAAGTTTTGTCATTTCATCCCACTGTCACACCCTATAAAGCTTCAGCAGTGGCCACTTTGTTCATGAATCACGTGTTTAAATTGCATGGGCTTCCTAGATCTCTTGTTTTACACAGGGATCCAGTGTTTTTAAGCTCTTTTTGGGAAGCTTTTTTCTCACTACATGGGGTTGACCTTAATCACAGCTCTGCATACAATCCACAGTCGGATGGTCAAACAGAAGCCTTGAATAAGTGTTTAGAGGTCTACTTGAAGTGTTACACGGGGTTGAAACCTTAAAAATGGGCTTAGTGGCTGGCTCTAACAGAGTGGTGGTACAATACTTCGTACCACTCATCAACCAAGCTCACTCCCTTTAAGGCCTTATATGGCTATCCTCCGCTCAAACTCCTATCCTATGTACCCGGTATTGCAGCAAACAATTCAGTGGACCAAAACCTACGGACTAGAGAACAGATCTTAAAAATACTCAAGGAAAACCTAGAATCTACCAGCAACAGCATGAAAACACAAGCAGACAAGCATAGAACAGAGTAAAAATTTGAGGAAGGGGACTGGGTCTACTTGCATTTGTAGCCTTATTGGAAAAAATCACTGGCAGCTCGACGTAACATGAAGTTGTCCCCGCGCTTTTATACGCCATTTCAAGTGGCGCAAAGGGTGGGGCAGGTGGCCTATCACTTGAAACTTCCAAGCACCTCACGGGTTCACCCCGTCTTCCATGTATCTTGTCCAAAAAGGAAGTTGTGCATCTAGATCCAGCTTTTAGCAAACCTCCCTCTGGTCGATAATCATGGAGAACTTCGTCCAAAACCCAAAGCGATTATGGACTGTTAAATGAAGGGTCATGGGAATAGAGTCATCATAAAGGTTGTGGTAAAATGGATGGGAACCACGGAGAAAGACGATGGCTGCGAAAAATTGTGGGATCTCCAACTGCTTTATCCCCACATTGTGGGCAAAGTGCTATGAAGAAATGGGGGATTGTTAGGAACCCTAGAGCTCGAGAGAGATGAAGTAAAGAAACTAGATTGGGGAGTTCGTGAAGGATTAACTAAAGTGGAACTAGAAATGGTGTCGTTGCGGGACAAATGGAAGTGTGACGTGTTGAAGTTGAAGCAGCGTTGGATTGGGATGTTTCTTTAAGTTGTGTCGAAAGCTGCGTTTTGGGGGTGTTTCCCGAACATTGCGTTTTGAGTTATGTAGTTTAAGGATAGTGTTTTAAATGTTGCGTTTTGTTTGGATGAGTCTTATGTTACCTTCCACTGTTATGTTAGAGTTTTTACTTTCTGTTATGGGGAAGTGGGACATCATTTTGTTGGGGGAATGACTCTGGTATATGAAGGAAAATTGACAGGGGAATCTCATCTTTAGTGAAGCTAAACTTTCTGGAATGTACTGGAGGTTGAGCTACCACGAATAACTCTTATTGTTCTTTAATGATGTAGGTTTTTCATCCATTTCCCATAATCCATTGTTACACTGTTTTCTGGATTATTATTTGGATCCTAACATAATCTCTATTCTTTGATAAATTTTTTAAGGTCTTAAATGTCGTATATGGTATCTATAAATAACTCAATTTACTTAATATTATAGTCTTATATTTTTAGCCTTTTAGGGCATCTCTCATCTTGATAGCCCATCTTCTGTGAATAAACTCCCAAAATACTTCCTTTGGTTCCAAATCCCTTAGCTAAGCCTTTCACCTATGACGCTGCGACCAACTCGGCATGCAAACTACAACTTTCATCCTCTCTTTATAGCATTCCTCTAGCATTGGCTCTTTTCCTCTCTTGGTCGAGTTTATATGCTCTCTCTCTCTCTCAAACCTAGTAGTAGTAGCACAAACCTAGTAGTAGTAGGAAATATATTCATAGATTTTATAATTGTAGTATAGAGATGGCTAGATAGGTCAAATGGATAAGACGATGAAGATTATTAAAGGAAAGGTGACAATCGTTATGACTTCTAATTAGGGCATTAGCTTCGGCAAAGTTGAGTAACTTAGTTTGGAAGGTGCATCCGTCGTGTCTCTTCTTGCAAACAAGTTTGAAAGTCTGTTAATTTCTAGTTTGTAGTTTCGTATCATGGGATAGTTCCGCTTTATTTTCATCCAAGATCTATAATTTCCTACTAAATTTGGGTTCTTTTTTCTATTGCATGTCGCACTTGTTCTCTATTTCAATTTTCTAAACCTTTTATCTTTTGGGATCATGTGATTTTGAAAGAAAGTGAGGGGTGTAATCGGTCCGATTCGTTTCGATTTTGTGATTTTTTAAGAACCGATACGAGATCGATTCACTACCGAAATCGAAACTTTCGATTTTTTCAGTTTCGGTCTGATTTTTTCTATTTTACGGATTATCTATGTGAGTAATAATATGATGTTTACATATACAAAACTATTAGTCTATTTATATTATAATATAAGTATATTATTTTATAATAATTAACACATACTAGTATAGTATTGAGTTTAACTATAGTCTATATAAGTTCTAGATTTTTTATATGAGTATATATGATCAAACGTGTAAAAATATTTTTTCAAAAAGAATATATATATATACACTAAAATTTCTTATGTCAAAAATGTATTTATTCTTGATATATATATATATATATATCAAAATAACTTAATATTAATGTTTATGTTTAAAATTAAAATTTCTATGTTATATAAAAAATTATAAGATTAATTTTATATTATATCACATGTTATATTAATTAGCAATTTAGCATATAATATATAATATAATATAAAAATTATAAATATATATACCGGTTCAGTTCGATTTAAACCGTTTTCAAAATATGAAAATCGGTTTCGCACCGGATCGCTTACAAACTGGAGCGGTTCAGTCCAATCTGGTTCAATCAGTTTTTCGAAATTTTTTTTTACACCCCTGATGAAGAGCCTCTCATAGTTGAATTGATTATGTGAGATATGAAGTTAAATGTTGACTTTTATCGAAATACCCACATATATTTAACCCCTAGGGGTTGACTCAAGTGGTAAAAGTCTTGGACTTGGGGTTATACTTCCGCCAGGTCTAAGGTTCAAATCTCGTTAGGTGCAAACAATATTTAGGAGCTATCGAATTGAGAAATTTTTTCCTTAAATTACTTGATGTGCACTTGCAAAAAATTCATTGTCAAGAACCTGTGCACCCTCAAGATTAATTGGTATGCTGTTCGCAAACACCGGTACCAAAAAAAAATACTTCTACGTATTTTTCTTTCGTTTGTATTTGCACAAGCATCAACATTAAACTTCATATCTCACCCAAATAATCTTGTCTATGAGATTCTTCCTTTGTTGTACATTGGCACTTCATTCCTTATGGTTTAAGTTTTTCAACCACTTCATCTACATTCTTTTAGTAACAATTTCATCATAAACCGACAAATCAACCAAATAAATTCATATAAGAATGACGCAAGCCTCACCTACTTATGAAAACAATCGAACATGATTAACAAAGTTTAAAAAATTAGAATAAAGTTCAAGTGCGTCATGTAGGAGAAAAAGAATCCAAATTTGGTTGAAATTGAGAGATCCCAAAATAAATAATTTTTAATTTCAAATTTTTAATATTTAAATTAATCATTACTAAATCTTTTAAAATCTTAAAAATAAAATATAAAAATCAATATAACTTTTTTAATAAAAAATTATGTTAAAACATTTTTTTTTTAATTTTATAATATTTATTGAATACCACGTATGAAATTAGGATCTTCACAAATTTAACTGAATGATGGAGATTCTGATATGGGGCTGTTTTCACAGTTTTTAACTAAAATTTTACTTGCCATATATCATCCATACACTAATGGAGTGCTCTACGGCCATTGTTATTGCCCATAAGAAATATTGTCCAAATATGATACTCTACTCCAAGGCTGTGTTTGGTAAGAAATATTGCCCATAAGAAATATTTTTATTATTCACAAACAGTTCCCTACTATTTATTATTATTTTTTATTATTATTCACAAATCATCTGAGATAATTTCAACATTCAAACTTAACCTAAATATCTCCGGTGGGCTCTCCATCCCCTCTAGATCTCATACCACACACGAAACAACACATATATCTCTTTTTTTGTTACGTTTGGATGTTAAGGTGATCTCAAATGATTTGTGAATAATAATGAAAAAATAGTGAATAGTTTGTAAATAGTCACGAACTGTTTATAAATAATAATAAATAGTAGTGAAATAGTCTCACTTACCAAACACGTCTTATTATTTCTCTCTTTCGCAGGGTTTCTCTATTGGGTTCAATCTCTCTTGCTTCTCAGATTGGCAGCGCATCGGTCTTCAGCTTCAACTAATCGCCACTTAATAAGAACCCCGTGGGAAAATAAATTAACAGGAAAGGAAAAATAGGAGAGAACTGCAAATCCAATTTTTCGAGAAACTAGGACCTCCAATTTGGCATAAGTCTTAGGTTTCGTTTGGTTACACAGATGAGATGAAAATTAAAAATTAAATAAAATATTGTTAGAATATAATTTTTTAATATAATTTTTATTTTGAAATTTAAAAAAGTTAAATTATTTTTAAAATTGTAATGATTAGATGAGATGAGACGATGTGGTTTGTGAAAACAAACCGAACCTTAATTTTTCTTTTCGATTCCTCCAAAAACATTCCATTGATACTAATAACAAAAGGATATTGCTAGTGGGCCACCCAGAGGTTACCACTACCGTGCCGGCTAGTGCATTTAACATTTTTTTAACATTCTTTAATTATTAAGTGAAAAAAATAAATAAAAAAAACTAAAATAACCAAGTGATAAATTTGAGCGGTAAGTTTGAGAGACTCCACTAGTATTTTCAATAAAAAAGTATAACAGATATATAGTAAATGACAATGTTGCCCTTGGATATGATAATGGGCAGCTATTAACAAATTGACTGAACTAACTAAGGACAAGCCCATGTTATAATAACCCACACCGGATGAATTAAACCTACCGGCCCATGTACATATATGGCCCACCAACGTTGAACAGAGAAATTCACTAAACTAAACTGTCTTCTTCCTACACTTCAGTTCACTTGCCGAGGGGGTCTGAACCCTAGGATCACAAGTTCACAACACCCCCATTGGAGCCACCTTCAACTTTCGCCAGTTTGATGTTAGTTCCTTGGGCAAGTCTAGGTAAATCAATTTCTCTCAACTTGTATTCTTTCCCCTTTTTAGTACGATCTCTCTCTTCCGCTTCATCTCCCACTTTAATTGGGACGAGTGGGATCGGCTTCAATATAGGGGTCAAGTCCTAATTTCTTTTTCACAATCCAGATTATTCCACCTGTTGAGAGAGGCGATTTCAGGTTGCAATTAAGGAGGCTGGAATATTAGGGAATCGGGATTTAATTTTGTATCCAAGTCCAAAGACTTGGCTGAGGATGAAGGAAGAAGTAGTTAAGGGGCACAGTTGCTCTGAGAAAGGAGAAAATCATGAACGTAAAGATGGGAAAGACAGAGACAAAAAGGAGAAGAAGAAAAGCAAGAGAGAAATGGAGGGTGTTAATGTTCTAGTGAAGAATAGCTTGACTGATGCAGAGGTTGGAAAGAAAAGGGAGAGCTCTAACGGAGAAGTGTTGGAAAAGGCTGAGCATGTAAAAAAGAAAAGAAGGAAAGAGAATAAAAAAATTAATAATGATATGGGAGCTGGACTACCGGAGATCGTAACTGACAAACCAAGTGACAATAGAAAGGGAGTTGACAATAATCTATCTAT
Source organism: Juglans cinerea (assembly GCA_961763995.1). Taxonomy (NCBI): domain Eukaryota; kingdom Viridiplantae; phylum Streptophyta; class Magnoliopsida; order Fagales; family Juglandaceae; genus Juglans; species Juglans cinerea. Next base: position 26,202,201 of record CAUIVZ010000004.1, on the reverse strand, counting down.
TGGCAATCAAGGCAATGCTTATTCATATAAGAATGAGATTGGAGAGAGAAACTTAGGCGCTGTTAGTGCAGAAGATGACAAGGATGCAAAGCAGAAAAAGAAGAAGAAGAAGGCCCAATCAGATAAACATGTTTAAGAAGGAAATGAGATTGGGGAGAATAACCTTCATGCTGTTAGTGCAGTAGTTGACAACAAGGATGCGAAGCAGAAAAAGAACAAGAAGGCCAAACCAGGTAAACATGTTTCAGAAGCCAATTGTGATAAAGGTGCCGAAGATGACAAGGATGCCAAGCAGAAAAAGAAGAAGGAGAAGATGGTCAAATCAGATAAACATCATGAGATTGGGGAGAGGAACCTACATGCTGTTAGCACTAAAGATGACAACAAGGTTGCCGAGCAGAAAAAGAAAAAGAAGAAGAAGAAAGCGGAATCAGGTAAACATGTTTCAGAAGGAAATTGTGGTAAAGAAGCAGCAATAACCAAGAAAGATTTTGGGACCACTTATGAGAATTCTACACCTGGAGGAACGTCTAAGAGAGTGAGTTTCTCAGATCGTGTGGAGGTTTTTACTTCATCTGATGGTCCAATTGATAGTGATCAGGATGACAACTTAATACGTGGCAAAAGGTTTTCACGAGAAGAAGATGAGATGATTAAAAAGGCCGTTCTAAACTATATTGAAGCAAAGGGCTTAGGTGATGAAGGCCTAAACATGGTTCTCCACTGCAAGTCTCATCCTGAACATAAAAATTGTTGGAAGGATATAGGAGCAGCCTTACCTTGGAGGCCTTTCAAGAGTGTATATTATCGAGCCCATATTTTGTTTGAAAGGAGTGAAGAGAGGAAATGGACCGATGAAGAGTATGAACTTATTCGAAGTTTCCATGAAAAACATGGATCAGAGTGGAGAAAGTTGGCTGATGTTCTTGGCAAACATAGGATTCATGTAAAGGATACATGGCGAAGAATAAGATTGCCCAATATGAAGAAAGGTCGTTGGTCCCAAGAGGAGTATCAAAAACTATTCGATTTAGTTAACATGGATTTGCGCATGAAGTTCTTTGAAGAAAAGAAATCCAAACACGGTATGTTGCGAGATAATATCGCTTGGGAAGCCATTAGCAACAGTTTATCCACCAGAAGCAACGTTTTGTGTTGCCAAAAATGGTATACCCAATTAACGTCACCTATGGTAGCTGAAGGTATATGGGCGGATGCTGATGACTATCGCCTAGTGGATGCTCTTTATGCCTTGGATGCTTGCTGCATTGAAGATGTGGATTGGGATAATCTGCTTGAGCATAGGTCTGGGGATGTATGTTGGAGGCGATGGGATCAGATGCTCAAACATATTGGTGAGCATGCCAGCAAGTCATTTACTGAACAAGTTGAAGTCCTCTCAAAACGGTATTGCACAAACGTACTTGAAGCAAGAGAGACCTATGATAGCAAGTCTGCAGTTTTGTGAGGGCAATGTCCTTATTAGGTGTGTGATTGCTGTTTGAGTCATTAATTAAAAGAGATTTATCTTTGCCCCCTTCCATATGCATCTAACACTTTTTCCTCCCAGTTAAACTCAATTTCAAGCTAGTGATGCTCTGATACAGTTATATAATGTTTTGTGTTGTTTATAAGCAATCAGCTGTTGCGCCAGTTAATAATCAGATTCTGGGTTTGGTTTTGGGAGTTTCCCCGATTGCTTATACACGATTTTGGTGGGTGGAGTTGTGTTTCCAGGGTTAACTCCCCTGGAGTGGGTCTGATGGGCCTTGCCTTGGTGAGGTTCCACACCACCAAAAACGCAAAGAAAGACACAATTTGATGAAAAAAAAAATAATGGATACCGTCAGGTAAGTGATATTTAAGATAGTCAAATGGGTATGTCAATCAAGATTTAGGAAACAAGAAATAGTCATTGTTATAAAAGTAATGGAGAAATTGCTAGAAGTCAGCTGTTTAATGTTACTCTGGGACAGCTGTTAATGTTACTTTGGAACGGAGTAAAATTTGAGAATATAAAATGGGGGTGTTTTGGTGTAACGCTCCAAGAGAGGCCCAAGCCACATTTGGGCCTATACTCCAAATAGGCTAGTCAATGATACAATTAGAGCCACATTAGAACATTATAAAAAGCAATAACTTCTCATTCCTAAGCAACGGTACCAAATCTGGCATCATTCATTTGAATTAGACTCATGATCTATTTCAATTACATTCTGTAGAAGTTTTTCATTTTTTAAACAGACGTTTTTATAAATTCCGCATAACTTCTTAGAAATAAGGATACATTTTGATAAATGTTTACTGCCTTGGAATCTGGAACTAATCAATCTAGAATGTTATAAAATGACATTGAGTCTGTTTCAATGCTAAAGGCTTTTAATTCTTCTGTGGCCTGCTATGTTGGGTGATGACATCTTTTTAACTTTTTTTGTTTCTTTTACTTTTGATTTGTGTGTGAATCATATTACCTTCATAAGGTTTCTTGTTGACATGTGTCTGGCACAGTTAGTTCTTTTGTTTATCCACTTTTAGTATTATACATTTCTCCTTAATTTAGGTGTTCTTTTGTATACTTCCTGTGTACACGTGCTATGCCTATTTCATTTGTATCAATAAAATTTACTCTTACTTATAAAAAAAAAAAAAAAAAATCTCTCCTAAAACTTAAAAAAGAAAAAAGATTTGTGCCAGAAGAGTAGGTTGCCCCACTTCCCTCAGATAGGTTTTTGTATAAATCATTGTTGGACTGAACTACTACAAGCTTCTTTGCAGCTGCTCATCCGTCGATTGAACTATACCTTTGAGTATCTTGGCAGAATGCACAAAACTGTCTATCGAGGATGTGGAGCTTCTTCTTATGAAGAGCCACTCTGTAAGTCCCTGGGTACTTGAACTTTAAAAAAAAAGAGTCCCTGTGTACTTGGAATATTAATGAAGAGTTGTTGATCTTTTACATGCTTTGTGAATCATATTACCTTCACAAGGTTTCCTGTTGACGTGTCTGGCACTGTTAGTTCTTTTGTTTATCCACTTTTAGTATTATACATTTCTCCAGAAGGAAACTCCATTCATTTTGCACAAATGTAAATGATGTGAGACGTCTTTTGGTTGACTGCATGAATTTCTGGTTTATTATTATTTTTTTCTCCCTGTAGACAGGCTTTCTAGTTGAGTTGTTATTTTTTTTCTTCATCATAGAAATTCAATTAGGAGTTGTCTATTCTGTTCTTAAACACTGGTAGAAATTTACCACAGGTTCATCTGATTGAGAGTATAATTGATCAAGTTGAGGGAACAGTGCATGTATCCTGGGTGCAGCCAAGAGTTTTGACCGTCTGAACATTTGGTTGGAAAAGGTGCAAACAGCTTTGATGTCCATCGAGGCAGAAACACCTTATCTTGTTGCATCCTGATTTTGTTATTTGATATGATTATGCCCATTGTAACAATTCCTTGACAAAAAAGTGGGAAATTGCATGGGCAATCGAGGGGAAAAAAAAAACTGTTAAATCGGTTGGTCAGTAGGCCCAGTTGTATGCTTCCATTCTTTTGCCTGAATCACTTTCCTGGAAGGAGCAGCCGCCTATACTTCCAGTTGGGAATCATCAGTTCTGTGGTGGCATGACATGCTTAGAGACATGGTGCATCAAATGAAAAACCAAAAAAAGAAAGGGGGGCTGTTTGTACACATTAGAGTGGCTACTGAGACTTTGTATTTGGAATTTTTCATGGATACAATTGGGATGTGATCTTCTTAATGCTGTTGAGAAGTGCATTTGCTTTCATAGTCATCATTTCGCTGGTTTTACATCTATTGCTACATCCGAATTATGTTGTTCCACGTGTTTTGTAGAAATAGTATCTGCTTCCCCTTTGTCATTTTCCTAATGTGCTAATGTGTGTGTGTCCTATTTTCATACAGACCTTTAAAAAATCCTCAAGTTGCCATGGTTGGTGTTTGTTTATCTTCTTCTTCTTCTTCTTCTTCTTCTTGTTACCTATATTTCCACTGTCTTTAATCTCAAATTTCTGATATAGTGTCAGTTTAACTTCTATTCTCCAAGTCTCTCAAACGATAAAAACTTTTTTGTATGGTTCGAATTAGTCGTAAACCCAATAGAATTCCCTGTTAAAGGGCTCTCTCTCTCTGTGACAAATCGACCTGAATTAAGCATGTAAGTGCAATTTTCATAAAACCTTGAAAAAAAAGGGCAAAATGCTCTTGAGATTCTACCCTTGGTCAAACCATGACCAGATTCTTTTTTAAATTTATTTTGTAATTTTCAACAGAATCAGCTACGATTGGTTAACGAAGATATCTCTAACACTTTCCAAATATTTCCGTACCGATGAAAATACTCTACATGCCAAACACAATGAACCATCTTCGTACAAAAGTCTCTCCACTATAATATTTATCACTATTATATATAAATAAAATCATCATTAAAAAAAATCAATCATTGATGGGACCCACACCTTTATATATCTAAAAATCAACAACTCAACATATTTCATACATCCAAACAACTCAAAATACTCTCAATGGGACCCACAAACCCACTTTAATCTCAACTCATAACTATTCACAAACATTCTATAATATTTATCACTATTATCTATAAATAAAAAATAAAATCACTATAATATTTATCACTATTAAATATAAATAAAAAATAAAATCACTATAATATTATATATAAATAAAATAATCGTGCCTCGTGCTGGGCTACTACTACCCCCATCATCTCCATTCAGCTTTCAAATGGAGAGATCCGTCACTAAAAGTTTCAATACCTAGGGTAATTACCATTATACCATCTCCTCCTCCATTATTATGGGCAATATATAGAAATTTTAACTTCTTATTCAATTGACATTTCCTAGGATTGTAAAAACACATTCAGGGCATATCTCCATCACTCCAATCTAGCATATAAATCTGCTGAAGCCTTGCAACCAAAGGAGTTTCAAATGCAAATAAACTCAACATATATACATAACATCAATCAACAACCACCAGAGACAAAACTCAGAAAACCCACCCACCAAAATTTGAACTTGAAGAAGCAGGCCCAGCCATTATCACTAAAAATTGGCGATTGAAAATAAAAACACGAATAACCTGATGAGCAGATGATGACAAGCATACTACATTTTTCCCACCTCTCACTTTTATCTGTTAAGCAAATACATATAAGATCTCTAAAGCACATCATTCTTGCCTGACAAATGGCGAGGAGCTCACGTCTGTACTATAAAACGAATCCTCCGCTCCACCATAGCAGTTCCCATCCTTATCTTCCTCCCACTTGAGAACCTCTCTTATATACTTGAATGCCTCATCGATGGTCACTCGATCCCTTGCCCTAGCTTGCCACACAAAAAGCTTTCTACTTGTGAGGGAAGCATAGAGGTCTTTGAACTTCATTGCGACATAGAAGTATGCTTGATGGGCCAACGACTGGTTGTTGTTATGGGTCCGCACCGGGCTGAAGTCATTGAACCAGTCACAAGCACTTAAAGGCACCCGATTCAGCTTCTCCTCAAACAGATCATACTTGTTTAATATCAATAAAAATGGGGTATCCTTAAAGCAAGGGTGCCTAACCATACTCTCAAACAGCTCCTTGCTTTGCATCATTTTATTCTGAAGTACGGCTCCACTTCCACTACTTTCTGAGGCCAGCCCGATCTGATCATAGTCGCTAAGGGCAACACAGAAGACTACCACATTAACGTCTTCAAACATTTCCACCCACTTACATCCCTCGTTCATCCCCTTGGCATTTACCCTTATAAGTTGGTATCTGTCAAAACACAATAATGTTCAAAATTCTAAGATCGCATATAAGATGGCAAATGGGAGGAAACAGTAGTTCAAATTCATAAACTTCAAAATTATTTTTGATATCACAGGGGCCATATTCTAGGTGGAAAAAGGCAGCCAAGTGTGATCAGATTCAAGATTAAAAAAATAAAAAAATCTAGCCTTCCAAATGTTATGGTCCCACATTGGTTAGGAGTCAAATGGTATGTGTGCATATAAGCTTGGGGGCACCTCCACCTAGCAAGCCGGTTTTCTAAGATGTGAATCCTTGGGCCATATATCGACACATAACAAATGGTATCAGAGCTAGGTTGGGAGCTCTCATGCTGCCTAGCCTAATGGGCTGGGCTTGTGGAGTGGCCGGCTATGGATCCAATGGGACGGGCCATGTTGCCCCAGCCTGGTGAAAGCCTCCCATAGTACTTGACCAACATGGGCATTGGTCTTGAAGAGTGGGGATATGTTATGGTCCCACATTGGTTAGGAGTCAAATGGTATGTGTGCAAATAAGCTTGAGGGCACCTCCACCTAGCAAGCCAGTTTTCTAGGATGTGAATCCTTGGCCCATATATGGACACATAACACCAAAAATATAATAACAATGGTATTTCCAATATTAATAATGATAAAAAATTAGAAGGGCTCTTTGTAGATGCACCCAGGCCATATTGGGTCAGAAATTAGGTGAGTGTGGTATCTACAACAGCTGAAATCACTATATTGCCATTACACAGAATCACAGATATCACACCAGATATTTTCAGACTGAATGGAAAAATTGGGTGAGGATTGTATATGCAGGATTGTAAAATTACTTGGTAAGAGGTGGAGGTTGAGCCTCTAGATTGTCTGTGTAGGTTTCAGACATTGGGCTACGATCATCAAGCAAGAACTCTATGAAAGCCAAGCCATTTCCCTGAGTCACCCCTTCTGCATAGAGTATGTCTCTCTCTGAAGGTTCATATTCATTGCTAGATACCTCGACAGCCTGAAAGAAACAAAATTATCTTATGAAGCCGTTCAAGATTACTTATTTACTTTATCTTAAGCAGAGAGATCATTGATAAAAGATATAATAAATATGTTTCAATCTGTTCAACTGCAAAAGGTCCCAGAGTGATCCAAACTGACTAAAGACAAACAAATACAGCATTCTTTTGGTTGGGGGGGGGGGGGGGGGGGCACATTCTATTTCAGGAAGAACTCAGTTTTGCCAAAAATAAATCAACAGCAATTCATGTGGTAACTACAAACTACAAAAACATGTGCCAAGGTAAAGATTTTCACTGCTTAAAAGGTCGTATGATGAAATATAAATAGAGATGCATCAATGTCTTGAAATACCCTGCTCAAGAAGTACTCAGCAACATCCGGAAGGAAGTGAAGCTCATCTTTTCTCTTATATGTTTCCTGTATAGCAGGATCCTTCCACACTTCTTCAACTAATGGAGCATATTCCCGAGTTGCAGCAGGGAAGAATGCATCCAAGTCTCCAGTGGCTATAATATCTAGGAGCCAGTCGGAGAAATGCTTCAACCTTGGGTTGATGGAATAGACACTTTGACTACTTTTATTTGGGTCCACCTCTCCATCTGAAACAAGATTGAAATCAGATCTTACATACTTAAGTCATTGTAAATCAGTTGTGTAATACCTTCTTCACGTCATATGTGGTCTGATTGACATAATTGTTTCATTGACATTCAAAAAGAATTTAGTTGCCCTTAACAAAGTTAAAGGCTCTTATTTCCATACCACCTCGATACACCTATTCTCTTTAAGATGAATGGTTGAGGATAATATATAACAGGAACTTCTCATAGAACTCCTTAGCTTTTAGACTTAATAGTTATACTAATCGTAAAAGTTAAAATGAAGAATTCTCAGTACCCCTTTATGCTATGGAATCACAGCACTGGCTTCTCATTGAATGTTTACCTTCAACTAAATTTAACCCAAGAAAAGTTTATTCAAAAGTTGTTTATGGTAATTCTGCTATTACGTTGAAGATTTAGCAAAATGAATGTGGTCAATAATATTTCCCATCTCAGAAACTTCATCCCACCAACAACATTTCATGTAATATAAGAGACACTAACGTATTCTGGAGAAGAAGACATGAGAATTTCTTAAAGCTACTGAGAATTGACAAGTGCAAGAGCAACTCAATATTGCAATCAAAATTTAACCTTACAGACAATCAAACATGCCCAACAAGAATAGATGCATAGGAAGTAGTGCAGTCTGCATAAAAGAAACTAGTTGGCAATAACATTTCTCTGAATTAAGACAAATTCATAAACATGGTGCAATTCTCCGATACTTGCATCAAATATTTGAATTTTCTGGAGTTCATTGAATTCTTTCATAAAGAATGACACTCCTTAGCTTTTAGACTTAATAGTTAATACGAATCGTAAAAGTTAAAATGAAGAATTCTCAGTACCCCTTTATGCTATGGAATCACAGCACTGGCTTCTCATTGAATGTTTACCTTCAACTAAATTTAGCCCAAGAAAAGTTTATTCAAAAGTTGTTTATGGTAATTCTGCTATTACGTTGAAGATTTAGCAAAATGAATGTGGTCAATAATATTTCCCATCTCAGAAACTTCATCCCACCAACAACATTTCATGTAACATAAGAGACACTAACGTATTCTGGAGAAGAAGACATGAGAATTTCTTAAAGCTACTGAGAATTGATAAGTACAAGAGCAACTCAATATTGCAATCAAAATTTAACCTTACAGACAATCAAACATGTCCAACAAGAATAGATGCATAGGAAGTAGTGCAGTCTGCATAAAAGAAACTAGTTGGCAATAACATTTCTCTGAATTAAGACAAATTCATAAACATGGTGCAATTCTCCAATACTTGCATCAAATATTTGAATTTTCTGGAGTTCATTGAATTCTTTCATAAAGAATGACACTATACAAGTGTATTTACTTAGTTGATCAAGATCCAGATTTTTGTCGGATAACTCCATGGTGGAGTTCTAAGACATTTAATCAGTATTTCAGTAAAGAGTTCAAATGTTGCCCTTCAGAGAATTTCTAATCCCCCTCCCCCCCAATTCATTGTATCTCACCAAGCTATGTGTAGGGAAAATATAGAAAGAAACCTTCTAATTAAAAATAATAACTAATATTTTAAGAAATCCACACTAGTGTTAACTAAAGTAATCTAGGGATATCTTTCTGATCAGTAAATAAGAAATTTTATTGATGGAAAGAATAGGCATAGCCCAAGTATATGTGACATATACAGGAGCAACACCTATGCATGATGGTCTAGTGATACGAGAAAGTCATGAAGGGGATATTAATATGCATCAACTACATTGACTTAAAAGAAAACAATTTATATTTGCAGAGATTACCTGTTTCAGTGTTCTGATTATTGGAACCTAGTGCTGTCATTCTAGACACAGCCTCCTCCTCAAAGCGCTCCCGCCCATCAAGCAAAATGCTGATATATCTATACATGTTGCTCTGGATCATCAGCTTAATATCCTGCAATTCTTCTGTGCCAAACTTGTTCCCATATAAAAATTTGGCCTGCTCATTGATTACCGGGGGCAAATGGGAATCAATAGCAACGAAGTATGCAGGGGAAAAATATGCACATCAATGGAAACAAATATACAAAAGGCTTCCGCGGGACATGGCATTCAGCAAAACTAGAAACATACATCACGAAAATATGCTTGTGATTATAGTTTGTTAAGTTGAGAACAAGTTGGAACCATAAAATGCAGCTAAAGGAGCTGTGAATGAGTGTGTGCAAACTTGCGTATTCGCATGTGTGTGGGTGTGGGCAGGAGAGTGCACAACCCCAAAAAGTGAAATTCATTATATCTTAGAAGTTCAAGCATCCCATAAGCAAATATCCCTCACCATATACCGTACTCAAATAAATACACATTATTCAGCCAATATTGAGTTTATATATTTATTGAAGAGAGATGCTAAAATGAGTGCACTTTCTTAGAGAATTCACAAGCCTTCCCAAATGCTATAACACTTGCCATTAATTTCTGGACATGCAGTACCATATTCATTTATTTACAGTTCTGAGCTTAAAATTCTAGGAGGAAAACTTCAAAGATGAGGTTAAACACATAAGTCAAACTTGATAATACCATTATGTTTTAGGGGAAAGTGAGATTCTTGTGCCTGATGTTGTGCTTGTAAAACAACATATGATTAACACACGGCAAAGGTGAAAGTAACTTGTCAAAAGAGATATGAGAGCACCTCATTTTAGACAACCTCTTTACAGGAAAGGAAAATATCATAATTGAGGGGAAAGAAAGTCTTGTAGCAGGTAAATATATTTATATTTTAGTAAATGAAAAGGTTCTATTAAAAGACAGCAAAAGGTGTAGCCGAAGTATACAAGATAAACCTAACAGAAAAGGCTGGCAAATACAGTTGGGATATGACTTTACTAATTCCCTCGAGTTGGAAGGGCTCCTGCTCTCCACTCCACAAATTTATTGGTTTCATTCAAATCCAAGTCAACATCAGGATTTAAATACTAGCCTCATAGGTTGAGATACTATAAAATCTTCCATGACTAAAAGGACTGAAAAAAAAAAAAAAACCTAACACACACTCTTAGTCTTTCAGCTTATGCAGCTTTCACCAAATACAAGGACAAGTCAGCATATAACATGTTAGAATATCCAAATTAAAAACTTAACCTATTAAGTGGAGAACTAAACCAGTATAGAAATCATACTGAAGTCCCCAACTAATCAACTTGGGATTTTTCTGACATCCCTCTTTTGTCAAGCCCAAATGACACAAGGGTCTAGCATATGGAGCCAACAAACAAACCACGCTCTGATATAATGTTATAGAAGCGGACCCAAAAGCTAAGCTATTAGGTAGAGAGGCCCAACTGGTACATAAACCCATAACTTTCGCAAACAAACCTACATAATAAACCATCAACAACAAAGATCGCACAAGTGACCATGGCGATGGTTAGAAGAAGGGAGTGGAAAGGAGAATGAAGAGGAGAAACGATGAGATGGGAAAAAAAAGTAGAAAAATGCATATGTTTTTCTTATATTTATATATAACAGAAGCGGGCAGGCGGGAACCCTACCCACTTCTTCTGAAACATAAGTTTAATATGCCCACCCGTTTCCTAGAGGACTGGGCAGATTGGGTCCGGGTGAATCACCCTGCTCAGCCATAGAATAGACTGTAAGAAAGGATAAGAAACACAGAGACAAATTTGTCAAGTTCAATGAGCACCTATTTTCTCATAATTCAGTCACACAAAATGTATTAATACTACTGAAGTTTGCATACATTACAACACGCTTAAAGATATTTCCTTTTTGTTTTGAAATGAAAATGCCAAAGTTTACATCTGTTCAGATCAAAGCAAATGCAATCTAAATATGGATAGGGTCTCTTACAGAATTTCAACCTATACAAATTTTAGATCAAATGAAATTTATAACATTAGGAAGCACAAATTTCCTGTTATTCAATTTTCTCAAATTTATTGAATACCTATGCACATTTTTAACCAAGTCAAAGACATTAAATTTGAGTGCATGTCCCTAGACAGCACTATATTTGATTCAATGCCAGTCATTTTGAGTCTCATCGCACAAAAGTGAAATGTGAAAAGGTGGGCCTAGGAGTTTAGGGATCAGGTATCCTAATGGGAACTTAGTTCCATACCAAGTCAAAGGGCCGACATGTTCGTAAAAGTCCATATCCTAGGTTTATTAGGTATTTCCAAGCTGTAAGTGCTAACCCTAATAGTTGTGGTGATTTGTATTTTATTTCCAGAGCTATTGATCAAAAAAGTTTTTTATTCAGAGATCTGTAGATTCTGTACATTATATTGCACATGGTTATTGTTTGCCATGGAATATTGTAGATTGGGAGGAAGCTGTGGACGGAGTAAACCACATAAAATCTGAGCTGAGCTCGAGTATAAATATGAGGCTTATTTAATTAATCAAGCCGAGCATGATTATCACCCCCCACAACTAACCAATGCTTCTGAGTTCGGTACATCTGCAATCCTTGATACTCTCATCGGGAACTTATATAATTTATGAGTTAGAAGCTCAGAATCTGACTGATTCTGGCAACACAAAATGTCCAGTTTGACCTAGATGTGATTCACATTTTTCTGTCTTCTACCAGATATCAAACAACTATGGTTTTCTTCAAAGTGACTTTAAAGCATCCACTTCAGGTCAGTTTTGAATGCCAACCAAGCTGAGCTTCATACAGAGATATTCTTTCTTTCCTTCTCCTACTTATTTGTTTTTTCTTTTTTGGAGTAAAGTCACTATTACTGTATTACGCATCCACTTTAAGCAAGCCTAAAGCTTGAGTACTACATTTGGTCATCCAAACCAACCCCAAGAATCCATGTACTACTTATATCTAAAAATATCCTTTCTTCTTATTTTGCTTTTAGATATATATCAATATCATAAACTATCATATCGAATACTTCGATGTGAAACTTGCAGACCTTATTGGTTGATATCAGTCTACATATTTCTTCATAGCCCTGGTGCTGCCTTAGTGACTCTGAAAGTTCTTACAATATTCCTTTCATGTAAAGACAATTTCTCGTTCTCAAGACATGGATTGGACTTGTTGAAAAGTTGAATATTTTTTTTAAAAGAACACATTATATCACAGCCACATATCGACCTCGGCAATTAGGCTTCTGTATCTAAACTCCTTTTGTTATAAGATCATCACCATGTTTTAGAACATTCACAGATATAGAAACTACCAAGACATGGATTACATAGTGAACCCAACATTTTGAAATGTCTCACAACATGGGAGTGAGTTTGCAGATGCAGAAGTACAATATCAGTCTGCTATAGATATTGATAGGGTACCTGCTTAAAGATAGTGCTGGTTCCAGAGCCTTGGAGTCCAAGAAGAAGAAGCTTCTGAATTTTTTTCTGCTCCAGATAATTCGGAACCGTTGTATAATTGCTAGCCTCATCTCTTGGTCCATGAGGTTGACCATGGGGTACAGGTAAAGAGAAAAGGCTACAGACAAACCGTGTTGATGCCTGTCTAGCAAAAAGCAAGTCCAAGCTGTTTCAAAAGGCTCCTAGGATCCAATATGGCTTTAAATCAATAGTTTTTGAGTATATACCTTCTCCCAAATGTTTCCTCTAATATTATTCTGACCTTCCTCTTCATAACGGCCATCATCATAGACCCAAAAATGAGTGTCACGAGGACACTGCACTTTTGCCAGCTGAAAGTATAAAAAGGTTGGCTAGTAAGGATATCAGATTGACTCCAAATCCTTCACTCTTTAAGAACTAATTAAGTAATGATGAAAAAATATAGTGTGAATTGTTACTGGAATATTTAGAGAAGATATTCTAGAAACAAATTGATTACCAAGGAGAAATGTTGGCCTGCTTTCAACAATAAATTATAAAAGGGCTCTTAATAAAAGAGACATAGTTGAAGTTGCAACATCATCAAAGAAATTCTACAACAGGGAACCTATAAGAAGTACGAAAGTTTATTACAAACAAAATAAGACCCAAGTCCAGTTAACAAGCCAAAGCGTTCCTCTTGTACAATTCCTGAGTAGGCAGTGCTTTTTGTGTTCTTTAATAAAAAAGCTTTGCTACTCATCATCCCCACACACCACACTTATTATTATTTTTATTATTTTTTATTCTTCTTAAACTAATTAAATTATTTTCCTCATCATCCATACACCACATATTTGGTAAGAGGAAAAAAAAAAGTGTGGTGTGTGGGAATGATGAATAGAATTTTTGTTACTAAAATCTTTGCCTACTAACCTAAAATAACCAAATATCTTACCCGAAGGACCCTCAACTCGAGCCTCGTGATTTCTCGTCCATTGATGTAAACTTCAGTATTCCCATTGCTTGCATCAGGGTTTAGTTTACCAGTGAAATTTAAGTTTGAACTTATGATTATATCAGGTTTTTCTCCCTCCTGTCAAATCAACAAGAAGAGATGTTGAAGAATTTTTTTGATAAGTAGGAGATGCTTAAAGAAATTCAAATCCATCAGAGAAAAAAAAAAGAGACTTTCTGACACATGCAACTACAAAAGGCCAAAGTGAAAGACACTCAAAAGAAAACACCATGTTGAACATGCCCCACCTTTCCCCAGAGACCAGATTCCTTGTCATACCAATATCTACCGGGCTTCAATTTCCGTGGAGGCAAAGGACATCCAAGAAGTTCTGCCATCTCTTCTGGCTTAAGTGGGAATCCATTGACAATTAGCTGTTCTGGTCGAAGCTGATTAGCAGAACATTCTTTCTCTGCTTTCATAATCTGCTTGACTTCCAAAGGACTGAGTAATCGGGATAATACTCTTGAATGTCTACCCAATTTCAGCCGCTTTGATTCATCGATCGGCTGACCAATGCAGGTTACACACTTGCGCCCTTCAGGCATTGATCCCATTGCTCTAAGCACACAATTGCTGCAATACTTAGCATCACATACCATGCATGACTCCTTTGTCTCCCACTTCCCCTTTTGACACCGATAACAAACTCTACTTTTCTTTTTCTTCTTTTCTTTTGAAATCCCAACATAATCCATAAAATCTGGCTTCCCCACCTCAGCCTCTTTCCTCTCAGATCTATCAACCGTGTTAAAAGTGACAACCGGAGCTCTCCTTACTTCATTAGCAACCTTTTTAGGTGGATTATGAACCGAACCCGGTGAAGCTGAGGGAGAAGCTGAAGAGGAACCGGGGATCTGCAAGACAGACACCACAGACTCCGAACTGCCTGACACCCGTGGACTCTGAGCAGGTGAACTCGTGAAACCAGCAATACGAGACACCGGCAGGGGTATAGGTTCAACCACTGGAGGAGCCATATTAGCAGAAGCTCTTTGTGATTCAGATAGGGTTTCTGCAGTTGGGATTGCACGTGAATTTACATCAACGGGTTCCACTCTAGGGACTTCATAAGTAACTGGCGGGCCCTCATACTCCAAAGCAATAGAGTAATCCATATCACTAGCATCTTCCGGGAGTGAGGCTCCTGGTGGGAGCATATTTTTCACCATTTCTCTCCAGTTCTCTCCCCCCTTTTGTTCCATTTTGGCCATAATACTAACAAATCTTCAAATAGAGCCTCAAACTACTAACTTAATTCAAGATCGCTAATAGCACGCAACTATGTCCTATGTGATCGCTAAAAGCTCCAGCATTCTTCTTAACTCCGCACAACATTCGACACCAAATACAGAAAAGTATCGGAGAGAATAAGCAGCTAAACAGAGTTGAATTACGACTTAGAACGGGTAATAGTCGTCGAGCAGCCGCAATCGACTGGTCATCCTTCGGAAACCTCCAAACTGGAAAGGACAAACCACAAACTGATTAGAAAGAAATGAAAACAAATATAACTTTTCAGAGTCTAAGCACGACTTTCAAACAAAAATAAACAAAACCCATAACAAGACTTGAATGTGCCTGAGGTCATAATCGGGCACCCAATTTTATACAGCACAATTCAAGAAAAGATACAAACTGTAGTTATTGCCATTGGTATTCCTAGCACAAGTTTTTGAAACAATCAATGGTCAAACCAGTTATAAACAACAAAACGGAAAAGCAAGTCCATGACAAACCAGAACAAAGAAAGATTCTAAATTCAAAGGAAGATTACTCACCCAAGAGAAAGATCAAGGAAAAAGAAAATGATAAATATACTTTTGAGAGAGAGAGAGAGAGAGAGAGAGAGAGGGGGGGGGGAGAATAAGTACGTCCCTGGGGAGGGGTGTGGGGGTAAAAGGACAAAATGAAAGCGAATCTGAGGTAAAATGGAAGAAGCACTTGAGCTATTTTTTCAGTTTCGGTGGCTCTGAAGAACCAAAGGTAAAAAAGCTTCTGCCAAAAAAATAAAGCCCACGTTTACTCAACTCAACACCCCATCGATACCAAAAGCTTTTCACTGTGTTCGGAGAGCGAGAGAGAGAGAGAGGGGAAATAGATTGGAAAATGGGCCCCACATTTCTCCCTGTCAGCTCGTATAATAGCTCCTGGCGAGACAGGGGCACATAAAGACACACGTCGCTTTGGCGCGTGTCTGAAAGTGATGCACACGACCAAGATATTCGTCAAAAAAAATTAAAAATGGTGTGCACGACCAAGATAAGCTTGTTCTGCGAGGCGCTTCTGAAAGCGCGTGGGGGCTGTCTGTACTCCCTTTATCAAGCCATCATAAAGCATGGGTCAAGTAGGATAGTTTATTATAATAATAATTATTATTATTATTGGCCTACATATGTTATTTGAAAAATATTATTTTGCCTCCTCATTTTGTCCACACAATTTGACAGCTGGACAAAATTTTTTTTTTAATTAGTGATTAAGGAAGTGTTTTTAAATGTATTTGTGTATTTTTTTTATTTTTTAAAAATATTTAAATATATTAAAAAAATGTGAAAAAAAAAAAAAACGTTGGGCGGTACGCCCAGCGATAAGAGTGGGACGGCAGAATAACCCCACTCATGTTATTTTAACTTGCGTTTAAATATTAAGCTAAGCTGAGATCATTATAAATAATAGTGAATTGATTAGGTGGAGTAAGTTATGTTAGACTTATCTAAAATGAGTTTAGATGTGTTTAAATATTAATATGAGTTCAATACTATTTATGTGAAATTAAAAAAAGTTGTAAGTCTCAAGTATAAAGATGTGTTGAATTGAAAAAAGTTGTGAGTTCCACGTGTAAAGAGATTTTGAGTTGAGATGAGTTTAACAATTTGAGAGTTAAGTGTTTGGATGTTAAACTCAATTTAAAATTAGACTGAATTGAGTTGATCTTAACTAAGTCTTGCAACCAAACGAGATTTAAAATTTAAATATAATTAATTTTAAAATATATATAATAATTAATTTTAAAAAATATATATATATATATAATTAATTTAAGATGGCATAGAGTTGCGTCACGGAAGAATAAAATATTAATTCATAATTTTGTATAAATGAAAGTTTTTATAAAAAAAAAATTGGGCATAAATATGTTGTGCTTGTTAGTCATGATTTCGTCTCTGCATTTTTTGATAATTAAGGTCTCGTTTGGATAGTAAATTGAAATAAGATGAGATAAAATAAAAGTTAAAAGTTAAATAAAATATTATTATAATATTATTTTTTTAATATTATTATTAGTTTGAAATTTGAAAAAGTTGAATTATTTATTATATTTTGTATGAGAATTTAAAAAAATTGTAATAATAAGATGAAATAAAATGAGATGAAGCACTTGCATCCAAACAGGACTAAGCCTATGTGCTATTAATATATATTTTTTTATCAGGTTTCTCTGTTTTATTTTCCGTCCATCTTAAGCATCCTCAATGAATTAGCCAAAGATTAAATCCATCACATATTTAACTATTAGATCCCAAAATATCATCAGAGTACTCACATCCCATGCCTTATAACACTGTTATCTCTAAATTATAGAGAAGAATTTAGGGAATATATTATAATTATTTACTATAATAAATTTACTATTACTATAATTATTTACTATAAATAATTATTTACTTTTTAAGGCTTTGTAGATCTGGTTTTTTTATTATTTAATTATTTTTTAGTTTTTGGAATGACAATTGAATAAATATAATTTTTTAATCCATAATTTAATTAGAATATGATTACTAATTAACATATAATAGATAAAAATATGGTAAAATACGATAAAATAAAATAAATTAATAATTAAAAAATTAAATATTTTTTTTAATTATAATTATTTATTACTATATAATGAATAAATAGATAATTCAACGTGGAGATTTGATGTGAATAGACAAAACCAAATTTATCTTATACTATTTTATTGTTATATATGAAAAAAATAACTATTCTAATATAAAAATTTATGTGAATAAAATAATCAAAAATTAAATTCATCTCACATTCATCAAGTGCCCTTTAATTTTAACTAATTCATCTAGAATGCTCTTAGTTGTTAATTAACTGCCGACACATACTACTCCATGAGCTGGTCACGTGTCAAGTGTCAATTAAATTTTTTCATTTTTCAAAAGTCAAATTAATATAAAGAAATTTATTTACGCAAACAATCATAAAAAATGGATTTGGTTTGCTGCTCTTCACCCCACCGGCCACCCCATGTGGTAGCCACCTAAGTTTGGCCACTCCATTCGCAATTCCTTGCGTTCATCAGCCACAGCGTGGGTGGCCAAAGTTGCACGGCCATCTCCCCTCCACCAAGCTAGATCTAGGGGTGTAAAATTTAATCGAAAAACGGAAAAGTTGAACTGGATCGGCCCGAATCTGTGGAACCGGTTCCCTTAGTTTTAAAATCGGTCCGTTTTCGATTTTATGTGTTTTAGAACCAGACCAGTTCGCTATTTTATATATTTTAAATTAATTTTTTTAATATTATATATAATATAAAAATATTGTATATAATTTTTATATGAGAAATGATATTTGTAACTGTGAATTGTGTAACTATCGCGTAATCGCTTTGAAAAAAGTGAATATGTGATTCACATGAAAAAAATTAATTTTTTAATAGTGGACCCACACTTTTTCAAAACGATTACGCGACGTTTACATATTTTACGGTTGTATGTAAAATTACTCTTTTTATATATAATAATATAAATTATAATTATATACAAGATAATGTTATTATAATTTATAATATAAAATTATAATCTTAAACATGAAAACTTATTTGCCTATATGTTTTAAACATAAAATATATATATTAATAATATTTTATGGACTAACAAATTTACATTTTATTAAAACCAAAATATCGGATTGAACTGGTAAAATCGAAGGTACTGGTTTAGGAGGTTAACCGGTGCGTAATCGATTTTTGAAAATGCAAAACCGGTGAATACCGATTCGGTCTTAAATTTTGTTTAAAATTGAACCGAACCGACCGGTTACACCTCTAGCAGAACCAATTTTTTTTGTTCATTTCTAATTTTTTGACTAATAAACTATTAAAATATATTTCTTCATTTTAATTTAAATTTTGGAAAATAAGAAAATAATAGACAAGTGGCAAGCTCACGAAATGATACTTGTCAGCCGTTAATTTAGATGGACGAAAAATATGACAAGAATTTAAGAACATTTTAAGTTTTAGGTTTGCATAATATCATCAACAATGCCCAATCATAATAATTATAAAAAATAATTAATTTAATTGTCTATCACATCAATGATATTACGCGAATGTTTAGGAATTAATTTTATTAATTGTCTCTTTTTGTTATATATAATCATAGAAGACTCAACAATAATCTTGAAAATTACATTGATTATATAATAGTGTGAAGATGAGAAAGAATGCATTATAAGTTGCATCCACAATCTCGCATGAATTGAACATGTCAATTAATTCAATTTAACCATTTTAGTAACGAAAATTTTATGTGCAGTCACTTTTATGTACGTTTTACACACTTCACTAATGTGATTGGCTGCGTCACTTTTTTTAATATAAAATAACTATTTTGACTAACCACATCAGTAGAGTGCGTAAAAAATATGTAAAATTGACACTACGTAGCATAACTCTTTTTTTAAATCTAGTAACACAATTGAGGACTTGTTTTAACAAAAAAAAATGGAAAATGTTAATTTGTCCTCTCACTTTGCCCATTCATTTTGACCTCTTATGTATTTAATTTTTTTTACTTAATGATTAAGAAAGTAATTTTAATATATTGTTGTATTTTCTTATTTTTTAAAGATATTAAAATATATTAAAATCATAATAATAATAATAATAAAATTACGAGTCAAATGGAGCGGTAGTACTCAAGTGCTCAAAAGAAAATAAGTTTTGGGCTCACGTCACGCGCTTTGAATATAGGTAGAGTGAGAGTCGGTAAGGTAGTCATCATGTTTAGTCATAGGAAGAAGACCTTCAAACTTGAATGGGTTGACAATTTCAATGCGATTGAAGAGCCGCAACTGTGGCGCTGCAAAGTTTTCAAATAAGTAGTTTGAATAGTGGGATAAAATTAAATAACTTTGTAATTTGTAAATAATAAAAAAATAATTTATGAATATTAATAAAATATTTAAAATTAATATATTTTATAAAATTTTATGAAATGAGAGAGAAAGAATTTAATAAAAATATTATAAAGTTAAAATATTATTAGGATATAACTTTTTAATATTATTTTTATTTTGTGATTTGGAAAAATTCAATTTCTTTTTGTATTTTATTTAAAAGTTTAGAAAAGTTGTAATGATTAGGTAATTGATTAAATGAAAAAGTTGAATATTTAAAATTGAAAAGTGTTTGTATTTATAGTGTTTGGATATCGAGACGAGATGAGATGAAATGAAATGAGTTGAGATGACTTTGCTATCTCAAACTTGTTGAGTATTGTGGAGCCTGAATTGGTCCGCTTAAGCGAAGCATTCAGGCGCTCAAGCGGAGACGCTACATAGAGAGTTCGCGCGTGATTTGCTTGATAGGGAGTTCGAGCGGATGCAATACATAGAGTTCACTCAACACTCGCTCGACATGACACTCGAGCAGAGTTCAGACAGAGAGTTCACTCGTGAGCCGCTTGACAGATGGCTCGAGCAAATGGCCAGTAAATAAGTTTGTTCGATGCACGCTCGACACGCCGCTTGATCGAATAACGCAGATTTTGTAATTAGGGTTTTTTCGCCGTGTACACAATATAAGTGTAATTTTTAATTAATGTGGTCGTACAATAGAGAACAGTAGTCGCCCTAAACACTGTACATTGTGATTCTTCAAGAAATAAATCCTCTGTAGCTCCGTGGACGTATGCAAGTTGCTGAACCACATAAATATTGTGTTGTGTGATTGTTTGATTGTTCTTTTCTTGTTTACTTTCAAATTTTTGTCATTATTTTTCACAACAATTAGTATCAAGAGTCAATGCTTGGATCTGAGGAAAAATGATGGCTGGAGAAGAAGTGAAGGTATCTGGGATTGAGAAGTTCGATGGTACAGATTATGGATACTGGAAGATGCAGATAGAGGACTACCTCTATGGGAAGAGACTTCATCTTTCATTGTTGGGGAAGAAGCCGGACAGCATGAAAGATGTTGATTGGAACCTATTAGATCGACAAGTTCTGGGGGTTATTTGGTTAATCATGTTGAGATCCGTTGCACACAACGTCATCAAGGAGAAGACGAGCGCCGGTCTAATGGCAGCTTTGTCAAGTATGTATGAAAAGTCGTCATCGAATAACAAGGTACACTTAATGAAGAAGTTGTTTAATTTGAAGATGACAAAATGTATGTTTGTTGCAAAACATTTGAATGATTTCAATACCATCACAAATCAATTGTCTTCTGTTGAAATTGAGTTTGATGATGAGATACATGCATTGATACTGTTGGTTTCACTACCAAATAGTTGAGAAGCCATGAGAATGTCTGTCAGTAATTCTGCTGGGAAAACTAAACTGAAATATGATGATATTCGTTATTTGATTTTGGCTGAGGAGGTGCGTAGGAGGGATTCAGGCGAGACCTCGGGTTCGAGTTCAGCTTTGAATGTTGATTTTCGGGGAAGATCACAAGAGAAAAACTCAAATAGAGGCAAATCAAAATCAAAGAATAGAGGCAAAAGCAAGTCAAAGCCTAGGCAGCATGCAACTTACTGGAACTGTGGCAAGGCTGGTCACATAAAGAAGAACTGTAACAATCCGAAGAAAATAGAGAATGATAGTGCTAATGTGGTAACTGAAGAAGTACAGGATGCACTACTACTTGCAGTTCACAGTCCAATTGATGAATGGATACTGGATACTGGATTCATGAGCTTCTTTTCACACATCTTTTCATTGAGAGATAATGCAGAACTATGTTGCTGGTGATTTTGGGAAGGTGTACATTGCTGATGGAAAGGCAATGAACGTGGTGAGAATGTGAGACATTGACATTGTACTCCCTAACAAGAACAAGTCAACCTTGCAAAAGGTTAGACACATTCCTGAGTTGAAAAAACACCTTATCTCTGTGGAGCAGCTTGATGATTGTGGTCATTCAGTAGTGTTCTTAGATAGCACCTGGAAGGTTACTAAAGGGGCACTGGTACTAGCTCGAGGTAAGAAAACTGGTACTCTGTATATGACGACCGTTTGAATAATACTATTGCTACTACTGTTACAGAGAGCACCGCAGATTTGTGGCACTGTAGGTTTGGCCATATGAGTCAGAAGTACATGAAAGAACTACTGTCTAAAGGCAAGCTACCAGAATTGAAGTTAGTTGATCTCAGAATGTGTGAGAGTTGTATACTGGGGCAGTAGAAAAATGTCAGTTTCTTGAAGAGTGATAGAACACTGAAAACAGGAAAGCTAGAGCTTGTGCATACAGACGTGTGGGGACCATCTCCAGTGTTGTCTCTTGGAGGTTCTCGGTTCTATGTCACGTTTATTGACGACATAGCAGGAAGGTATAGACTTATTTTCTAAAGCATAAATCTGATGTATTTGATGTGTTCAAAAGGTGGAAAGCCTTAGTTGAGACAGAGACAGACTTAAAGCTGAAACGCTTGAGGTCTGATAATGGTGGTGAATATATTGATGGTAGGTTCAAGGAGTAATGTGCAGCTCATGGTATCAGAATGAAGAAAACCATTCCTGGGACACCACAGCAAAATGGTGTTGTTGAACGTATAAACAGAACCATTAAGGAACATGCTAGAAGCATGAGGCTGCACGCTGGATTATCACCTACATTTTAGGCAGACGCAGTCAGCACTGATGTCTACCTGATAAATAGAGGACCATCAGTTCCGTTAGATTGTGGACTGCCTGAGGAGGTTTAGAGCGGGAAAAAGATAAATTTTTCTCACCTTAAAACTATTGGTTGTCTTTCTTATGTTCATCTTGATTCTGATGCTTGTAGTAAACTTGAGACAAATTCAAATAAATGTTATTTCATTGGCTATGGAGACGAGGCATTTGGCTATCATTTATGAGATGAATATGGTTGAAAGATCATAAGAAGTATGAATGTGATATTCAATGAGAAAGCTATGTACAAGGACAAGTCCAGTACAATTGCTGATACAGTTCCTCAGGAGTCCGAGTTTGTGAGTTTGGAGGACCTACCAGAGGTCACAGTGCAGTGCAAGGACGTGAGTGACAGAGAGAGTGGGTCCAGTGCACCTATTTCTATTATTCCGCAGTCAGATCCAGAGTCGTCCACACCTGCAGTTGTAGTTCACAGATCTGTCAGGACCATTCAACCCCCACAGCGTTTCTCACCTACTTTGAATTATATTCTACTGACAAATGGTGGAGAACCGCAGAGCTATGAGGAAACTTTACAAGATGAAAATTCAAGCAAGTGAAAGTTGACCATGAAGGATGAGATGGATTCCTTGTAAGAGAATCAGACATGGGAGTTGACAGAACTTCCATCAGGGAAGAAAGCATTGCACAACAAGTGGGTGTACCGGGTAAAGACTGAGCATGATGGCAGTAAGAGGTACAAGGCCAGACTTGTTGTAAAAGGCTTTCAGCAGAAAAAGGGTATTGACTACTCTGAGATCTTTTCTCCTGTGGTGAAGATCACAACCATCATGTTAGTACTGACAATGGTTGCCACTGAAGATTTATATCTTGAGTAGTTAGATGTGAAGACAGCTTTCCTCCATAGAGACCTCAAAGAAGACATCTACATGCATCAACCTGAGGGGTTTGTAGAAAAGGGAAAAGATATTTCAATTTCTAAACTAAAGAAGAGGTTGTATGGCCTGAAGCAAACTCCTAGACAGTGGTACAAGAAGTTTGACAGTTTTATATGCAGTTCAAGGTACATCAGATGTCAGGTAGACTATTGTTGCTATGTCAGGCACTTTGACAATTCTTATATGATTTTATTACTGTATGTGGATGATATGCTCATTGCAGGGTCCTGCATTGATGAGATCAATAATCTGAAGAAACAGATGTCAAAGCACTTTGCAATGAAGGATTTGGGAGCTGCAAAACAAATCCTTGGCATGAGAATTGTCAGAGACAGAGTCAAGGGCATGTTAAGACTCTCATAGGCTGAATATGTGAAAAATGTACTTAGCAAGTTCAACATGGACAAGGCCAAACTAGTTGGCATACCTTTGGGTAGTTACTTCAGATTTAGCAAGGATCAGTCACCAAAATCAGAAGAGGAACACAACTACATGAGTAAGGTTCCTTATGCCTCAGCTATTGGTTCACTTATGTATGCTATGGTTTGCACAAGACCAGATATTGCCCATGCAGTGTGAGTTGTGAGTAGATACATGAGTAACCCAGGAAAATTACATTGAGAAGCTGTGAAGTGGATTCTGAGGTACCTAAAAGGTTCCTCAGAAATGTGATTATGCTTCTCTGGAGAGAGCTTAGAGGTGCAGGGCTATATTGATGTTGATTTGGCTGGAGACACTAATAGTAGAAAGAGTACCACAGGCTTTGTTTACACTCTGGGTGGTACTGCCGTGTCTTGGCGTTCTAATTTTCATAAATCAGTTTCTTTATCTACTACAGAAGTTGAGTATATTGCTGTGTCAGAAGTGTCAAAGGATATGATTTGGTTACAAGACTTCTTGGAGGAATTGGGTAAGAAGAATTAAAAGGGCACTCTCTACAGCGATAATCAAAGTGCCATATTTCTTGCCAAGAATCCAGCATTTCATTCCAGGATCAATCACATTCATATCAAGTATCATTTTATTCGATCATTACTAGATGATGACCAGTTGTTACTTGAGAAAATTTGTGGAAGCAAGAACCTTGCAGATATGTTGACAAATGGTGTTACACTTGAGAAACTAAAGTTGTGCGCAACTTCAGTTGGTCTCCAAGCGTGAAGACAGAGGTAATAAGTTGCAGAGGTGGAAGATATCATGTTTTGAGGCAGAGGGTGATATAGTGGTTGTACCAGTCTCCAAGTGGGAGAATTGTTGAGTATTGTGGAGCCTGGCTTAGTCCGCTCAAGCGGAGCATTCAGGCTCTCCAGCGGAGACACTACACAGAGCGTTCGCGCATGATCTGCTCGACAGGGAGTTCGAGCGGATGCGATACAAAGAGTTCACTCGACACTCGCGCTTGAGCGGAGTTCAGACAGAGAGATCGCTCGTGAGCCGCTCGACAGATGGCTCAAGCAAATGACCAGTAAACAGGTTTGCTCGATGCGCGCTCGACACGCTGCTCGAGCGAGCAACGCAAATTTGTGTAATTAGGGTTTTTTCCGCTGTGTACCCTATATAATTGTAATTTTTAATTACCGTGGCCTTACAGTAGTCGCCCCAAACATTATACATTGTGATTCCTTAATAAATAAATCCTTTGTAGCTCCGTGGACGTAAGCAAGTTACCGAACCATATAAATCTTGTGTCGTGTGATTGTTTGATTGTTCTTTTCTTGTTTACTTTTAATTTTTGTCATCGTTTTTTAGAACAAAACCTAAGTTGCAAGTGCAGCAATTGTGATGTGGATCACCCATACTTTCCACTCTTTCCAAGTGCTATTGCATTTGGGATCTCTCACCCCCCTCAAATTTATATTTTCTCTTTTAAGAAAATAAAAACCTTATATTTGATAAGTGGGAATTTTCTTAACATTTTATTATTATTGAGAGTTTTTTTAGACCTATTTGTATCGATTTTTATGGAAATAGGAAGAATGAAAATTTAGTGGATAATTTTTTTTTATATGCATTTTGTATTGAGACGATGTTAAAAAAAAAAAAAGAATAGATGCTCAAGAGAAATTCCCGATAAGTCTATAAATTAATAAGTATAAATAAAATAAAGGGAATATTTTTTTTTTGATACATGGGGGAGGAGGGATTCGATCCTTGATTCTCTTAGTGAGAAACCAATGTGTTGCAAATTGATCAAAATGATTTTATTTTATATGCCCACATCCTTCCATTTACAACTCATACAACCAAAACCCTTAATTTACACCTCGAAGTATCATGTTGAATCACATATATTTTTCATTTGGAAACTGCTACTTGAACCGAGAAACATAACCGATAAAGTTGACCGATTGTTTTTTTTACTTAATGATTAAGGAATTAACTATTAGTGAATTTGAATTTTTTTAAGTATTTAAATATGTTTAAAAAATAGTTAAACAAAAAAATAGTGCATTTGCACTTGTCGGTACAATACAATGGCACCATTCTCGGTCCCCCTAGCACTGTCCTTTTTATTTTCAACCATGTTCACTAAAATGTCCTCATTGAAATCTAAAAATAATAGATTAAAAATAATAATCTATTATTTTTACTTTTTTTCTTACTATTCCTTTGTAGTTTATTATAGTATTTTATTATTTATTATTTATTTTTGTTATTTTTATTGTTTAGTATTGCTTTTGTTTATCTTCTAATATTTTAGTGAGAATATTATTTGGATTGAGAGAGTCTCTCAATTCATCTCATTTAATTATTACAATTTTTTCAAACTCCCACACAAAATATAATAAATAATTATTGCTTGCTCGTGTTCATCATCATCACCTGGATGGTCAAAAATATGAAATAGACTAAAATGAGTCGAAGACTAAGTAATAAATTCATCATAACGTAAATATAATAAATATAAGAATTTTCATGCTGAGAGCTTAAATCATGATTCTTCATGCTAATACTTATGCTATGCACGACTGATTTATTTGAATTAACTGATTGATCTAATTTATCTGAATGATCTGACTTAACTGACTGATTTGACTGACTAGCAAGTTAACCCTGTGTGCAAGGTTGTGCACCGGCCCTACATCCTGCTGCAATAAGGGGAGCCGCTGATAGTATTCTGGCATACTATGGTGGATCACGCTTGAATCCGTGACTTGCACATCCACCTTGAAACTGCATTGGTACCATGCATCTCAATGTCTATCTGATTAAACTCTAGCATACTATGGTGGACCACGCTTGAATCCGTGGCTTGCACATCTACCCTGAAACTGCATTGGTACCATGCATCTCAATGGCTATCTGATTAAACTGATCTGATCTTATCTTGCACTTGAACTTAATATAGTTTACGTGTCTTATGCGATATGAAATGCATGATATACATACCAATATAAATAACTGTAAATTTCTGAATCTAAATATGATGCTGAATCACATGATCATGTGCTATGATTGGTGACATGCTTGCATATGACATGAGTGGTACATAAAAAAATGGCTATCAAAGAATTGATTCTAATAATAATTTATATAAGTTGAACTGTAACTATCATAATTTGTGATCAAATTACTTACCTCATATCGAAAATTCCAAAATCTCACTTTGTAGATCGTTACTTATACGGAATACCATATGTCATTAATTTCCTAAAAAATGTTATGACATTCTAATTAATTAAATTGATATCATAGAGAATAATTTAATAGGAATAATTTCATAAATGAGTAATTCTACATACAACCGTGAAGTGTGCAATCGCCGCGTAATCGTTTTGAAAAAAAGTGGGGTCCATTATTAAAAAAATATTTTTTTCATGTGAGTCCCATGTTTTATTCACTTTTTTTAAAATGATTACGCGGCGGTTGCACAATTCACGGTTGAATATCTTTTCTATTCATAAATATTCTGATATATGCAAAAATTAAGAAATAATAATAAGATTCAAAAGTCACAACATATTCCTTTATTTTCCAATTAATAATATAGCATAATAATTTTATCAAAATCCAATAAAATAAAGATTGGAAATTCATTCTACTAATTAAACTTGATTATACTTAAAATTCAAATCCTTGTAATTTATTATCATAATCAAATCATAAATGAATACTTAATATAATTTAAACTGTATACAAGGTATAAGTGTCAACTGAATGCAACAAGGACCAAATTAAAACCAAGTCAACATATTACATCTGTACGTAAAAATAGGTCGACGTAAAGAGATCCATTTTAAACACATTTTGTCATGCCCACACAAAAGCTAAAAACATACCACTCCAAAGATTTCAAGAGATATTTTACAAAAGCTGAAAAGTTGAGCCAAAAAGGTTGGAGGGCATTATTTTGAGATAATCAAAAAGCTTGCATGGCTTATGGGAAAGATTACACGACAAAACTCAAATAGTGGTTTTATAATTAACTAAAAAGCATGAAAGGCTTTATAGAAAAATTGAATTAAGATAGAAATGGTGATACACGATAAAACCAAAAGGACAAAAATGAGATTACACAAACAATGAGGCTTTAGCTTCTAGAGACTTTTTACGGGAGTTAATATATTGTGTGAAGGGTAATTTGGTGATATGCAAAGAGGTGCAGGGCTTTATTGGACAAAGCTGAAATAAAAGTGAAGGAGATTCGACACAAATGCACTAAAACATAAAAGAGACGAACACTGGAGAAGAAAGACATCGTGTGAATCAGTGAGGTGCTCAGGCTTACCGTGAGAGAAACCAGAAGTTGTGCGATGACGGATCTGGGTGGCTGGACATAGATCAGCGACTGCAAAGTTTCGGAAGTAGTGAAATATTGTTAGACCGAAGAAAATGATGGTGAAGGAAAAGAGAGATATCAGCGTGGTCTTACTGAGAGGATGACGGAAACTTTGAGAGATAAGTGGGATTTGTGCTGTTAGCTCAAGAAGGAGAGGGTCAAAATGGAAGAGAGTGTGTGCGACAGTTCAACTCGCCGAGGGACAACGTGTGGTGGTGGGTTTGGTGAAGATCGACGGTGGCGGAAAACACTGTGAGAGGCCTCTGTTTGTGGCGAAATACCGAGAGAAGAAAAGAACAAAAATACATTTAGCCTTGATGGTGGTTATGGAGAATGAATTAGGTAGAGGAAGTGTGTAAATCGACGAGAACTTACCACAAAAGAGATGAGAAGCGATGGAGTTGGATGGCGATCTACACCAGTCACGACTGGGGTCTCCTTTGAGCGGGGTGGTGGAGAAGCACAAATTGTTTGAGCTCTATTTGTTTATGTGAAACAGAGGCTAATTTCTCAATTAATTTCGTGTTGTTTGTTGTGTCAGTGTGTTGAAGAGTCGACAGAGGGAAGAATATATAGATGGAGATCGGGGTTTGATGTGTTTAAGCCGGAGTAGTTCTAAGAATTCCCGGTGGGAGGGGGACTCGGTACGGTCACGATATTAGAGGGATAAGTGTGGAGGAAATGGTCTTGGTAGTTTGAGTCGTGGGGGAAGTGCAGTTTTAATTAAACACGTTTAAAAACACAAAGAAGTAAAAATCTTGACAGACTCTTAATTCGTAATTAATAATTGATTTAAAAGTGTTTATGAAACGACTGAAATAAATAAAAAGATAAATACTTTAATAATAATAATAATAATAATAATAATAATAATAATAATAATAATGAGTAAATTTACATTATTGTCCAAATTTTGAACCTACATGTTACAAATTTAGACAAAACCAAACCAATCTAAATCTATTTCAGAACAACCCTATTGACATGATAAGGATGAATACAATTAAAGAAAAACTCTATTCATAAATTTGTTTTTTTTACATGGGGGAGGGGGATTCAATCCTTGGCTCTTTTTTTTTTTAAGTGTAAACTTTTCGTCATTCATATTCATAAAAACGCCAACCATTACATAATCTGCCTCTTGTCAACTGACTAAGTATAAACTCAGGGCCATCCTTAATCCATACCCTCTCATTCTCTAATTGCAAAGCTTCCCTAGCTAGAATGTGGGCCACTGTATTACTATCCCTATGTGAGTATTGCACTTTCCACTCAGGTTTATACAACTCTTTTACATCTTATATAATGTGACCCATGTAGGACATTTCTTCCTTATCACTATTTACAGCGTTGACAATAGCCTGAGCATCCCCTTCCATAACTAAATTTTGAAAACAAAGATCCTTGCATAACTAGAGTATGCCAATGCCAGACATTCAACCAATGCAGGTTGTGTCACATTGTTCTTTCGTCCACAAGCAGTAGCCATTACCTCACCCTTATCATCTGTGATAGTAATGCCTATCCCTATCCTCTTGTTTTGTTGGTCGAGAGAAGTATCCCAGTTGGCCTTTACAAAACTTCTATCTAGTTTTTTCCACTTCTACAATATCCCCCAATCTGTGTTGCGGAAGAAGTTCCCCTTGAACTCAATTGTGCTGACTGGAACTCTTGAAGACCATCTTTTGTTGATCTTATTGCTTTGCTAGGGCTTTGAAACCTTTCTTCATATATGTATTCATTCCTTTTGAGCCACAATCTCCTCATGACATAAGCTGTTAGTTCTAAGTCAACCTTCTCCAATTTCTCCATCAGTTTCTCCCAAAGATTAAGAAAGTTATCTTCTGTAGTTCCCCATTTTTGAACTGGTCTAGGAGGCTCAGCCCACACATCATTTGTAGCTGGACAATTCCAAATTACATGCATAACATTCTCCTCCTCTCTAAAGCATATCTGACAGAGAAGATTTTCCACCATTTTTCTACAAAAAAGATTCTTCCTTGTTACTAATAACTCGTTCCCTACTTTCCAAAGAAATATTTTCACCATTCCTGACACATTCAACTACCAAATATCTTTTCATCTTGCATCCATGACCGATCATTGGTTCTCTTACAGAAAAATTAAGATATTGCCAATTGGTCCAAAGGACCTTGGCTATTAAGTTATATTATTGATTTTTTATTTTGATAGCATAAATTATATTATTGATTTGAAAGCCCCATACATTAACAAATATTGAAAAAAAGTACGTGTTTTGAGATTTTTATAAATAATAGATTACACAAAAGTAAATTTATAAACTGATGTGATTTTCTGTGATTCATTAGATCTATTTTATACTAAAAGTAATTTTATAATTGGACTACCACATCAAATCATGTCAATTTATGAATTAATTTTTATATAATTCCATCGTGACTAAGGTATTTTCACGAGTTATGGAGTTCCTCAATAAGCAAAGTTCATACACAAATTTTTTATGATTAAATGGAAGGCTCTTTTTTTTTTTTTTTTTGTCGTCGTTGTGACGTTTGTATTGATTTTACGTGAGTTGTGGGAGGGTCTAACGGTAAACGTGGTAATTTCGAAACTGAATAAAAGAGGAATACGAGGGAGCCAACCCCTTTCTCCAAAAGACACAAACATTATCCTATCCAGAATCTGCTTGTCCCATAATCTGACACACTATTTCTGGCTGCCATTCTTTTGCCAATTTCATGGATGACATCCAAAATCCTCTCCAATCAACTCTACTCAAGCTGCTTCCTTCCTCGACGAACATAACTACTGCTATTACTCAAATGTTTTTCCCCTTTCTGAATTTCAATTACTCGAATGTTTTTGTTACTTTGTAGCCTGTTTGATCGATACTCGTCTCCTTTGATCCGTCATAGATCAGAAGCCTTACACTTTCACAGGGTCATTTTCTCTCACTTTTCGTCTTATGTTTTTCCCAACTAGATGATAGTTTCGTGAATGAAATGCTGGGTTCGCCAGTCATCCCTTTTTTAACTGTGCTTCGCCGATAATAACAATCCAGATAGGTATTGTCATGGTGTGTATGACAGGATGACTAGGACATCGGTCCTCAACCAAATTCATCTCTTGTTGCCGCCAAAAGATTCATCAAAAAGTACAGAATTCAACTTTAGATTGAAGGACCAAGATTGCTTGTCCCTATTGAAGAGATGCAAAAGTATGGAAGAATTCAAACAAGTCCATGCCCAAATGCTGAAACTGGGCCTCCTTTGTGACTCCTTCTGTTCAAACAATCTTGTGGCCTCTTGTGCTCTTTCGAATTGGGGCAGCATGGATTATGCCTGCTCTATTTTCCGGCAAATCGAGGACCCGGATACTTTTGTGTTCAACACCATGATCAGAGGGCATGCCAAGGATGCGAGCTTTGAGGAAGCTTTCCTTCTTTATTATGAGATGTTTGATAGAGGAATTGAACCTGACAATTTCACTTACCCGGCTCTTCTCAAGGCGTGCGCCCGGAGACGGGCACTTGAGAAAGGGATGCTAATCCATGGACATATATTCAAACTTGGACTTGAAGTTGATGTCTTTGTGCAGAACAGCTTAATCAGCATGTATGGAAAATGTGGGAAGATAGAACTTGCTCGTGCTGTTTTTGAGTTAATAGATCAGAAGACTGTTGCCTCTTGGAGTGCTATTATTGGAGCTCATGCTAGTTTGGGTTTATGGTGTGAGTGCTTGATGCTTTTTGGGGAAATGAATCGTGAGGGATGTTGGAGGGCTGAAGAAAGCACATTAGTCAGTGTGCTTTCCGCCTGCACTCATTTGGGTTCTTTTGATTTGGGAAGGTGCACGCATGGGTCGTTGTTGAGGAACATTAGTGGAATCAATGTTATAGTAGAAACTTCTTTGATAGACATGTATGTAAAAAGTGGGTGCTTAGAGAAAGGGTTGAGTATTTTTCAAAACATGGCCAAGAAGAACCAATTCTCCTACACTGTGATGATCTCGGGGCTCGCCATGCACGGACGCGGTAGGGAAGCTCTAAGAGTTTTCTCGGAAATGCTTGAAGAAGGTATGGTACCGGATGATGTTGTTTATGTGGGAGTGTTGAGTGCTTGTAGTCATGCTGGTCTTGTCAAGGAGGGTCTTCAATGTTTTGACAGGATGAAATACGAGCATGGGATTGATCCGACAATTCAACTTTATGGTTGTCTGGTCGACCTCATGGGGCAAGCTGGGATGCTCAATGAAGCATCTGAGCTTATCAACAGCATGCCCATTGAGCCGAATGATGTTGTGTGGCGGAGCCTGCTTAGTGCATGCAAAGTTCATCATAACTTGGAACTAGGGGAGATTGCAGCTAAGAACCTGGGCCAATTGAAGTCACAGAATCCCAGTGATTATGTGCTACTATCGAATATGTATGCGCGAGCACAAAGGTGGGAGGATGTGGCTAGAATCCGGACAGAAATGGTCGATAAGGGCATTGAGCAGAAGCCGGGGTGCAGCCTAGTTGAGGTGAAGAGAAAAGTCCATAAGTTTGTTTCCCAAGATATGTCTCATCCTCAATGTCATGGCATTCACGAGATGATCCACCAGATGGAATGGCAGCTGAAGTTTGAAGGCTATTCCCCAGACACATCACAGGTGTTGCTTGATGTGGATGAAGAAGAGAAGAGGGAGAGATTGAAAGCTCATAGTCAAAAATTGGCAATTGCTTTTGCACTCATACATACGTCTCGGGGGTCTCCCATTCGGATAGCTAGGAATCTCAGGATGTGTAGTGACTGTCACACATACACTAAATATATTTCAATGATTTATGAACGAGAGATTACTGTAAGAGACCGTTATAGGTTCCACCATTTCAAGAATGGAACTTGTTCTTGTAGTGATTACTGGTGAAATTGATTATTTTTTCTGCCCCACCCAAATGATTAACTGGGAAGCTTCTTTTTCTCAACATCTTGAATGGTAATTCCACAAGATATGAATTCCATGAAAGTGCTGCAAAAGAACACAATTACCATACGGTAGATGAAATAAACATATCTGGAGAATCGGATCCTCTGAGTATTTTTCTCCCGCTAAAGATAATCGAAGATCCATGAACACAATTACCATACGGTAGATGGAATCCGGTTTCCCGGGAGACGGAAAAAACCCAACCTGGATGAACAGTCCCAAATAAAGGAAAATGCGTGCTTGTTGATAAAGGAAGAGGAATACCGCTGTTTACTTGATGGAAGGATGCATACAAGTTCAAGAATATGGCCTCCTGGCTGGATACAAGAGAGAATTTGAAATTGTTTTTCTTTTCAAGCTAGAAATGGCTGTCACGTTTATCATCCAATCTTAAATTAAGAATGAAAACGAGGACATGAAGACTTTCGGCATTTTCATAAACTGTTCTCAAAGAAGAAGAGAACCATTATTTTTTTTTATTATTTTATCACTCAAGGAAAACCAAAATGAGAAGGTGCAGACAATGGAAATTTGCCATTAAATATGATGGCAAATAAAATCTATATCTGGACAGTCTGCTGGATGAATAACTTCGTTTATTTTCGGGCGTTCATAGAAATTACAACAGATCTAAACCTACTTTTACCGTTAAATTAAGGATCTTTTTCTTCTGGTTTGCAAATATCGGTTCATTCGATATGAATGGAAGAAACGGCTGCTGTGATCCCCTTGGTTCGTGGATCTCCACTTTCTAAAGAAACACCACGAGGATCTTCTCTAACTAACAAGGCCAAAACATTGACTGAACTCCATACTTTGCTGACATTGCTACCAGAATCCCCCAAGGTAACAGCGAAGATTGCATCGAAGCCACCTGCTCCAGGAACTCCAGCCAACAAAACTCCTTCCATGTTCATTGTAGTATCCAAAAGCTGAGTTTGTGATTCGGGTTCAATCTGCAAATTTGGAAAGTTAAACTCAAAAATCGCACCTAATGAAAAATTTACGAAGGGTAAAAACATGGGAAAATTTCTGTGTATGCACAAAATGATAACACCAGTTATGGGGCTATCAGATACTTGTACCTAGCTAAATTAACTTGCAGATTGTGTTGGTAGTCTGTAACTTTTCCCATCAGAGAGTTGGAAACTAGAAATCCTTTAAAAAAGTTATCAACCAGAATGTTTAGGGCTTAACAGATAAAGATCTATAGAGGGTTAACTTGGGCTAACTTGGGCTAAAAATGAACCAAGTTACTTGACCTTTGGTTGATAAAGGTTGTTAGGACAATCTGCTACTTGCTCAATCTTAATATAAATAAATTTATTAACCTGATCTCCTCCCATCCGTCTAAAGATTTTGGAAGAGCTGGTTTTTTTTTTTATAAGTAAAAGATAGATAAAAAGCACCATAATTCAACATAGTATCAGAGTAATGATCCTGAATTTGAATGTTGAATCCACACATCACCTCCACTTCAACTACTTATTTCACTTGCTGGGCCCAACATATTAAGGGGGAGAGTTGCAATATAAATAAAATGATTAAATTCATCTCTTCCCATCTGCATAAGCTTTTGGGACAACTTGTAATCTAAAACATTAAAAAAAAAAACACACCAGGGCACAAAGGATCAAATGTATATTGTAACACCCTCATGCCACCTAATTCATCACTTCCCATATGTCTTGGCTTGACTTTCTTTGCTGAAAAAACCAAGCTACTTGACTCTGGATTAATTTGATTAAAGTGTTCATTCAACAGATTGTACTTGAATTAGCAAACCAAGCTTGAAAAACCAACCACTTGGCTTTACATGGTTTGCCTGCAGTTATGCACTTAACATTGAATATTAGTATGATTTCACTGTGAAACAGATACATGTGTTCTCGCCTAAAGTAAAGACTATTCCCTCTCTTCATGTCGAATACTGATTGACTGATGCTAGGATCAGATTCAGAGAAGAAACAAGCATGGAATCACATATGCAGCAGAATTTTTAACACCAATAAATTATTTGAATCCATGGATGGAGGGAGGGCTGTTCAACTTGAGCATGAAATCAATGTTGAATCAATCATCGAGAGAGGCCCCATCAAGAGTAATTGAGACCCTCACCATGAATAGATTGGATGGTAGTGCTAGAAGCTCGGCACACCTCCCACTTCAGCATCTCCCATTATGACCACTTGCTGCTACGATCCATGGTCATACTGTTTACAGGTAGTAAACTAACTAGCTTGGGATGCTCAATGGAAGTTTTGACCTAATCGAAGAGATGGTTACTATGTCGGGTGGGTTATACGTTAGTTGGACTTTACTTTGGTTTGGGGTTCAAAGAACATTCATTCAAGGACCCATTAGAGGGCAGGGTGAAACCAACAACACAGAGGCTGTGCAATAACAAGAGCCAAAAAGGCAATTGCATAAAAATGATAGGATTATACTTAAACAACATCAGTGGTATTTTCTGAGGTAATCCTTTAAAATATAGGTGCTAAACTATAGTAGCCGGAGGGCCCCAGGCCCCAGATATTATAGAGCCCAAGGGCAGCTGCTAGGCCAAGCAACCAATTACAATCCTAAAACTAGTCATCTATGAGAAATTCGAGTCAGGTCTCTTAACCCTAGACTTTTCCTCTTCTACATTGTCCAAGCTCAATTGCCATGCCAACTAAAGCAGAAGTTGAAGCTCCTCTGTAAGGCTTTATCTGCAACTTACTTGAATTTTGCAGTCGAGTTGATTAAAAGAGTAAAAAGAAAAAAAAACAAGACCCCAACTTCATGCTTCCCATCAGAGCGAGATGAAGAAAGGAAAAAAGGTGCATTGAACTAGAGAAGTTAGAAAAAGTCAATCTTGAATGATTCAGTTATGTCTCTATACTATCAGTTGCTTAATTTATTCACCAATGCCTTGAAAAGGTTTCATCATAAGAATTTGCCTGACTGTCGATGGCCAGACAAAATAATTGCGAGAGTGGCTGATGTTATCATGCATCTAACATTGTAAATGCTGACATTGCCCAAAATGAGCCATATCAGCAAACTCATGAAAATAAATAACTTTGCATTCCAAAAACTCAAGTAAAACATGAGCCATGCACTTGCATGTGGCTACATCATCTTTTTGGCTAGCATGTTTCTATTTCACAAAAAGAAAAAGAAAAAAAAACCTCAAATCGTAGCAGCAGGCTTTGACCTCGGAATGAGGGCTTACCCCCAAAAGTACCAGAGGAAGTCAACCTAGGATTCCAATTAAATTGCTTGGTTGGTCATGGGAGAAGTTTGTAGGTGTGTCTTAGAGACTTATGGAGTGAAGTGTTCAGTCGAATAGGGTTAAACTAGGTGATGCCTGCTACAGTGGTAGAGTTATTGCTAGTTGGGTAATGCCGGGTGGTGCGCCATAAATCAAAGCTGTGTAGAAGATGGTTCCTATCTGCATTATGTGGTGTATATGGCAAGAGCATAACGAGCAGACATTTGAAGACAAGGAGTAGACAATAGAGGAACTTAGAGCTTTATTTTTCCACACCTTATTTCTTTGGGCTATTGCAGTAGATTTTAATGGCCTAAATGTACATGATTTTCTTGTTTCTTTTATAGATAAAACTAGATAGATTTTATCTCTTGTATACTACCTATGCCTATTCCTATCAATACTACCGTTTACTTGTGAAAAAAAGAAGTTTGTAGGTGTGTCTGCTCCTCTTTCCATACCCAAACTACTGTCCTGTTCTTTTCTCTTTCTTGCCAACTGAATCCCTAATTTTCAACCATTATTCTGATTTTTCAAGAAATTGATTGTTCCTCATCAGCAATATGCAACTGAAGTTAACCCAGTCATGGCGACACTTAAGTTTGAGCCCAGTTATGTTAATAATACCAATACAACTCAGCCGAGTTAGTAGCTTGGTTGTGTTGACACAGACATTTTATGAAACCTTCAAGCTCTGTTTTCTCCACACCACTCCAATCAAAATAATATGTTTAGCTACTGTCAGCCACAAATCAGAAGCAAAAAGTCTAGCAAATAACAAGATTTTGAGAGCAAAATGCGCAAATAAAATCTCTAAGATAAAAAGAGAACAAAGAAATCTTCTTCTTCTTCTCTCTATTCAGTACATTATTTCTTTTATTCCCCCCAAAAAATTCATCTCTTTACCATCTTTCTGCCAGGAAGATTTGTATATTTAAAAATTGACCACAGGCATTTCGAATTGTCTTGCTTTTCACCATCACTTAATAAAAGATCACTGTTTTTCATTCTTGTTATGTTTTTGATCGGTATATTGCAACATATTAAAATAAATAAGAAAAAAAGACTGAATGGAGACCCACATTATTAAGTG
Organism: Juglans cinerea; assembly: GCA_961763995.1. Lineage (NCBI taxonomy): Eukaryota > Viridiplantae > Streptophyta > Magnoliopsida > Fagales > Juglandaceae > Juglans > Juglans cinerea. The sequence continues at coordinate 26,164,550 of CAUIVZ010000004.1, read as the reverse complement.
TTATCTGAGTATGGACGACGTAACACTCTTACTCTATTTCAAACAATTTCATTCTTGTTATGTGAATTCTCCACCTTAACACAAACATTCTACTTAGAATAGCAAAAACATATATACGAAAAGAAGAATAAGAAACAAGCACCCAAAGAGAAAAGAACCTACCGGAACACCTGCAGCCTCACCCATCTGGCGCATATGATATCTGATCCCAAGCATAGCATCTCTTGCTCCTAACAATGCTTTAACAACTTTCTTCCTTGGTTCAGAAGCTTGCTCTGACCACTGTTCGGAAAATTTACAAGTCAAAAATCGAACTTTGAAAAAATAAAAAGCAGAAATGTTAAGCTCAGCAAATTTACAGCTGAAATGGTCTAGGAAATGTCAACAACTTGCCCATGACCCACCAAAAGCAGACCCTGTATGGAGTTTTGAAGTTCACAATTTGAAAATGAAGCTCAAGCTACACTTCCTTTACATACATGAATCCGGTAAGACATGTAAAAACCATGATAATAAGCTCGACATTAGTCACTTGCTCTCCCCCACTCCCCACCCTCCAAGAAACCATACACCAAAAAAAAAAAAGCACGAAGATAAATTAAAAAAAAAAGACTGACTGAATTAATTGGGTGAAAAAAATCCACCAATCAAATAGTTGTCACAGACTAATAAGTTCGTCATGACAGTTAAAGTGGAATATAACAAGCAAACCTTTTTTTGAAATTATCTGTGTTATTCAGAGGCAATGCAGTCTACCAATTTTGTTCATCCCATTAGACAACTTTGAGAATGGAACTTTGGATATTCCCTTAAAGCATTTGGCAGCCCATAATTATTAGGCTTAAACTATCCATAGTAAAAGGTCTCTAATGAAAGGAAACTTCTTTTTTTTTAGGTAAGTAAAACAGAAGTGCTGCAATAGTGATCTAAAACTTTCAGTATTTACCAACAAGATGAAATATCAGCTTTATAATGTTTTCTAAAATTCAAAACAGAAGCTTAAGGACTTATTTCTTGTGGGTAATGATCCTATAATCTGGTCCCACAGATCCTACCCAGGACAAATTTTTGGAAATGGCTTTTGCTTTTTAGTAAATTGCTTAACTTGATATTAAGACTTTACATGATGCTTTACATAACGAGGAATATTTTCCAAGACATTCAAGGACAAAATATAAAGGCAAGTGTGGTAGAAAAGCTACCGCTTAATTCCAGAATTCATATATTCGTCTCTCCTTAGCCAATTAGCCAAAGTTCCGGTGGTCCCAGGGAATGAACCTCTAAATTAAATGATGACATTAAAAAAGATGAAAACATTTTTCTTGATATGGAGACCAAAATGATGCAGCCTACATATGTATCTCAAACTCCTAAAGAAAAAAAATCCTTCCATACGGTTTTTCATTGCCAGAGAATCATCACTGAGAAATGTAGCAGATGCACAAAAAATGAACTCGAGAATTACCTTGTCTGGCCTAAGCCCACTGCAGTCGTTTATTACGGATTTATATGCATCCCAGTGTTCTTCTGCAAGTTTGCTTAAACTATTGAGTTGTACTTCAAGTGAAAAATTCGCCTCTGACAACTTCCTCCTTGTGTCTAGGGATTTCTCAGGGTCAGACTTCTGCCACCTTTTCACAGCACCTACCATTGATGGTGTGGATGAACCTCCAGTTCCTGGTTCTCCTAGTACCTTCAAGAAGCACAATAACCAATAAGAGCAGGCATTCTTCGAAGTATTTTTAAGAAACAAAGATGATTTTTTACACCTCTGTTTAAGGAAAGCAAAAGAAGAGAAGAGAAACAAGATATTGTTGGAAAGTTCTGTTTTGCAGACCAGTTTTCCATTACTTATTTGATTACTTTTTTCAGATATACACTTATGATGTTGTTATTTACACATATTTACTCCAATATTTCAACTTAAATGGACGCAAACGCTTCAATCAAAGAACCAATAAACTGAACACATTATACACATTACAAAATTAAAACCCACCGCACAGTGCACATGAAGATTGTCTGATTGAGATATAGATTTTCTGGTAAACAGGTTTTTACATTTGCTATGACAAAACAGAAAGGTTAGTACTGATATTGTTCCATCCAACAAATCGAAAAGCCATTACAGGTAGCTACATCAATTTCGTTTTTATATTCATGTAATTAAAAAGAAAAATTCTATACACCACACTACCATCCCACTTTCATCCCACTAAGTAAGATGTGGCACATTTATCACCATTAAATGATCATTTATTGCATGCTTTTTTATTATCTAATGGTGATGAATGTGCCACATACTACTTAGTATGATCAAAATAGAATGAGAGTGTGGTGTATAGCATTATTCAATTAAAAAGTACCATTCTTATCCAGTACTGTGCTTTATCAAAAAAAAAGAAAGAGAAATTGAAACAGGCTGAAACAACTCATGTGAAGTAGGGTATTAGAACTAGAGAGGGAATGTGGTATTTCATTAATAATTTATCTGCCTGCATAATATCTACAAAAGCTTTTATATTTGCGAACACACATATATTGTAACAAATTTTAAATTTTAGAATTCTTACAAGGGTCATCAATGGTGGCAAGGAAAACTTAGTACTCTCATGGTCCCATTTCCCTTTTAAAATATCTGCAATCACTTCTTGTAAGGGCAATGCTTTTGCTGCTACCTGCAATGTTCAAATAAATAAAATCAGTTGTGGCAACTTAAGCAAGACCATCTGGACACTCTTTCTGGTTTTCAATTTGCTTATATTTTCTTTCCTTATTTCTTCTTTTCCTATTTTCTATTTTCTTCTTTTTGGAGATGCGTTGGGGGGGGGGGGGGGGGGATGAGACTACTTGTGAATAAAAACGAGCCAAGAAGTAGAGAGTCAGAAGCTGTAACGCCCCAATGGAAGGCCCAAACCACAGGTCTATACTCCAAAAGAACTAGTCAATTATACAATTGGAGTCCCATTGGAACTTTATAAAGAGCAAGAACTTCTCATTCCCAAGGAATGTAGGATCTCATACACCACCTACCTCTATCCTTATTATATGGGGATATTATAATTTACCCCCTTTAAATTTCCGACGTCCTCGTCAAGCCAGTCCGTCGTAGGTGGCACGGCTCAAGTCCCAAGTTTCTAGTTGGGATAGGCTCTGATACCATTTGTAATGCCCCAATGGAAGGCCCAAACCACATGCCTATACTTCAAAAGGACTAGTCAATGATACAATTTGAGCCCCATTGGAACCTTATAAGGAGTAAGAACTTCTCCATACACTCCCTACCCTTATTCTTATCATATGGGGTATCACACAAGCTCCCCGTAGAACTAAACGACTAGCCCATAACCCTTTAAAGTTAATAAGGGTTAGGCATGGTGTATCACATCAAAGAGTTGAAAGTATATTTCCTTAAAAGGCTTTGCACAGCACACTGCAAACTGTACTCACAAGAGGGAGGCCACACAAATTTGAATGCGTATTAAACTCAAGGTAAAAGGTAAATCATAGTGAAGCCTATGCTTATCACCCATGTGTTCATGAAAAACTAGTAAAGTCAGCCTAAATTATATATGGCCTCCACGATTATTGTCTGACAGCAAAATTTGGACAAATGAGAATCAGGGTGTAGTCTCTCCATACAATGAATGACCGGCCATAAGACAAACAAACACCCCACCCACCCACACACCTGAGCTGAAGAAATCACATCTGGTGAAAACCGGACATAACGTTGACTGCCATAAACAGCAGAACTGACATCAAACCCACTGCCAACTTTCCCTTGTGCAAGACAGTGAGCAGTTTGAGCTATTATGTGTATCACGTCAAGATCAGCAGTACCCTTCTTCTCTTTGTGTTGATCGTTAGTTGAGTTTAGATTAACAACTCCAAGGTAATGGAGTAAAGCAGCAACCACAGCAGTTGTCATTGCCGCTGATGAACCCAATCCAGTTTTAGCAACTTCTGGCTTGCGATTGTCAGCATTTGACTCCTCTATGTTGAAGGTAATCGATGTAAAAGGTGGAAGGGAGGCTAATGCTTCTGGCGTCAAAGGTAGCCCACGCGCTTCAATCTATGAAAAGGGTAGAAGATGTAAACATCTCAAACTAAAACTTTGGAATGGATTTATTAAGAAAAGAACATATGGTTGAAGGCAAGCTTAATTAGAACAAGTTTAATCAGAGAATATTGGCACTTTACCAAACAAGCATGGAATACAGTCTGTAAAGGCATGTGTTAAGAAGATAAACGCTTGAGGGAAAATTTTACTAAGAACAAGAAAGAAAATTTAAAATAAGTAAAAAAAGAGAGAGAGAGAGAGAGAGAGAGAGGGTGAGAGAGTTTCCACCAACAAATTGAAAAATATTTAAGTATCATAGAAGGGTAAATACCTGATTCCGATATGAATAGAACTCATTGGAACCTAAAATTGTGATATCAAGACCTGCATAATAATCCAGTTAAAATATTAGATCCTTGAAGGTGGAAACCTTTACATTGATAGAGAAACACAGGAAGCATCAAACATTACCCTGTAGAAGTAGTTTCTGTAACAACTCTTTCTTATTATCATCAAATGTTGCATGCGCAGCTGCCACAGTGTATTGCACTGCTTGTTCCACAAACGGGTTCCTTGACTCGCTGAAATTTTTTAGCCAATATAATAAATATCACTTAAACAATTCATTTGACCAGGTTCTCTTTATCATTTGCACATGGTTGGTGAGTATGAAAAAAAAGTAAAATTAATCATCTTCGGAGAAGGCCCAGCATTCTCCATAACCATTTCGTCACATGGACGCAATGCTGTTTAAATAATTGATAATGGACAGAAAGTATGCAAAAGAATATCCCCAAGAAGAAAAACGAGAAGAGCGAGTCGAGCAAAAGATTAAAAAAAATAAAATCAATGAGCATCAATGAAATAAAAAAACTTAAAATATATTTGGAGAATTGAAGATCTAGAATTGATAAACGCCCACGACTATCATAAATAACAAAAACTTGCCTTGAGGAGACACACTGAAGTGTCATGTTTTTAAGTTCCAACTTATACAAGCTTTCTCTGGAAAGTTGAGGAGATGTTAACTTCACATCTGTCCATGCCTGAAAAGCGATACAGAAAGTTGCAAGAAATTCAGCACCGTGTTAACAATATTCCCAACGCAGGCTTGTCTTAATGAGTCAACAACATTATTTGTCAACACAAGGAACTGAATAAAATTTATTGAACAATGGATGCATATAGCAGCATATGAGAAAATCATGCTGCTCTAAAACAAGTACTCAGAGCATCACCTCTTTTCACTAAAAGCCACTATAGCCAGCATTTGGCCTGACTTGGAAGAATTGCAGCTCATCAGAGATTGGCTGGGTTGATTGCAATATAGAAGCAAATCAACAAAAGGTCAGTCATGCTTATAACTCTCAGCAAACCAGCCCATTTTAAGGTTAATTTGAACCTATCAAGTTCCATCCCTACACCTTCGGCATTCATGCTTATATCTCTGGGAACCAGCCCAATTTAGGGTTAGTTCAACCTACCAAGTTACATCCCTACATCTTCGGCATTCATAGCCAGGCAACAATTGACTATCATAGTTGGCCACCAAGAAACTGCTCTGCAGTCCATTTCTCAACTCAGCTTTTTGTCCCATCTCACAGCACTTCCCAACTTCGATACAGCCCTCCAAACCCATATCCATATGAGACATCAATACTAGAGTCTCACATGACATGGGTTTGGTGTTTACATGTATCTTATTTTCAAGTAAGATTTAGATACTCTATCAAGTTATCATTGGCTTGCACTAGGGGCTAGGATGGCATTGTATTAACGGTCAGTAAGCTATTTTGTCGTATATGAAAACACATAAAAAAAACACCAGATAACATCAATACACCGTTTGAATTGGAGAAGAGTTTACCGTACGGGATGAGTTGAGATGTTCTGAAGTTATCTTCAAATTCAAACCACACTGGTAGAAATTTTGATCAGACAAAACACACGTTTGCTTCGGCGATTTAGGGCGATTTCATGTAACTGTCTTTAGCTGCTTTTTCATCTTGGTTTTAGTTGTTTTTTCTCTCTGTGTATGAGAGTGTCTCTCTCTTAATGAGAGTCTCTTATAATTGAGGTGCTTGGATTTGAGTTTCAGTTCGTGATTCACATTTGTTTGTTGCTTGGTCATCGATTTTTCATCGCAATGGTGGAAGATATTTATGAGAAGTGGAAGGAATTGTCCTTATCTGAACATGAGAAAACAACGGTTAATTTATCTGATCGTTGGGACTCGAACAAAACTTTTGCAATAGATCAATGTTTCCTCTTCAAACTTCTGACTGGGAAGTTTTATAATAAAGAGGCCTTCAAGACAATGATGCAAAATTTATGGCGTCCCTCTAATGGATTCAAAGTTTATGATATTGGTGATAATTTATTTTTGGCTGCTTTTGCAAAACAGGGAGAAAAGGAGCGTATTATGAATAATGGTCCATGGATGTTCAGTAACAGTTTGGTGGTATTGGCAGAGTATGATGGTTCGTTACAGATCTCAAAGATTCCACTGTCCATGGCTTCTTTCTGGGTACGTTTCTATGATCTTCCAATGGATGGGAGATTGCGGAGACTTTGGGTCTAGTTGCGGATATCGACTTAAAGGAGTCTCAGCCAGGGTGGGGAGAATTTGTACCGGTAAGAATCTCATTGGATATTAATCAGCCATTACAACGTGGTAAGAGAGTTTCTATGGGAAGCCAAGATTTCGTGTGGATTCATTTTAAATATGAGAGGTTACCACAGTTCTGCTACTGTTGTGGTTTACTTGGGCATGGTGATCGAGATTGTTTGCTATGGAATAAGAACAAGGAGAAGTTTGAAGCTGAATGATTTCTATATGGCCCTTGGTTATGGGTTGGAGGGGCATTAATTCGTAGTAGACCAAGAGGTGAATTTAAACAGAATGTCTGAAGGATCTCTGTTTGGTGAAGCGACGCTTGCTGAACATGGTGATTCTCCATCTCTGGCGAAGTCCTTGGTGGGCTTGAATTCCTCAATTCCTCCATCACCAGCGGTTTCTGGAGGGAAGCAGTTACAAGATGTCTCAAAACCGTCGCTGATAACTGATTCAGTGGAGAAATGTTTGGGGCTTAAAACATGTTCAAGTGGGCCTTGTTTGGAGCCCGACCCAATGTTAACTTATGAAGCCCTAGCAGAATCACATCTCTGCATTAAGCCTAAATCACTAAGGGGGAAAGGGAAGATTGTGCAGCTTGGCGAACGGGTTCAATGAGGGGCTTCACGGCAGTTACCGATGGTTCCATCCAAACGGCATCACAGCCACGGTGAGTCTTTCTCACTAACTTCGGTGACTTTGAGTCCTATTAAAAAATTGAAGTGTATTGATGAGGAAGTTATGGTGGAGGTTCCGATTACATTGGCGGAGGCAGAGACCCAGCCCCGTTGGACGCCATGAGAATAATGAGTTGGAACTCCCGAGGACTTGGGAACCCTCAGGGAGTTCGTGTACTCCGAGATTTAATTCGGAGGGAAGATCCCGAAGTAGTCTTCATTATGGAGACTCACTATGATGTTCGATGTATGTAAAGACTCAAGTTTTTGTTGGGGTTCTCTTGCTTTCTTGCTGTGGCTAGCAATGGACGAAGTGGTGGGCTCGATCTCTTTTGGTGAAGTGAGGTAAACCTTGTTTTACGTTCATATTCTAAATTTCATTTTGATGTATGTGTTTTGGATCCTGTTAATTCAAGTACTTGGAGATTATCAGCCATCTATGGTCAACCTGTAACTCATCTTAGACATGAAACTTGGGATTTATTGTGCCATCTGAAAAATCAATCGAATGAGCCGTGGTTGGCTTTTGGTGATTTTAATGAAATTATTTTTCAGTCTGAGAAGTTGGGTGGAAGGGTTAGGCCTTATAAGCAGATGCATGATTTTAGGTCTGTTTTAGATTATTGTCAGTTGAAAAGTATTGATACAATGGGTTCAAATTTCACATGGAGCAATTTGAGGGAAGGTGGAGACTTAATACAATAAAGGTTGGACCGTTTTACAAGTACTATTGATTGGCTGGAACAATATCCCCATTGTAAAATCAGAAATATTCCTACGTCTATATTTGACCATAACTGTTTGCTTTTGAATACTATGGATATGGGCTGTCATGTGTCTAATTCTGCACATTTATTTAAATTTGAGGCTATGTGGGTAGGCACAAGGGGATGTGAGACAATAATTGAGGATACTTGGGATTTATATAAAACAGCGCCTCTAGTTGAGACATTGAAACAATGTGGATCTGGTTTAAGAGCTTGGAGTCGTAGTCATTTTGGAAATATACGGAGAGACTTGGATGCTAAGCATAGGGAGTTTGCATTACTTCAAGCCTCTCCCACTCATTCCCACCGAGCTATCTGTAAAGTGAAGGATATTAATTTTTTGCTGGAAAAGGAGGTGCTGATGTGGAGGCAGAGGTCTAGAGTACATTGGTTGGGAGCTGGAGACCAGAATACAAAGTTTTTTCACTTTAAAGCCTCTCAGCGACATAGACGGAACTTGATAAATAGTCTTAAAGACGATGCTGGCAGAGTATATGAAGACTATAATTTGTTTCCTCTGGTCACCCATTACTTTGCTGACTTATTTAAGTCCAATAATCCCATTGATGTTGATGTTGTTTTGAGTTCTATGCAGCAATCTGTGTTGGAATCTATGAATGCTGATCTAACTAGGCGTTTCAATGATATTGAGATTAGAAGTGCATTATTTCAGATGCAAGCTCAAAAAGCACGGGGCCCGGATGGAATGCCGCCATTATGTTTTCAGAAGTATTGGCATGTGGTGGGGGAGAAAGTAATTGATACGGTGCTACAAGTCTTAAATTCGGGTATTATGCCTACTGATTTGAATTTAACCCATATTGTGTTGATTCCTAAGAAAAGACAGCCTATGTATGTTAAGGATTATAGACCCATTACTTTATGTAATGTGGTTTATAAGATCATTGCTAAGGTTCTAGCCAACTGCTTGAAGCTAATTTTGCCTTATGTTATTTCACCATCTCAATGTGCTTTTATCCCGGGTCGTCTTATTACGGACAATGCTTTGGTGGCTTATGAGATGGTGGATGCAATACGGAGAAGAAAAAGGGGAAGAACTGGCTGTATGTCGATTAAACTAGATATGAGTAAGGCTTATGACCGGGTGGAATGGGTATTTTTAGAGAAGATTTTGTCTAAGATGCAATTTGCTCCTGCTTTCATTCGGTTGCTTATGATGTGTATCTCTACTGCCTCTTATAAGGTTCTTATTAATGGAATTCCTTCGGATGTAATTATTCCTACTCATGGTTTACGACAAGGCTGTCCACTTTCTCCATACTTATTTGTTATATGTGCTGAGGCTTTGTCTTCAATGTTGAAGCAGGCTGAAACAAGTCATTTGATTAGAGGGGTTCGTGTTTGCAATAGAGCCCCATGGATTAATCATTTATTTTTTGCTGATGACAGCATTATTTTTTGTAGAGCTTCAGTGGCTGAAAATGTGCATTTGCAGAATATTTTGTCTCTTTATGGGGCTGCATCAGGACAATTATTGAATAAGGAGAAAACAGAATTATTGTTTAGTCGGAATGTGGATGTGGAAGTAAGGAATGCCCTTGGGGAACTTTGGGGAGTTGATTCTATTCAAACTCATGATAGATACCTTGGACTTCCCTCGTTTGTGGGTAAATCAAAACTAAACACTTTTTGGGATGTTAAAGATAAGATATGGGCAAAGTTACAAGGCTGGAAAGAGAAGCTTCTGTCACAGGCAGGTTGTGAGATCTTGGTCAAAGCTGTGGTTCAAGCCATTCCCACATATGCAATGAGTTGCTTCAAAATTCCAAAAGGCTTGTGCGGTGATTTGGAGGGGCTGATTGCTCCTTTTTGGTGGGGACAAAGAGAGCAAAAGAGGAGGATTCATTGGATGAGCTGGAAACACTTATGTAGATCCAAAGTTTTTGGTGGGATGGGTTTCCGAGATTTGGAAGCATTTAATCTGGCCCTTTTAGCAAAACAAGGATGGCGTTTGCAAACTCAGAATGGCTCTTTGTTTTCCCTGGTTTTCAAAGCAAAATTCTTTCCACACAATGATTTTTTATCATCTACTATTGGCTCTAATCCTTCTTATGTGTGGCGCAGTATTTTTGAGTCTAAATCTGTTATTCAGTCTGGCCATTTGTGGCGCATTGCAAATGGTGAACAGGTGAAGATTTGGAGGGATAATTGGTTGCCGAGCTATCCAAACAGGAGAATTATCACTGTTTGTAATGGCATTGAAGCTGATGCATGTGTTAGCGATTTATTGGACTCCTCATTGCCAGGTAAATGGAAAACAGAATTGGTACGTCAGGTATTTCTTCCTTTTGAAACTATGGAGATTCTTAAAATACCATTATTTCCTCATTGTGTTGCTGATAAAATGGTCTGGGGATGTACGCGAAATGGCCAGTTCAGTGTGAGGTCAGCCTATCATTTAGTGCTTCATTTAGTTCTCATGTAGGCTTGACTACTGGTTTTTGGAAGAATATTTGGCATCTGAATCTTCCTAATAAAGTTAAAAAAATTTTGTGGAAAGCATGTAATAATGGCTTACCCACAAAAAGTCAGTTGCATTACCGTCGAATAATAGACTCTGCCGTGTGTGATTTATGCCATGTGTTTTCTGAAGATGTTATCATATTCTTTGCAAATGTCCTAACAGTTCAGGTGTATGGGAGAAATATTTTGAAAAACACTTACATCTTCTGCATACTTACTCTCGGTTTGACAGTTTGGTTGGGGCAATTATGGATCTTAATGATCCAAGTGTCATCTCCTGTTTTGCTGTTGTTTCTTGGGGAATTTGGAAATTTAGGAATTTAAAGATTTTTCAGAATTCAGAAGCTACAGTTTGTGATGTTGTTAAAAGTTGCTTTTCCTATGTTGACTGCTTTTTGTTGGCTCGGCAATGCATGAAAGTTCCACAGTTTCAAACTTTGCTGTGTTGGAAACCTCCTTCAACTGGGCAGCTGAAGTTAAACTTTGATTGGGCCATTTTTTGTCAAGAATTAAAGTCTGGAGTAGGTGCTGTTTTGAGGGATGACAAAGGGAGTATGATTATGGCCATGCCTAGGAAGGAGGAAGGTATTCTGCTGATAGAAGATATTGAGGCTCTAGCAGCTTTAAGAGCCTTGCAACTTATTTCTCATTTGGGAATTCCTCACTTGGTCTTGGAAGGAGATTCACTTATTGTAATTGAAGCCATTCAATCAACATCTGTTCAAGAATTTAGTTTCAGCCCTATTATTAGGGAGATTCAGTTATTGTTATCTTATTTCCAATCTTATGATGTTTTACATGTTGGACGGCAGGGAAATGAGACGGCACATAAACTGGCCAGGCATGCAAGGGTTGTGGAGAATACTCTTCAATGGTGGTTTCATCCTCCTGAATTTATTCAAGCTAGCTTGGAAGTAGAAGCTGAAAATTGCCTACGGGCTTAATGTACTTATTAAGTGTGTTTGTATTCATGTATTGTGTTGCACTTTGTTTCTTCATAATGAATGAAGTATCATTTGACTCTCAAAATATAAAAAAAAAAAAAAAAAAAACATTATGGTTGTTACACCATGGGAGAAAAACATTATCATCAATTAGCATGTTAGAGTATATTAAAAGAAAACAAAACAAGAAAGTAATCCAGCAGAAAAAATTGTCACCAAAAGAGATGAAGCTCCAGAAAACCCAATTATTGGTTTCTGAATGAACTTATAGAACAGACTCTCAGAAACAATGTCCAAGATTAGCAGTTTAAGAATGATGAAACAGCTTTCTTTTGCAATCTGCCAAGACTGGCCATAACAACTATTTATCTCTGCGAACTTTTTTCTAATGATCTAAACAATGGCTCAAAAGTAAAAGAAAGTTGACCACTTCTTTTGGGTTAACAAGTAGGTCTAATGTATGCTATAACCCCCGAGGATAGATAACGTGAAACCATTTGGTTGCAACATTCAGACTAATTAATTTTTTTTTTACATCTTTTCCCTTCCCCAATTGTTCACAGAAAACAAGCGGAGAGCTTGTATACTCCACTTGTTACTCCCATTTCCCACTTCACACTCTTGACATAGCACGATCTGTCCCATTATAAAAATTTCAGACAGTCTGAAGAATAGCAAATGCTACCTCAACGGCTCAACCACTTGCAGAGAAGGAAATTGACAAGCATCACCAATTGCAGAGGAGGAAATTGACACACAAGAATCAACAAAAAGATGAAACCAATGACATCAAACTCAGTCGACAAAGGACAAACTAGAAGAATAACACACCCACGCCCAGCTGTCGGGCTTGATCTCCTCATGAAGTGGTTTCACAATTGCGAAAAACCGAGCGTTGGTACTGAGCACTAGCCCTGCATTTGGCCTCTCCAAAATAAGGTATCCCCCAGTCAACAAGACCTTCCCAGGAGCTGAAGCAACACTGTGTGAGCATTAAAATTTTCCAAATTAGAATACATACCTCTTCCTTTCAGGAGCATTACAACTGAGATTCGCCAAATAAGACAGTTACCGTCCATTAGTTTGCTCTAAAAATAAAACTACACAAAATAAATCCTAAAAATCTCCTATGCTATATTGGTTCCTGAATTCCGAAAAGAAAATTCGTTTTCCGACTAGAGTTTTTTTTTTTCTTTTTCTCCGTTACACTGGATCCCCAATACTTAAAAAAAAAAAACTAAAACCCAATACTTTTTTCCTCTCAATTGTTACTCTTTCTCAGCTACCAAACAGAAACAAACATAGAATTTGAGGCCCAATTCAAGAAGAACCAACATCGCAAATTTTGGGAAGAAACATACACGGCCATAGCTCTCTGTCTCTGTCTCTAGAGTTGTCACAATTTGATCTTGATGTAAAAATTGTGATTGGCTGCGATCAAAGTCACCAAGTTTTTATAGTTTAGATATGTTAGTCAAAGAAAAACGACGGTACAAATAAAAATGGAGGAGGAGATCGCGGTGCCGGGGAGTTGTATGCACCTCTTTCGGATTCACAACTCAAACTTCCAGCGAAGACGACGACAGACTCAAACCTCGTTGTTTCTGTCGATGTCGTTGGTTTGGTTTTGACGTCAAAGTTTTCAACCTTTTGCAGCGGTGCCATAGTGTTCATAAGTTAAAATTATGAGTGCATCCCACCAACAAACGAAAAAAAAAAGAAAAAAAAAGAGTAGTGTTAATCTCCTTACAATTTTATTTATAAGATTATTTTTTCAGAATTTTTTTTAAATTCAAATTTTAAATTTTAAATTTCATAATTTTCAGCATATCAATAACTAATATGTGAAAAAGTAAGTATTTTGTAAATTTTTTTTAAATACATTTAGTATTTTCCAAAAAAAAAAACCCAACATTTTCACATCTTTTTAAAATTTTATTTTCGGTAAATTGGAAATTGCCACAAATTTTATTATATAGCCACAAATTTAATTTTACAATAAGAAATTGAGCAAATAAATACTAATTACTTCGAAATTAATAATTAATTCAAAATTGTGTTAATTATCACTCAAGTTGTAGTAAGTTTAATGTTTACTATGAGTATTATTAAAAAAAAAAATTCTATTTTCAAGTTGGTGTGTAGAGAACACTTAACAAAGTCGACATAATTTAATTTAAAAGATAAATTTTAAAATTTAAATTTTATAAATCAAATTTTATAATTTAAATGATATGAATGACATGTGCTATACATCAACTTGAGAATATAATAACTTGTATTATTAATAGTGGAGCGTTGAATCCACCGAACCAGAAGCCAATCCTTATTTTGAAAGAGTAATGTTAGAGATATGGATTCGGGATGGACAAGTTTCGCACAAATCTTTTTATAATAAAAAGAAGATAAGACTCTTTATTAAAAAAAATGAATTTTTTCAGTAACTTCTATCTATTTTCATATTTGTACTAAACTAATTACAAATTATTTTAATATAAAAAAAAAAACTCAAAGGTCCCGAGTTTCGAATAACATTGGATTATTAATGCACTAATGGTTGTTGGCGCAGAAATGTACTATACGATGGCCTTCGTTTTCCTCCGCAATAAAAGTCTATGGATTCATTGAACCAAAAAAAAAACAAAAAAGAGTCAATGCATTGTGTTTCAAATTTCAATTGCAGGAAAGTCAACGAAAGCCCACAAAAACAGGCGTTTCTCTTAAGAAAAATATTTTCTTTATAAAAAAATTATATAAAAATAAACTCACAAATTGATGTAGCTTGATATGATATATCAGATTATAAAATTATTTTTATTATAAAATAGACATAACGAATTTCATGAAATTATATCAATTTATAAATATACTTTGTAAAATCTTTGTGTATATTTATAAAAAAAAATCTCTGTGTATCTTCTCTTAAATTATGTTCTTATTGAAAGTCTTGCATTGACTGCAACTTTTAGAATCTGAACTTCTCTCTCTTGGTAGGTATGATATGTGGAGCTGTGCATTTCCCTCTGTTCAAATTGACTGTTTTTTTTTTTAAATAAATAATAAGTTCAGTTTTTAGGGCTAAAAATGTCAGTTAATCTGCAGGTGGTGTGCTATGTGGATTAGGGAAAATGGGTATGGTATAGGGCACTTCCAAGTCTATATTTATGTGGAAATGCTTCCAAAAAAGCTTACCTTTTGATTCCTATATACAAAGATTAAATATTGCTATGACCTCTAAATGCAACTGTTTGTGAAAGTCCAAATGTAGAAACACTGAATCATGTTTTATGGTTGAGTAATTTACTAGCTTATATGTGAGGGTATTTTGCAGGGCTGTTGGGTTTGAAACTCGATAGAATTAGAAGTTGGTAGCAACTGGTGTTAGTTTGATTTTACAAGGCCAAAGTTGTCTCTCGACTTGGTATTGTGATGGGGTTAATACCATTGATTATAAGTTGGTGTCTATGGATTTGAAGGTGCAAAGCTCGAATGGAAGGAATAGTTGAACCTGCTACCGTGGTTCACTTTAGGATTAAAAGCATGTTGTCTCAACATATAGTGAAAGTGTCTACTTGCAAGAAGTTAAGCAC
This sequence comes from Juglans cinerea, assembly GCA_961763995.1. Classification (NCBI taxonomy): domain Eukaryota; kingdom Viridiplantae; phylum Streptophyta; class Magnoliopsida; order Fagales; family Juglandaceae; genus Juglans; species Juglans cinerea. The sequence goes on along the minus strand of CAUIVZ010000004.1, from coordinate 26,149,411 downwards.
AACTGATGAAGCTATATTACATAGATTAGGACTTCTTGTCTTGATTTTAAAAGCATATAGAACTGTGACTCTACTATGGTCTTTCCCACCATTGGTGTTGTCAAGTTAAATATTGATGTATGTAGCTTGGGGAACCCTAGTGAATGTTGTACTGGAGGAGATGTTTGGGATTCTAAAGGGGGTTTATTGGATGGTTTTATGGCCTATTATGGTTGCAGCTCTAACACCATGGCTGAGATTAAGGCATTGTTTGATGGCCTGTGAACTTACACTGGGCCCGTTTGGATAGTAAGATGAGTTGAGATGGTTTGTAAATAGTTGTGAGATTATTAGTTGAGTTGAGATGAGATGAGGTAAGAATCTCACCTATGTATCCAAATGGGCCTGAATCTTATGTTGAGTTTTTTAATTTGGATGAATGTAAAACACTTTGAGTTTATCTAAAGTTATTTTTATTTTATCTAGAGGTTGTTAGGAAGTGTTTTAGATAAGTTAAAAGTGTAGAAGTCGAGTTCCAAGAGTTTTGGTCTTATCCAGAGAAGAGTTTGAATGAGAAACTAAAACTGTTGAGAAAATAAGTGCCACGTGTCAGAATCCGTCAACAGAGTTTCACTATGACTTAGAAAATGCTTCCAAAAATACATTTAAACTGTACTACTAGTTAGAATTTGCAGAGATTTAGTCCTTGAGATTTTAGAGCACTTTCCAGTGCTTATTTTGGTGAGAAAATCTGCATGAAAATTTTCATATTGTTTCTCTCAAAGAGTGTGATCGTGCTCAATGTTGGAGATAGAGTGATCGTGATTCAGCCACAGGAGTTCCAGGAGAAAATACAATGTTTGAATATCGTCAGAGGTTTTGGCTGCTAATGCAGTAGAGACAAACGAGTCGTTTATCTTATCAAGTAAAAGAGTCAATTAATAAATGATTTATAATTGAGACTTTGTACTTGATTTTCAAATAATAAAATTGATTTTTTCTAGGTTTGGCGCCCTGTAGGATTTTACCTTTTAAGAGTTCTTTAAAGAGTTTTCATTCGTTACCAAGATTGGTGTTATACAATTAATTTATTTTATGTTATTTTTTGGTTATTGAATAATTGCATGATTGACGACTAACCAATTTGTTAAATGAATTGGTAGATCTTTGTGTTACTATACGTAGATATTTTGGTAATTTCATCAACAAACTAATATTGTGGTCGAAATCGATTCTCAACTGTTGAGCAATTGGTTGAATGGTAAGAGTGAGGTATACTAGTCAATTCAAGCTGAGAGAAAATTTCTGAATCTACTAAGGATCGGAATCTAGTAGTTAGGCATTCATATAGAGAGCTAAACCAAGTTTCTAATTTTCTTGCCAAAGGAGCTAAGGGGAATACGACAGATTTTGAATTGGCCGGAGAGACAATGGATCGAATTAGGATTCAATTTCAAAAAGAATTGAACTCAAAGTTAAGATTGCGTTTGGATGTTGAGTTGAATTGAGTTCTTTATAAATAGTAGTGAGTTAAGATGGTAGAGTGAGTTTTGTGAGGTCCACTTAAAATGAATTTAAATATGTTTGGATGTTAAGATAAATTTAGATATATTTATGGAAAGTTAAAAAATGTTATGGGTCCCACGTGTAAAGAAGTGTTGAATTGAAAAAGGTAGTGAGTTCCACGTGTAAAGAAGTTTTAAGTTGAGATGAGTTTAGTAATTTGAGAGTTGCGTGTTTGGATGTTAGACTTAACTTAAAATTAGATTGAACTGAGTTGAATTCAGATGAGTTTAACAACCGAATGGGGCCTAAGTTTTCTAAAGTCCATATTCATACTATTATTGTTCTACCTTTAAGAACATAAAGGAGTGTTGTGCACATTTTCTATAGATATAGACCTAAGAAAATGAAGAACAATACACATGATTAGAAGCCTAGAGTCTCTTTGCTTTAATTCTTGTATTACATTTCTGTCATTTTTATTTTTCAATTGAAGATTTGAAAACAAGACAATAGTATTGCAAAATGAAAAATATGCAAGAGATAAAGAAAATGATAAAACGTCTTAGGATATGATAGAGGAATGGAGTGAGATTAAGGTTGCGTTTGGATTTGACTAGTGAGATGATTTTAAATATTTTGTAAATAGTAATAAAAACATAATGATAAAATATTAAATAGTAGTGAATAATAATAAAAAATAATGATAAAATAAAAAAAAAATTCTCAAAATACTTTGATATTAAAATTGCCCTGTGAGGAGAAAGAGAGTGAAGAATGAAATGCTAAAGTGAAGTCTTTTTTATTTTTTTGTTTTTTGATAAGAACAGAATACTTTTATTCATCAATTCAAACATTACAAAGATGAATCAACCCAAATAGCTTGGGATATACAATCTGGAATTGAATTCCACCAAAGAGATACATCATCAAGATGCCATGCATATTTAGCCAAAGCATGAGCTACACCATTTGCTGCATGACCTCTATATCGAATAGACCAATTAGAGTGACTGTTGAGTAGAGTTTTAATTTCTTGAACAAGGCTGCTCCACAGAGTTGATGAACACCCATCCTTAGTCAGTTCTTCTACAACATGTAGTGCATCACTTTCAATTTGTAACTCAGCTAGGCCTAAGGGAATACACAATTGCAGTGCATTTTTTGGTTTACTAGCAACAAAAATCACTTGGCCTTTATCATCTCTTAAGAACACACCAATACCAGATCTACAATGATCACTAAATGTTGCTCCATCTACATTAAGCTTTAAAACACCTACTGGAGGTAGCTGCCAACAACATGTATACTTCTGGTTTTGCTTTTGTGCCTCTGCCACTGCTTGATGTTCCTGATATAAAGACAAAGCATGCTCTATGACTTGATCTGGTGACAAGATATTCTCATCATACATCTTTTGATTACGCCTATACCATAGTCCCCATGCCATCAGAAATAGCTTCTCTAACTCCCCTTCAGTTTTCCTTTTCATAATAATGTGAACTAATTGTAAGAAGTCCAACCTGTGAGTTGAGTCTTTGAGAGAAGGAAAAAACTGGAACCAACTATCTATAATTTGAGGGCAGTAAATCAATGCACGGTTTAAGTCCTCTTCTTCTTTTTGGCACCAATGGTAGCTTGCATCCTCAATAACCTTTCGAGCCTTAAGATTTTTAAGTGTAGGAAGAATATTTTTGCAAACCCTCCATGCAAAAACTCTTACTCGATGAGGTATATGGAGTTTCCAAAAATTCTTCCATAACAATTTCTGCTCTGCAGCATTTGAACTCTCAGCCATCTGTTGTCTATTTTGTTCCATGGAGAGGAAAAAATCATAAGCACTTTTAATACTATACTTCCCACTTTTCTCATGCTCCCAAACAAGTGTATCTGGTGTATTTGCAGAGGGTAATTTGATACTATGCACCTCATTTGCCTCTCCTAGTGGTAACAAACTCCTCCTTCTCAATATCCCAACATCTGGTATCATCCTGCATTAGAGAAGCCACTGTATTATCTGAATCTGTAGCATTAGCAACTACTGCAGGAAAAGGAATCAACTTGTGATTTGGAAGCCATAAATCAGTCCAAATGTTAATAGACATGCCATTCCTTACACGCCACCTACAACCATTGAGTAAACCGTTGTTAGCTTCCTAAATTCCTCTCCAAACACAGGAAGGGCACCACCTAATTTAGAATGTTTAAAACTAGATATTGCGAAATATCTAGCCTTAAAAATCTTAAGAAGTAGAGTGGTTTCATCATTCATAATCCTCCATCCTTGCTTTGCTAAAAGGGTCATATTGAAAATTTGCAAGTTCTTAAAACCCATACTACCACTTTGTTTTGATTCACACATTTTCTTCCAACTCACCCAACACATCTTTTTTTTTTTTTTTGTCCCCACAAAAAATTAGCCATCAAACTCTCCAACTCTGAACACAAGGACTTTGGGAGCTTAAAACAGCTCATAGTATATGTGGGTATTGAGAGAGCTACTGCTTTCAACAAAACTTCTTTCCCTCCTTGAGACAGTAATTTCTTTTTTCATCCTTATAACTTTGACCAAACTCTTTAAAGATGAGAATGCTTGATATTTTCCTCTTCCAACCATTGGTGGCAAACCGAAGTACTTGTCATACTGCTGGAACTGTTGGACTCCCCAAAACTGCATTATTTCTTCCTGTTGAGATGGATGGACATTGTTGCTAAACACCGTTGAAGTATTTTCTTGATTTATTCTCTGGCCAGATGCTTTCTCATAGATATCCAGCTTGTGTTGAAGAATTAAGCAGGTTTGCAAATTAGCTCTAATGAAAAGAACACTATCATCTGCAAACAACAGATGATTTAGCTTATGAGTCCCTCTACAAACTCGAATACCCTCTATTTGTTGATAAGTATTAGCCTGGTCCAGCATAGCTATGAGACCTTCAGTATATAGAAGAAAGAGATAAGGAAAAATGAGATCCCCTTGTCTCAAACCACGAGATAAAAAAAAGGTCCCCTTAGCTCTCCATTCACAAGAATTAAAAAAGAAACTGATTGAACACAAAACATCACCAACTGCATCTATTTTGAACTAAATCCCATCTGTTTTATCACTTCCTCAAAAATTTTCACTCTATCCTATCATAAACTTTGCTCATATATAATTTCAAAGACTTCAAAGACATGCTAAAGTGAAGTCTTCTACTATTTGTTTCTCTCTTTTTTGCATTGCTGCCGGCCTCATTTTCTAATTTCTTTTTCCTCGTTTATCATATTTGAGGAATTCTGGGCATCAGCCCATAGCCGCAGCACACCTGCGTGTTGTGTTTTTTTTTTTTTTACACTCAATCCAGTGAAGTGTGTGGAGTGTGTGATAAATAGTAGGTTGATGTAAATATTTTTTCCCTTTCTTTTATTTCGATAAAGTCCATTATGAGCTCACTGTTATTCCCAACACCTGTTACTTTTAAAAGTGAAATATTCTCGGGAGCAGCAACTATTTGCAACAGCCACTACACACCATTGTTAAATTACCAACTTATCCCTGCAACAAAAGGAGATGGGCGCTAGCCAAATTCGAATGTTTCCAGCCCCAGCCCGTGTCAAAGATTTCAGAGCTCTCGTCCCCGTCCCCATCCCCATCCCCATCCCCATCCCCATCTCCCAGCTCCAGCAGACCTTGCAGATCTCCTCTCCCCCCACCCGAACTTCCGCATCGCCCAATCTCTCCCTCAATCCTCCCTCTGCTTTGACGCTGCAACCATCCCTCTGCCTAGCACCTCACATTCTGATGATTCAAGCTCTTTCGAAACATCAAGCCAACCAAAATATTCAGTGAGTGACGCCATTATTTTCACCTGATTTGGCCAATAAATCTGCAACCTTGATTTAATAACATTTTCCAAATCTGAACAATAATTAGTACCATAGCCTGACACTGCACTAACCACACTTCCTTTCAATCCAGGGCAAATATGCAACCAAGTTATATCACGGGGAAACTTGGGAGAATTTGATGATTCAAGCTCGATCAGGCCACTAACATCAGTGTAGCTTCCTACAAAGTTACAGCCCATCTAAAATGCCTCTAATATCTGCTATGGAGCCACAGCCTTCCCAACGAGCCACAACCTTCCCAACGTCTCCTATACTCGAACATATGACTTCCCAACTCACATTAAGCTGGGGTATAAACACTTGAACTTGCACTTGCATAGTTGCAGGCACCTCAAATTTTACTCTCCCCAACCTATTCTCATTTACATTCCTAGCTCTCTTTGACCAATATTTTTATAAATTCCTTCTCAAATTCTTCCCCAAGAGAAAATAAAAGCTAAATAATTCTTACGATTATTTTAAGGTTAGGATTGTAGCTAATTTTGAATTAGGATTGGAACTTTTTCTTGTAGTTGTTTTGGTCAGTTAAATGGATTGATTCATGAATAATCCTCATAGAGGAATTTATTCAAACAATTCGTGGCTTTTGTCTTGCCCAATAGCAGAAAACCAAACCAAAAAGAGAAAAATCTATCTTTTATTTGCCTTTCGGTCTTTGTTACAACACAAACCAACCTTCCAGAATTTTTATTCCCCGATACACCATTTTTGCACCAAAACTCTCTCAAAAGGAAAAGCCATCAACTCATCAACCCAGGAAAAATTATACCTTGTGAGATCGCAACAGGTTTCAAGAGCCGTCGGTGGGTGTCACTAGGCCGAGGGATGGCCGTTGCGGGGTGGCGCTGGGCAGGTGGCGCGATGCGGGTTGTTTAAATTCGAGGGGTGACAGAGGAGGAACGAGGGGCGGCGTGGGGTGGCGCTGGACCGAGTGATGGCCGTCGCGGGGTGGCGCTGGGCAGGAGGGGCAGGTGCTAGGCGACGCGGGATTTGCTTCTACTTGGGATTTCGAATTTGGGTATTTGTTTGGGTAAAACGAGCGTTTAGAGGTTAAAAAAAAATAATATCAGCTAAGGTGTACTACGGATCAGCCATGAAAGTGTCTGATCCATAGAAGAACTCTATAATTCAAGGCTTTATTTTTGAGTTATAGTAAATCTATTTATTTTTTTTAAATTTGATAAGATACTATTTATATCTAAAATAATATTTTACTCTAAAAATATTTTTAATGGTTACTATTAAATAATTAGGTTGAAGAAAAAATTGTTGGGAAACAATAATTTTAAGTAAAAGTTAAATTATTAATTAATATATGGAGTGTATTTACAAAATATATAAAAAAATTATTAAAATATATAATATTATATTATTATTTTGACTTTTAGATGGATACTCTAATGTGCATTAACCTCTCCAATAGTTTTAGCTTTAGTTAAAACTTTAGCTTTTAATCAAATTTTAGACTTCACAATAGCTAGATCCTTGTCAACGCTCTTAGATATTAAGAATATCCTAAGGTAATCCGTAAATAATAATGAAATGGTTAGAAAATAATAATAAAATAATAATGAATCGTTTGTAAGTAATAATAAATAGTTTGTAAATAATAGTAGATCAATACTTTAAAATATCTGAAAACATTTGAAACCAAATTACAAATTGCAACAATGCATTACCATCTTGAGGAAGAATTTAAATATGCACACATTAAATATGTGAGAGTACCAACATTCATTCTAGATATCCCTTAATATCTTAAAAGTGGCTATAAGGGAATGAATAGTAATTAGTGTTTGACATTTTTTTCTCTATTTTTTCCATTTCTACCCCTGCCTTGTTTGATCTTATTACGTTTTTGTCCATTTGAAAAATCTGGTTTTTTCCCCATTTTTTTTTGTTTTGCCGGTTTGTGTCAGTACATCAGTCATATTATGTCAGCCTCGTTTGTTTTCACAACCATTCTCATCTTATCTCATCTAATCTCATTTAATTATTACAACTTTTTCAAATTCTCACACAAAATAAAATAAACAATTTAACTTTTTCAAATCTCAAAACAAAAATAATATTAAAAAAATATATTCTAACAATATTTTATTTAATTTTCAAATTTTATCTCAACTCATCGGTGAAAACAAACGAGGCAATTGGTCATCTGTGTTTTTGTTCATCCGTGTGAGTAGTTCATGTTTTGTGTGTTATGTTGTTTTTACCCTTGTGTTATGTTCTTTGTGTCCGTTTAAGTGAGAGTTTATTTGTTTTTTGGTGTAAATGGGTTAGATGTGGCAAAAACATTTTAAGCACATATATATTGCTTGAAAGGATGACAGTCCTGAAATTTCATATGTATATATATATATATATATATGTATATATATCTTCACCAACAATATTATATCACGGTTCTAGATATAATATTGATGTCCTTACTTCAAAGTAGGTATATGTCGTTCTTTTTAGTAAAAATTGAATTAATCATAAATATCATGCCTATTTAAGCTATCTTTAGCTTTTACGGCCATTGCCTGATTGTTTTTCTGCTTCGATGCATTAAACTACTCACTAATCGGTTTTAAGTAAAAATTCATATTATTTTGTCTTTTGTGGACATTACTAATTTCAAAAACAATTTCTCCCAACTAGGCAAACGTGCCCAGTACGTTACTCTACTTCTAATATATATATATATGGTATTGTTATAAATCTTCATATGTTATAAATCTCCATATTTTGTTGCTACCCACGATTATTAGCCTCAGAGAAGTGCAAGAACAAGCTGTGACAATGGAAGGTTCATAGCAAATATTCCTGATGAAGCTTTCATGATTATTAAATTGATGGCACTCATAACTTTCGTCGGAAGTACACAGGGACAAGATCGATGCTTCTTGTCATCGTGATCCATACTGTTGTGATGCTCATTGTCGTCATCCTCCTCATTTTGGAACCCTGAAATCTAAAGAGAGCTTTTGGTGATCATCCATCCTCCAGAATGTGTGCTCTGTGTTGTCCCACTATCGAATAAGCTGATATGAGATGCATGATATATATATATATATATATATATATATATATATATGACATGCAAAGTAATAACAGAAGATGTAGTCAAATAGATGACATGCAAATTAAGTTATGTCAGGTAAACAATATTCTTCTATCTTTTTTCTTAACATTCTTAATTCATTTTTATACTAATGGGAGACGGAGTTCGAGCCGAAATTGGAGCTCAACTTGGCTTCCGATCCTAGTCGGAGTCGGAACTCACCCCTAATTCTAAAAATCTAAATCCATCTGTATAAATTTAAGTTTTTCCTCAAATGTTAATGCATTAATTGTTATAATTTGTAATTTGGTTTTAAATCCCGATTGGAACATGTGTTTGATTGAGCAATCTCCTAGCTCAATAGCTCCTACCTGTTCCAATCGGGATTTAAAACCAAATTACAAATTAAAATAATACATTAACATTTTGAGGAAGAACTTAAATTTATATAGATGGATTTAGATTATTAATCTTGATATTTTGCCGTTATGTGCTATAGTAGCAATATTAATTCTAGATGGAATAATGGTGTCAAGAATATGCTTTTCAGGATATCCAACCTTTAGATTGGGAGAAACTTTGTGATATGTTTGAGAATCATTCATTTAGGTAAATAAATAACTTGTTTTACATGTCATGGTTTACAATTTCTCTTGCTAATATTTACTATTTTTATACAGAAACGAAGTTCTATAAACAAAACAAATAGATCGAACTTGAAGATTCATCACCATACAGGCTCAAGATCTTTCCATCGTCTTTTTAAGAAGTAGGTAAGTCTATTTTATATAATGGATTTCTCAAGTTTATTGTTTGTCGTATTTTAATGACTTTATATCTATAAAATATTTGTCGTGTAGCAAGACTCAGATAACAATTACAATCAGATAAAATTATATGCTGCATCACATATTGATCGTAATAGAGAGTGTACTTATCTCGACGCCCGTGAAAATTATATAAGTATTATTATCTGTTTTAATTAAACGTATTTATATATTTGTGGCAATATTAATTATTTCTCTTATGTGTAGGAAAAATGGTTGCATTGCTTGCTGAATCTCCAACTGATAAAAATTTTGCAACAAGTGATGTTCAAATTTTTACGAAGGTTCTGGGTCCACGTTCAGGCTATTTGAGAGGTTTGAGTTGTTGCGTCAAGCCTTCTGGCTCGTCTTCATCGTCCAGTAATGCCTCCAACACTTCTAGAGTATTAGAGAAAGCGATGTCAGAGATCGAGGAATTGAGAACAAAGTAGCATGAGTTAGGGGCTCAAGTGGCCTAACGAGTTGACTTGTAGATGCGAATGAAACAACAAGAAGAGCAACAAGTGGAGCTCAAGAGAAAAATGCAACTTGATGCTTATGCAACAATTCATGCCTCCAAGCAACTAATTTAATTTATAGATTATATTTTCAGCTGTCTTTTGTGTTATGAAAACTACTGTTTTTTTAGTTGGTTTGAACTTATGAGACTCCTTTTATGTTTGTTGAACATGTACTAATGTATTTTCATATGTTATTTATGTGTATTTTGTTTTCTATTAATAGATTGAAAAAAATATTATACAGTTCGAATGCAAAAAAACATTCAAACAGTTAATAAGTTCCAACCATTCGAATGGCTTAACAAGACATTCGAACGTAATGCGTAAACGGCGTTTGAACAACCATCGGACAAATCAAACATTACATAACTGTTCGAAAAATACACTAAGTGTTCGAATGAATTTGAATAGTAAAATGTTCGAACGTCAAACAGTAAGTTCAAACTATAACAACAAACGTTCGAACGTGAATATCTTTAGTTTGAACATTCAACTATATACATTAAAAAATTATAGAAAGTTCAAACATAAATTGTTACGTTCGAACGGACTCTCGTTTGAACCGAATTCATTCAATCGAACAAATAATCCAATCTGTTTGTACAATTTTAGATGTTGGAATGGGTAAATTTAACCGTTTGACCATATTTTTAGGACAAAAAAAAATTGACAAAAAAAAAATTCCGTTCAAACTTTATCGAACAGTTTTCTATTCAAATTTGTGTCTATAATTTTGAATGAATGCCAATATAAAACAGCTAAAGTCTAAAGAAAGAAAGACATAAAATGAATGAGGAAGTGTTTCTATAATTTTCTAGAGAGTTTGGATTGTTTAAATTCGTGTGTGAGGTTTCCTACTTATAGAAAATGAAACCACACCTATAAAAAGTCACAATTAAAATGAAAGAGCACTTGTGAAAAGTTAAACTTTTCAATTTAACAAAGACACATTTAAAAAGTTAATAATTCACCAAAGGGTGCAACTGCTCATTTGGTGGCTAAGCGGTTGAGGCTCATTTTCCCAAGACTCAAGAGGCATGCATTGATTCAAGTTACAATGATATATTTTCATTTAAAATTTTGACTACCAAATAGATACATTGAACAATGACAATAAACCATATTATTTTTTATTTAACAATAAAAACCTGTCAAACTTCTTTATGGATTACTGTAAACCAAAAACAGAAAATGTTGGATACAATACTTTAGTATAGTATAGTACTTTAATATAGTATAGTATCTAATATTTTTTTTGTTTTTTAGATGATAGTATAATATTTTAAATATATATTGAGTTATATATGTTTAAAAAATAATATTTACATAATTACTTCATAATTTTGAAGTAATTATGTTTAAATATATTTAAAATATATTTAAATCTTGTTTGATTTTCATGAATTTCAATTTAATAAAAAATTATTAAAATCTTGTAAAAATGATAAGATAATTATATTTGTGCCATTTCTCCATAATTTTAGATTAATTGGACTTCATCGAGTGCCTGCCACAAGTTTTTCCTTCTGCTAGTTGGGACCCCACGGCATCGGCATCCGATAAATTATGGTCATCCGGATTCAGAAACAACTGTGTCAGTGGCAAACATTGAGAATTGTGTTCCACGCGCCACCACCAAGAGGCATAAGCGACACCAGGTAGAGTTGATGGGAAATCTGGGCCCCACGTTAGATTGATTTTTATCATTTGGAGGCATTCAATCAATTCAGCGCGTGGGGCCTACACCAATTCTATAAATATATGGTACACATGATGACATGATGTGATGTCAATGCATTGGTGATGGTTTGCGTTTAGTCACTTTTAGATGTTGGAATGAACGATCCAATCAAATCATGGGAATAATGTGAAAAGAGCAGGTAACGATTGAAAGATGTTACATTAATTATTTTTTTTTATTTTTTATATTTTAAGGCTTGTACAGATTATTTTTCTTGAGGAAATAGTATTGACCAGTGTTCTTTCCTTTCCAAGTTAATATTGATTTGATTTTTATGTAATATATTCTTGGTAGATTCTTTTAGATTTTTTTTTCTTTGTATAAAGTGAGGTAAGAATTCCTGAATTTATTGTAAGGCCAGTGTTATTTGGATAATGTGATGAAATGAAATAATTTTAGATGAAATTAAAAATTAAATTAAAAATTATGTGTGTATTGTGTGAGGATGATGAGTAAAATTTTTTATTCTTTTAAATTTTAACTCGAGCTTACAACTTGTGTGTTGAAAAAATAAATAAATTGTATTCAGCGAACAAATGAAATGAAAATTATATACGTGTGTGTATATATATATATATATATATATATATTTAGTCCAAAGAAAAATGAACTAGATTGAGAAATTAGTAACAAATATATAAATTATGATTTTATGAGTGGAAATAATCATAATATCGTCACTATTATCAGCTTGTGTGTGTAACCTCTCTCTCTTTCTCTCTCTAGCGCCTCTCTCATGCACAAGCGCCAACACACCAGCTCTCTGCAATGATGATTTCTTCACCTATTTATTCAGCATTCCTCTATATATATAATTCCTCTTTTCAGATGTTAGATAAGGGCAGGGTGGATCGAACCAAATTAGTCATAAATAATTAAATTGTTTTTTAGAAAAAGAAAAAGATTTCAGAAAACGAATTTTGAGAAATATATTGTGAGAATATAAAGAAAATATTGCCAATCAACCAAGTCATTAAAAAACATAGATAAGACGTAGCCTCCACTTATTATCAAGAAACATAGAAAACAATTCCATCGTACATTTCGTATATCTTATTCGCAGGTGGGAAAATACCAAACACACATCGTACGTGGAGGATCACCAGTCAGCCACAAGTCCACTAGCTTAATGTATCAAATCAGCCGTTTCAAAATAAGGAGGATGCTGATAATTATCAGAACCACAACAGTACGGATCACGATGGCAACAAGGATCTTGTGCTTGCGTGCTTTTGATGAAAGCAATGAGTGCCATCAACACAATGATCACGAGAAATTTCATCAAAAATTGCTTTGAGCCTTCAATTATCGCAGCTTGTTCTTGCACTACTTATCCAAATAAATGAGTTTATAATATTGGATCCCAACAAGAAGAATATATATCTTAAACTTTTTCGGAGCTCATCATGTACGTATGATGGGAGACCTGAATAAATAGGTGGAGACAAATGCTTACAATGGAAAATTCTTGGGTATAATTAAATAACTTGCTTGATATATTGTATACAACAAATTATTCTTGTCATCATTATTCCATTAATTAGAATTAATATTGCTACTATAACACATAACGGCAAAATATGAAGATTAATAATCCAAATCCATCTGTATAAATTTAAGTTTTTCCTCAAAATGTTAATGCATTAATTATTGTAATTTATAATTTGGATGTAGACCCTGATTGGAACAAGTAGGAGCTATTGATGAGGTAGGAGATTGCTCAATCAAATACCAAAGGAGAAAATGTGACATGGACTAATAAAGTGTATTTAGCCAAATCATGAGTAATAAACTTACCATTATCACATTTAATTAGTGTATTTAAGCAAATCATCCATATCACATTTTCCCCTTTTGTATTTTTTACATCCCGCTCTCCTTTTCTCAGTTCCTGTACATAACATGACTTTCAAGCAAGTACCTTTTTGTGGATAAAATTTATTTCTCACCAAAACAGCTCGTGGGAAATAATCCACGAAAAAAAAATATTATTACCCACGACAACTATGTTTTGTCTGAATTAATGACTTTTTCTTATGAGACTAGTCGTGGAAAAAAATAGAGTATAATTTGAAATTGCTAATTTACATTACTGCTGGCTGCTTTTGCCCATTAATCCCAATAACCATTTCGCTCATAAAAATTAAAAGTATAATATATAATATAATTGCTATATATTTACCGAATACATAAATTTTTGTTCAATCTTCATCATGTTATCTGCATATAATATTCTCGATCCATTATTCATTGAAGTATATATGTTGTGCATGCATTACTTTAATAAGTGCAACGTCCTCTCGTTGCGATTGATGTTTCAATGCGAGATCACCGGCCACCACATTATTGTAGGGTTCTTTCTAACGTTATTGGTCAACTATATGTTGTATTCTGATCATGATCATAAATATGTTAATGTATCGAAATATATATTCCTATGATACTTTTGCCTCTAAGATCAAATTCTCTCTCTCTCTCTCACTCTCAATACAACAAATTTGATTTTTAGAGACAAATTTTTTTTCGTCTCTAAAAGTAATTTTTTGAGACAAAACGTAAACATCGTCTCAAAAACTGTAATTATTAAAAATATAGTTCGAACTACCACTTTATAGTTCGAACGGTAGTATCTAAAGACGAAATAGTTCGTCCCTAGAAATATTTGCTCTAAAAAATGCGGCAATCAAACTTTTTGTTGTTCGAACATAATTCAAACGTAAATTTCTCAAATAACACCGTGAAAATCAATCCCTAATAAAACAAGCTATTCCCTCCTTCCTTTGTTTTTCACTCTTGTTCTCCCGCTCTCCATTTTCCTCTCTCTCTATTGTCATCGCCGATGCTCTAGCCTCTAGTCACCACCTTCATCTCCCACGCCACTTTCGTATCTCTCTTCTCTCTCACTCTCTATGTCTTGGTCTACTTTGTTATTGCCACTGTCTCCTTGTGCCACCAACATCGTCCACGTTCACCATGTCACCTGCGGTAAGCTTTGTTCTTTCTATCATTTTCTTCTATTTCTCCCTCAAAACAAAAGTTGTTGTTGTTTGTATGTTTTTCTAAGTTAGTAAATGGCTCAACAGAGACCAAATTAAAGCTCAATGACATCTCTATTTTAGTAAATATATGCTGCATATAATATAATAAGCCACATGTGCCAGCTGCGTTATATATATAGATGTGGCATTTGGTTTAGTCTGCTGTGTTATCCATTAACATTTCAATGGCTGATTCAGATCTTCAGGTATACAGGGGAGCATGATGCAACACCAACTTGCTAGCTTAAGTTGGCTTAGTCATCTCTACGCTTCTTGGCTATGTGAGTTGGAGTTTATCTCTTCTCCTGCCTTTAGTTTCAAACATTTGTTAGATTATACAAAATCTAGTTGATGATTTGTTGATCAATTAGAAAGTTGTGAAAAGAAGTGTTTTGCTTAGTGACCCCTAACCTCTAAATTATTGATACATACTTTTCTTTCAGATTTATTCACCTCACTTGGACTCACCTCCTCCACGATGGGTTCATCATGTTGCACACGAATTGCATCAGAATTAATTCAAGCTTTGTAATGGTTCACAGAGAAGACTGAATATGCTTTTTATTTTGTGTATGTCTTATAAAAGACACCTCAGTGATGGTTTAGTACAATTTTTTTTTTTTTTGTAAAAGACTTTTTCCTGCGATAAGAGGTCGCCATAAAAAGTTATTGTTTGTAAAATAACCATACATTCAAACAGTATTTTTGGCGTTCGAACAATTATTAAGGACGAAATTTGTTTTGTCTAAAAAAAAAATCCATTCGAACAGAAATGATCAATTTCGTCTAAAAAAATATTTTTTGGGACGAAATCAAAATTTTGTCTCATAAAACTTTTTGAGACGAAATTGAAACCTTTTGGGACAAAAATTTTTGTCCCTAAAGAGTGATTTTGTTGTAGTCTCTCTCTCTCTCTCTCTCTCTCTCTCTCTCTCTCTCTCTCTCTATATATATATATATATATTGTGTGTGTATGTGTATTTTTATTTGCTTTGAATTTTGGTTTTTACGCCATGATCCGGCCGGTCATGGTTAGATATATAGCTCGGTCTTGGCAATGAAATATATAGCTCATGCATGCACTTTTCACAACTATATATATATATATATATATATATATATATATATGAGCAGTGCTACATATACTTATAGTTTTACTTACACTTTTATTTATAAGACTCATTTTATTAATTTTCTTTTGAATTTCAAATTTTATAATTTTCAGCATATCAATAACTGACATGTCAAGTTGTATCATTTTACTTGTTATTCCAACATGATTCAAGTTTGAGCCTATCCACTACAAGAAATTAGACTTTTTCCAGCGATTTTAAGATTGCCGCAACAAAAATCGCCGCAAAAAAAGACTTTTTACGGCGATTTTTAAATCGCCGAACAATTCCACAACAAAGTTAACGAATGTTGAAGGAGAATTTAGTGTTTATCTTTTGCGGCGACTTTTGTACATTTCGCGGCGATTTATATAGTCGCAAAAAAATATTATAACGGTAGCAGCTTTTTATTTGCGGCGATTATAAATTCGCCGCAATAGATATTTTTCCCAGCGAATTTTGCCGCTGTGAAAGTCATTTTCTTATTAACGGCAAATCAGTAACGCCGGGGAAAGTGATAAAATTAAATCCCCCGCGTTTTCACCTCATTCCTCTAATTCCCTCCGTCTCCTCCCCTCCTCCCGTCTCTTCCCAATCCCTCTTCTCCCCCGATCCCCACTCTTCATGCCTCCACGCAGCAGCCACTGCACGCCGCCGCCGACCCACCCTCGCCGTCCACCTCCACCGTCACCGTCCAACCTAGCCAAGCCCCTTCCTCGCGGTTTCTGTCTCCCGCAGTTCTCCCTCACTCTTCACGATCGAAGTCCTTTCTCCCTCGGGTTCCCAGTGCCGCCGCGTCACCTCCATATACCGGTGTAGCTACCCCCCCAACGGTCCCCAGCCCCTCCACCGAAGCTTTCCCTCTCTCTCACCGTCAATCTACTCTCCTCCTCACAGATCTCGCTCAAGCTCCTCGTACAAGTCCTGCGCCGCCTTCCTCCACGGCGCAGGACCGCCGCAAGTCAGCCCTCCACAAGGTCGCATGGCAGAGCCCCATGTGTGTATGTATTGGTATATTTAGAAGCACTAATGCCTTTTTATAAGCACTATATTCGTGTTGGTATACGATTGACTGCGTTTTTATTCAGCGTTGTTATAAAATTGATGTGTATGTTTCTTGATTCATTGAAAGTCTGCTACCTGAATTCAAGGAATTCTGTGTCAAATTCTTCGCTTTGTGGGTTTTTGTAATGTGAGAGTTTGATGATTTGTCTGTTAAATTTTTAATTTTGAAAGGTTCGGTGATATAAGTATCGAACTTCGCAATAAGTGTTTGAAGGATCTGTATTTGAGTTCTCCGTAGTGTGGAGTTCTGTGATTCCAATGTGGATTACTGTGGGTTTTATTGCAAGGCTTGGAATGATTTCATTGCGAATAGTACTGTTTCAGAAATTGCATTAATTTCTTGTAGCTTTTTAATTGATTTTGATGTTGCTTCTGTATTAGTTAGTTGGAGGGTGTTGGACCTGGTGGTCTCGGGTTATCTACGTCCATTTATTTCTCTTTTTGGTTTTGCTCACGAGGTATGGTCCCATTCTGTATGAGTTTCCTTGTATATTTCTCGAATGGGGAGGTTGCCTTTGTAACTAATATTTTCATGTTATAGTTAGTTTTATCCATTTGCATTTTGTATAATAGTTTTGATCTAGTATGCTTTAGGATGAAGCACCTCTTTGGGATTGGAATAACGATTGAATATTACTAGTTACAATAAAATTTGCACGACATGGTTTCCCATCTTTCATTGTTCACTCAAACCCTGGAAAGGAAGATAGTTGCAAGCTGGCATTCGATATCGCTCCTTGCATGCCTGTTTTTAGAGCCGTCGCAGAGAGCAGTATTGTAAACACTTCCCAACAAAT
Source organism: Juglans cinerea (assembly GCA_961763995.1). NCBI lineage: Eukaryota > Viridiplantae > Streptophyta > Magnoliopsida > Fagales > Juglandaceae > Juglans > Juglans cinerea. The sequence goes on along the minus strand of CAUIVZ010000004.1, from coordinate 26,131,909 downwards.
AAAATATTATCTTCCTTCACTATAAAATTCATTATTAAGTGGGTTCTTTAGCACCATTGGCCTTATTAACTTTCCTAATGATGAAGAGGTGCCTTATCCTTTAAGTGGAATGTATTGCAGTTAGTGTGTTTGTTTGATTTATATAGTTTTGGTTGTACAGTTGACATTTGGTTATATACATATTTTTCCCTTGTTCATAATTCCAGAATGGAATCAGCATACAGGACATGGGTAAGAGAGAGGCGAGAAATACTATCACCAGAGGATTCGGATGAACTCTGTACAGAGTTGCAAACTGCTTTAGGTACTTCCAAATGGCAGGTACATTACTTTTCTTGTTTCTCTAATTCTGCATCCCACCTATTCCCTTCTCTTTAATTTGCTTTCTTTTTGTTAGTTCAATAGGTGTGCAAAGTACAATGTAATTCTTGTATTACCTGTAGTATGGTTTCTGGAGGATAAAGGATCACTCAACTTAAGCCAATGTTGGTTCTTTTATTTTCTAAGATCAGTTTTATGCTTTCATGGGTTTCAATCATCGTCAATTTGTGATACTTATCATTCAAAGCACGTCTGGTTTCTTATTCTACTTGTTCTTACAAATCGAGTTGCATTTAGAAACCTAGTTTTGGTGTTTGCCTCTGAATCCCTTATGGTGGTCATTCCTTGATCCTGCACTATTGGAAGATTGTGGTTAGTTAATTGTTTTCTACAAATCTAATTAATGGCCGCGCGGCTAGGTAGGCTATGGCATGATGTGAAATCGATCTGAAATAAAACAACATCTTTCTTCCAATTTATTTACAACCACTTGTACGTACAAACTCATCATGTATCTGAATTAAATAGATCCTAAATTAGCGGTTAGGAACTTCTATTTATTTATTTATAATAAACTATTTAGAAGAAAATATATATATATATATAGCTTTATCAAATGGAACCGAAATTAACAATATGCATATAATAATTATATATATATATATTTACCAATATATATAGTAAATAAATTAATTAATTAGCTAATTAAAAAGCTAGCTTTAGTACTGATCCATCCAAGGATCCAAATGCCATCTGATCAGTACTCAAGAGGGAGCGTGATGATATATATGCTTCAGATCAGAAATGTTGGGTATAAATACGTGAAAGATATTAGACCGGAGCATGCAGCTAGCAAGCTTCTCGGCCATCAACGTTCTCACTCACATGATGCATGCCTTCCATCTTCCAATTCTCGTTTTGCAGCTCAAGCCAACCTATTTGCAATCATAAGTTATTCCAATATTACCCCCAAGTGAGATCTCAAAGCTTCAAGGACAGAGGTATTTAATTTTCATATACATGATGCCATGCATGCATGCATGTGATGATCAAAGCAATAATATTAGTACTAGCTAGTACTCTTTCCCAAATGGAATTAAGAGAATTAAGTTCGAATTAAGTACAGCTACAAGTAGTAGTACTACTCTACTACTTCGATCGATGATAGATCATCGAACTTTCAATATATAATTGTTATAATTTGATTATATATATAAATGCAGCAAACATTGTGGATGGCAACCTCAATATTCTCAGTGACAGAATTGAAGAATTGAAGAGAAAGGAGACGAGATCACTCACATGCAATAGTACTAGTACTACTACAGAAACTCAGCAGCTCTTGAAAAGAGAGTGGTGCTATGGGGCTGGTTATGATCATAGATATAAGCGGGATGCCATGTTCTCACAGTCTATAGTGCTTATGGCTTTAGCCTCTGGTGCTTGTGGCCTCGTGTTTCTCACCGGGTTTTTTTCCATCTGCCTTGTATCTCTTCTTCTTCATTTATTTCAGCACTAGCTGCTTATTGATGATCTATATATCAAGCCAACCATATTATGCATGCATGTCGAATAATTCACGGAATTAAGATTTTTGGTCTCAAATTAAATACTTGTTTTCAATTATTCATCTACAGTTGAAATCTAATAGCGTCAATAAAGCATAAATGAGACTACAACATTAACAGCTATGGCCTTTTCTTTTATCCAAGAGTTATGGCTTTTATTTAACTGTTATAGTAACAATATTAGATAGGAAACCTTGGTTACTAGACTATGATGACTTTGCCATTTATTGTTACTCAGAATTGATGACATTGGCATGAATGTGTTGGACCAGATTGCCTGTACGTACAACTCAATCACTCCCATCTATGCTTTTGCCTGTGCAACAGCTTGAAGATTTGAGAAGCTGCCTACAACAAAGATATATACTACTCCATGTATTAGTTTAGTACAAGCTGGTTGTGTTGCCCTTGAATTTAAGTTACATATGATCAGCTACCTTAAGGTCCCTATAAATTTAGATGTGTATATGTGTATATTTGTTGGAGATGTGTATATTCATGTATTACATTCCCTGCTTTTATTAATGGTGAACGCACTGTTGCTTTAATATCACCTTCTAAAGTTGTTGAATACTTCGTTTTGCAGACTTTGAAGCCGACTGTGGCTTCGAATTAATTCTGATGAATTAATTCTGTGGGTTTTTTTTTAATTTGTGAAATATCTTTTCCGGCGATTAAAATTCGCCGGAAATGTTTTTTTGTCATTTTACGGTATTTGCGGCGAATAATCGAATATTATTCGCCGCAAATAAGCTTTACCAGCTATTTTTCAAATCGCTGCTGCTGACTAATAACTCAATTCCAGCGATTTTTAATTCGCCAGTATTGATCTATACCGGCACATTTTTTATCGCCGCAATTGTTATTTCAAAAAATTTTAGTCAATAGCAGCGATTTCAAAAAATAGTTGCTAAATCTTATTTCCGGCGATTTTCCCTCTTTTAGCGACAGTATTAAATCGCTGGAATTAATTTTTCCCAACGATTAAAAATTGAATCGTACTTGCAATTGCGGCGATAAAATGTCCTTTTGGCAGCGAATAAAAATCGCCGGTAAAGAAAATTGTGTCCCGGCGATTTTTGGCTTCCGTTGGAGTAGATCAAAAGTGGAGGTTTAATACCGGCGAATATCCAGCGATTTATAAATCGCTGGGAAAGGTGATAGGCAGCGATTTTATAATTTTTCCCAGCGAAAATGAATCGTTGGGAAATGTGATTTCCCTTGTAGTGATCAAAGATTAGTTACATTTTATATTCCCAAACGACTTGTTTTTTATAATTTGAACGAGTTTGAATTTGTTTAGGAACAACAATTCGAACTCGAGACCAGGTTGTAGAATAGTCTTGTTCATTTGATATCATAATCAAATATTGCAAAAGCTTTTTATGTAGAATTTCATTATTGATCTTGTACGTTGACACTACATGTCTCGAGAGAATATGATCGGAAGCTTCAGCCAATTATCATTTACGTGTCCCTGATCCAGTGTACAATAAGATTTTGAGGCATTTATATATTTATTGGCGAATTGTATACAACTAATTAGAGAAATATTATTTTTAATTTTAAATCTTATTATTACCGGTGATGATCACTTGTTCATATGAGACATCTGAAGTAGTTTTTTCTCATTATAAAAGTATTTTGTGAGAAATACTTTTTTCCAACGATTCACAACCAAATGATATTATATTTGCCACCATGAAATTAGTTTTTTCCGCAACTTGTCTCATAAGAAAAAGTCATTAATTCAGACAAAATGTAGTTGTCGTGGGTAATAATATTTTTTTTCGTGGATTATTTCCCACTAGCTAGCCACTAGCTGTTCTGGTGAGAAATAACTTTTTCCCACAAACAGGTGAATGCCCGAAAGTGTTATGTACAGGAATTGAGGAAAGGAGAGCAGGATGTAAAAAATACCAAAGGGAAAAATGTGATATGGACTAATAATTTGGTTAAATACACTAATTAAATGTGATATTGGTAAGTTTATTACTCATGATTTGGCTAAATACACTTTATTAGTCCATATCACATTTTCCCCTTTGGTATTTGATTAAGCAATCAGCTACTACATCAATAGCTCCTACTTGTTCCAATCAAGGTCTAAATCCAAATTATAAATTACAATAATTAATGCATTAACATTTTGAGGAAAAACTTAAATTTATACAGATAGATTTGGATTATTAATCTTCATATTTTGCCGTTATGTGTTATAGTAGCAATATTAATTCTAATTAATGGAATAATGATGACAAGAATAATTTGTTGTATACAATATATCAAGCAAGTTATTTAATTATACCCAAGAATCTTCCATTATAAGCATTTGTCTCCACCTATTTATTCAAGTCTCCCAAACATGATGAGCTCCAAAAAAGTTTAAGATATTCTTCTTGTTAGGATCCAATATTATAAACCCATTTATTTGGAAAAGTGCAAGAACAAGCTGTGATAATGGAAGGCTCAAAGCAATTTTTGATGAAATTTCTCGTGATCATTGTGTTGATGGCACTCATTGCTTTCATCAAAAGCACGCAAGCACAAGATCCTTGTTGCCATCGTGATCCGTACTGTTGTGGTTCTGATTATCATCAACTTCCTTATTTTGAAACGGCTGATTTGATACATTAAGCTAGTGGGCTTGTGGCCGGCCGGTGATCCTCCACGATGTGTGTTCGGTATTGTCCCCCCTGCAAATAAGATATATGAAATGTATGATGGAATTGTTTTCTATGTTTCTTGATAATAAGTGGAGGCTACATCTGATCTATGTTTTTTAATGGCTTGGTTGATTCGCAATATTTTCTTTATATTCTCACAATACTAGTAAGGGCAACGCGTATGCCTAGATGATAGAAATAAAGAAAATAAAATGAACTTTACATACAAGTCAGCGTCCTATTTAAGTATATAATTACAACAGTGATAAGTTTATATGAACTTAAAAGTGAAGAAATAAACATAAACTTTACATACAAGTCAGTGTCCTATTTAATCATATAATTACAACAATGAGAAGTTTAACAAAAAGAGATTTAGAGTGTTTATGATGTAGCTTGATTTATAGATTCGGCGAAGAGCACGTTGAGCTTATTCTGGCATAATTGTCTATGTTGATTCATTTTTGCGCGCAAGTGTATAATCCATTTCTTTTTTGAAACTGTACTTGTAATGTTTGCTAAATATGGTAGGTGCTCATGTAATAATGAAAAAATATAAAACATAATGCAATCAATTTTTTTGACTAAATTTATAAACATATACTTTACATTGCTTGTGTGTTCGATCGAAGAGATCAACAACTATAGAATTCAATATTTCTTCTGCCATCAGTCCAAAGACAACAACTGCTATGCATCTAGTATCTTCCTCTATTTCTAGATAGACTCGAACACTATAATTAATGAGAATATTGTTATTGCGTAATTTTGATAACTACTATGTTATATTTATCATGTAAAAAATGATCATTTAAAATGATGAGATAAAATGCTTATAGTGGCTGTTCGATGCTCATATATTTGCAATTATAGCACAAGAATTTTTCATTATAATCATATCCAATTCCTTTATTACAATTTGCACAGGACATATAGCAGAACAACTAATGTAAGTCGATTAATAAAAATTTTTCTTTAACTGTGAATGTTGGTTTCTGCATTAAAAAGGGAGAAATAAATGTATAATATGAATGTAGCAATAAAGTGAATTTAAATAAAAAGAAATAATTTAGTTTTACAGCCAATATTGGTTCTGTGGAATCAATAACCTCAGTAATGTCAGAAATTTTTGTTATCGTCTTCATGGCACTGGTTGAAGTTGATCCTCTTTACGTATCTAAATTCTTGGCAATGATTTCTTCTAGCAATGCATCATTTTGTGTTGCCCTAAAAAGTTGAATTAATAATTAAAGCGACGTAAATAGTAAAAAAAAACGATAATATATGCTAAAGGTTTATGATCTTATGTTATAATGAATGAAGCAATAAATAATTTAGATTTTATAAGATTAATTACTGAAAGAAATTCTTTTAAACAAATGATTTACCATGTACGTAATGAAACTGTAAGTGCTAGAAGAGGATCGATGATGAAAACACTTGTTGGTTTTGATGATAGAGAAAGGCCTACATTATAAATATGTGTTAGCAAATATATAAATATATGACAAATAATCAAGAAGAATATTATTTTCAATGAGAAGTACCATTATAAGAACCAACTTTAATTCGTGTTCCAAGAATTATTACTTTTGCTGCAATAATATTTGGAATTTGTTGACACTCGTTATGAACAAATCGAACCCACATTGTTAAACGCAAAGGCTTCAGGCTATACAAGTAGTAAATAAAATAAAATTTATAATAATAAAAGTATTATAACGTATTAAATAAAAGATTCTATAAATGTAATTGAGGATGTATTTAAACCTTTCATCAATAACTTGTATATCTTGAACTGTTGTCTTTCCATGGATAGTGTTGACTTCTCTTGGTAGCATAATTTGGATTACAACAGCTAAAATATCTATTTCATCGAAATGTTTGTTATAGTTCATAAGGAAACAAACGTATATAAATATATATAATAATTACCTATATAACAATTACCTATTTCAGAATCAGTATCCTTATAAGCATCAAGCTCATTCAAAGAGATGATATTATATTTTGGAGGTAATAATATAAAATCTAATATTCAACAATCAATATTAAATTTTCAAAATATCAAACCTGTTATTCGTATAAGATTTGTCACTCAAGGAAAAAACTGATTCAAGATTAAAAAAAAAAAAGTTTCTTGAAATTATATATCCAAACAAATCATTAAATGAAATTGATTAATAAAATAAAAATACAATATATATTTTAAAAATAGAAAATAAAATGTTGTACAACATTATTTTGTTTTTTTTTTCTTAATTAAATAGATTTTCTATAAAAATGTAATAGTCTATAGAGACAAAAAAAAAAAAAAAAAAAAATCACAAGAATGCAGCCCACCTTTCCTTTCCTAACCCCAAATCCATACGGTGCCGTTTTATTCTAACAAACCCTAGATTTTTTTGCCATCCCCTATAAATACATCTTGACGGGACCCTATAGCCCCTTATTTCACCTTCCAAACCCTTCTTCAGTCACCCTCACCCTCTTCTTCTTTTTCTCTATTCTCCTCTTCTTTTTTTCTGCTCTTTTGTTTTATTCTCTTAGAGCATCTCCATTGGATTCCCCATAAAATTTTCTATAATTTAACTAAAAAGTACATTTCCTAAAATGTTTTCCTAAATTTTATTCATCTTTCAAAAACCTTCTACATCTCATTCCCCATCCCTATCTCTATTATATTAAATAATATTTTTATATTCTTTCTTTATTATTTTTTTCTCTCACTTCGATTTACAATCTTAACTACTAACTCTTTTGTTTTATTATCTTCTTTTCAAATATCACATTCTACTAAATACTTATACGATTTTGACTTACTGAATACAGTATTATTTTTCAAATAGAAATCCATATTATAAAAATAGTAATTTTTTTTAATATGTGCATTTTCTAACGGTAACATTTTGAAACTCCTGCCTCTAACGGTAATATTTTTTTTTTCTTTTATCCAACGGTAACTTTTTTTTATCTTCTCTCAAACGGTAACATTTTTTTTTATCTTATATGTAACGGTAACTTTTTCCTCTATAAATATACATTCTACTTGCATCCACATTGTCACAAACTCAAGTCTCATTTGATCTAAAGAACCGAAATTCAACAGTCTTCCTTGATATCTCACTCCCTTCATCAAATGACTCGTACATTCTTTCACAAATTGCTCACATACTTATCCTTTGAAGATGAGTTGGATGTTGTTCTTAATGACGAGGCCAATGGCAGTCATCGAGACATCGTGACAATCGTCAACGCCGTAAGTTCATTCAACGTGATCATATTCAAGGGCACGAGCGCCTACTTCGTAATTATTTTGCAGAAAATCCAGTATATCCCTCAAATTTATTTCGAAGGAGATTTCGGATGAGGCATCCCCTATTTCTCCGTATTCTAAATGAGGTAGAGTCTTACGAGCCGTACTTCGTCCAAAAAAGAGATAGTGCCGGAAGACTTGGTTTATCTTCTATGCAAAAGATAACCACATCACTTAGAATGTTGGCGTATGGGGTTATTGGAGATTTTATGGTTGAATACATACGTATTGGTGAAAGCACAGCAATGGAGAACCTTAAAAAATTCTCTAAGATAATAGTAAGTGTTTTTTCATAATCATACTTGCGGTTACCAAATGCCAATGATATTGCTCGATTGCTTGCGGTTGTGAACAATGGGGATTCCTAGGAATGCTGGGAAGCATTGACTGCATGCATTGGAAGTGGAAAAATTGTCCCACAGCCTGGAAATGTATGTGCTCGGGCCACATTCATGAACCGACTATTATTTTTGAAGCAGTTGCTTCATATGATCTCTGGATATGGCATGTATGTTTTGGTATGCCCGGTTCACATAACGACATTAATGTGCTAGAGAGATCTTCTATTTTCACAGAACTTGCCCAAGGGCGTGTTTCTCCAGTCAATTACACAATCAATGACAACGACTACACTATAGGGTATTACCTTGCAGATGGGAAGGCAATTTCATCACCACAAGGGAATAAGAATCCGCAAGAAAAGATATCGAGCGTGCATTCGGGATACTTCAACAACGATTTGCAATCATTCGTGGACCTTCCCGAATGTTCAAAGTCAAGGAACTAACAAATATAATGAAGACATGTGTTATTCTATATAATATGATCATTGAAGACGAGCGTGATGATGGTGAGAGTCCGAACATTGAGTATGATCAACTTGATGATGAAGTCTTGGAACTGTCGCGCAATCATACAACTGAGCTTACGGATTTCATCCAACGTTATCATCATATTAGAGACACCTCGGCACATCATCAGCTCCAAGCAGATCTAATTGAACATCAATGGCTATTATATTCCCAACAGTAGACATGTCACATAATTGATTGGTATTTCCTTCATGTTATAGTGACTATATTTGAGTTAATCAAATTTCAATTCGTATTTCCTTTATGTTAGTATAAGCTATATTTGAGTTAATTAAATTTTTATTCGTATTTCCTTCATGTTAGTAGTGATTATATTTGAGGTAATCTGTAATAGTTTCTGAAATTGTAATAGTCAATTTCCTTGTTTCAATAATATTATCATCCATAATTGTCTGAAACAAAAAATAAATAAAGAAATAAACTTTTTACAGAAAAAGTTTAATAATCCAAATGTCCTGCATCATTGCGTCTCACCATGATTTCCCTCTGCAATTGCTGGAAATAAAACCGCTACAGTCCTGGCATGGCACTCACGTCCATCATCATAATGCATTGATCTGCTTCCTTCTTGGCGAGGTCTAGTTTCTCTACCTCCAACCTCAGTCTTTCGTCCTCTTGACGGATTTTATTTAGCTCTTTTTCCTTCTCATTTTCCATCTTCTCGGCTTCCAACCTCAGTCTTTCATCCTCGAGACAAATGAAATTTAACATTTTTCCCTTGTCATACTCCATCTTCTCTGCCTTGAGGCGAAAATACTCTTTCTCCTGAGCATGTGACTCCTCCAAAAGCGTATATTTCAGCTTGCTGAGCCCAACAATCTCCTGTGTTGACGTGGCTTGGGCCTTTCGTTTTCCTTTCTCAACTTTCACTCCCATTGGTCGGTCCAATTCAATCACGTCATTATTTAACACATTATCCACCTCGAGATAAAAAACTGAATCCACTGTAGCGCCTGAACATCGAGTCAGGGTCAGGAACTGGGAAATCGTCTTCCTTCGCTTTGGAACCTCCTTTTTCGAACGCCAAATCCATTTAGGTTGGTCCTTTAATAGGTGCCAACAATGCTCGAACTGGAAGGAGCATTTCTCTAGTAATGTGTACATAACCTTGGCCTTGTCAAACTTGCATATAAACAAAAAACTTTATGTTAAACCAATGTATAAAAAAATTAATTATTCATAAAACAAGTAAGAGTATGGATATTCTACCTTGTCTTGCTTGGTCATGCCACTTTGATTCAACCTTTCAACTTGGGCTAGTTTTGCACAAAATTTGTTTGTGGCCTTTTGAATAACTAGCCACCGATATATTAAAGACTTTATTGTCTGGTCATTTGTGGTTTCTTTAAATTGCTCGAAGTATTCAAAATTTTTTTCCCAAAGTTGGGAGTGTTTTTGGTCTGTTCCCTGAACGGCATCAAGGCTACAACTAAGCCATGCAGAGACAAGTAACTTGCCTTCTTCGGGGGTGAAGTTCGTACCCCTGACTAATTTCCTAACTCCAATAGGGTCGTTATGGGGTAGGGGTGGAGACTCATCAACAGTTATAGGAGAGTCTCCACTTTGCCAACCGTAAGTGGGGGGTCTAGTTGATGATCTTGACTTAGGAGGTTGGTGAAGTACAAATGGCTAGGGTCTTATGAATCCATATCTAAAAATGCATTGAAATGTTAGACACATAACTATGAAGTTTTGGGTTTTTCCATCGCTGGCTCAGGAACCGAATGGTAGCGTCTACGAAATTTGGCCACCCTCTCATGGCTAAACAACCGGTTGCCACTACTTGTTGGGCGTCCAGGTTACCTAGCCATTGAGGAAATGACTATAAATTTCCTGTATCCCCACCACACGTTGTCCTCATCACAGCTGAGGGGGTTTAATTTACACATTACTTTTCTGTCACAAAATAACAAAAAACAATGACACAGCAAAAAGCAACTGTACAGAACTGACCAATTCACATATTCACACAAAATAACAACCAAACAACATGCAAATCACAATAATGCTAAATAAGAGCATTCTTATTGGATTCCCAATAAAATTATTAAAATAAAGAAATAAATGGACCTCAGAATGGTGGAAATATTGACAACATGCTTAAGCAAGGAGCCATTCACTTCAAATGGCTGCAAAACCCCACTCGAACGTTTATTGCCTTTACTGGAAAGTACCACAAATTACAATATGGCAATCCGGGTGAGGATTACCCCGCACTATAACACTTGTGAATTAACTCGCACTATAACACCATCATCACAGCCTAATAACAGCCCCCTCTCCTGAGAGATACAAAACACTGCAAATAAACCCAACAACACATAACAAATTACCCATGGAAAAAGCAAGGAAACATAATTGGTTTAAGGAACCTAAAATTACATTTTTTAGGATATCATGAAATTTACATAATTGGTTTAAGGAACCCATGAAATTTTCAATTTATAGTAAAATGTATGCACATTAAACCTCAAGGAAGAAAAGAAAATCGCAAATAGGATTCAAAAGATGATAGTATGCTAATGAATAAACAACTTCCATAGGAGGTTCCTCAAAACAAAAACTGAAATAAAAGTGGAAACTCTATATCTAATATGAGACTTCAAACTAAATGGATTATAACAAGAGAACCACTTCAAGTGAGTTTTGATCATTCAAGTTTAGCCCGAATCTTTATTAAAAAAATCTTTGATTTTGTAATTTTTTATCCAACAAAGTTCCTAAGTGAAAATATGTATCTTTTATTTTTAAATGTCCAATTTATTACTTTTGTCAATTCAACCCATTTCTTATTTTTTTCCATTCTCCACAATCATGATTTTGATAAGAAAATATTAAGTTCTACGTTGAATTCAAAAAATTAATACTATTTGTAATTCATTCATGACCTATAATTGCTATAGACACACACACATACTATATATATATATATATATATATATATATGAACAAGAAAATTGACCATCAAAACATGAGGTTGGCCGGGAAAGATAAAGTTACACTCCCGCCGCTAGTAAGAACCAATCTTTCAATATAAACAAGATCGAACTTCACCCTGGGCTAGTTTAATATAACTTTTCCAAATCAATACTCGAGAGCAAACAATAACTTCTGAAGCACAGAGTGTAATAAAAAATTGAACTCAGAAAAAGATCACGAGCACTACAGTCCATGAAAGAAAATAAGAGCAAAATCAAAACGATCCCACACAAGCACAACATAAAACACAATTTTAATTCAATAAATCTAACTAGATTTTCGCAGCAACTAAACAATAGTGAGAAAAATGAGAGCAAAATTGGAAATATCAGCTTCGACCACAACACAAAACATATTTCACAACCACATAAGTCAGAAAGTCACATCTCATAGAAAGTGAAAGAAAAAACATCTATACAGAGTAATTTAAAAAAATATCTACGAAACTTCATCACTTTCTTGACAGCCAAATTGTGAGGTCTCTAATTTTCGTGTGTTTTAATTCCCTTTTTATTTTATTAAATGGGTTATTTTAATTATGTTATTTTAATTTATTTTTGGTATGTTTCTATTTTGGGCTTTTTAATTTTATTGTGTTTATATTTTTGGTGGGCTGTGTGTGTGTGTTTTTATTGTGTGTGAGGTGAGGCCCAACCAGTGTGTTTTAAACCCAGCCCGAGTAGCTTCAAGCCCGACCTTGTGCAATAAAGGGCCCAGCCCATGCAAAGTGTAAACCCAGCCCTTCATTGTTGCTAAACGGCATCATTCCACTTAGAACCCTAGGGTTCCTTCATGCGCCGCACAACTTCTTCCTTCTTCTTCTTCTTCTTCTTCTTGTTTCTTCTTCTTCCTTCTTCTATTTTCTTCTCTTTTGGTTTCTTCTATTTTCTTCTTCTCCCTTCATTGTCTAGCTGCAGCTCCATGCGGCCCCCCTTTTCCACCTCAAGCTCCCATTGTTGCCTCCGCGTCTTTCGGCATGTACACCGAAGGCTGCTGTCAACTCGCCGCTTCACCACGCGACCCTCACTGCCACGCACGGCTCATTGCCGTTTTCTCTTCTTCTACCCGTGTGACACACGGGAACCAGCCACCGCCATGCTTGGCCTATTTATAGGCCATGGCTTCCACATATAAAATCTTCCGAGATCCTCATTCTCTTTCTCTCATTCAACTATTTCATCTTTTGGTGTTTGAGTTTTAATCTGTGATTTTTGTTGGTGAATCCGGAAGCTTGAGGCTTTGGCCGTGTTTTGTTTTGTTCTAAAATTTGTGAAAATTCAATCGGTTTGTTTTGGTAAATTGTTGGAATTGTCGTGTGTTGAGTTTCTCAAATTTTATTTCATAGATCGATTTCTTTTGAGAGAGAACCCACTAGAAAAGCCATTGTTTTAATTCTGGAAAATCACTGTTGCCACCACTGTGTCGCTGCCTTGAGCAACGCCACTTTTCGCTTGATCTTTCAGATTTTTTCCCATCTTCGTTTGTATGTAATTTTCCAGTTTTAAAATAATGTTGTTGTAATTGTCATTTGTAAACTGTTGATTTGTTGGTCTGTTGGAATTGGGCCTTGGGCCGGATTGGAGGACGGGATTACGCATGTAGTTGGTTGTAAACTATATTTTTGTAATTATTGTGAATTTGTAAATCAGATACTTAAATGTGTATTCCAATAAATTATTGAAATGTATTTTTATCGTCTTTAATAAAATGTGTTGTGAAGTCACGTTGTCTGTTGGGAACTGAGATTATTGTTATTAATTGTATTGGTGCGTATGTATCACGACCCCAAGCCGAGATGGGGCATTATCTCGGTGGAGCTCTTCTGGTCACTCGGGAGGGTAACAGACTGACGTGACGTCCCCTGAGTTGTCGCAGGGCGACAAAGGGAATGGACGAGACGATAACGCTCTCGTACCGATTCCGTGACCTTTTGGCAGGCGAGGTTAGAGGATGCTTGGCCATGTACACGCTAGGTGGGGAACTAGGCATCGCTCATTACGAAGTCTCATGCACAGACGTTACTCGTGATGTGACGATGAGAGCCAGGGAGTGCGGACGGTCCATAGGGGAGACTGTGGTGCATGCATAAGTTCATAATAAAGGTTATGACTGGGTTAAATGGGATTTTTAGCGTAAGTGATTAAAAATGTATTTTTGAAAAAAAGTAAATGAGGTTTTGTTTTTCTGCATATTTGTCCTTATGGGGACACGTGATTTCATTAATGTGCTATAAATCTCTTGGATGTTGTTTTTGGTTAATTAGTTGCTGAGATGTCATAATCTCATTGTGGTGTTTTGCCCTACGGTTCCGTCTTATGGTACCGTAGAGTCTGACGCAGAGCCCAAGTATGAACACGAGGGATCAGCTTTGCCGGAGGTTTGAGTTGCTGAGATATTGTTCAGCGTTATGGGATTTGTTTCCCTTATGTTATTTCTTGTTTTTAATTTATCTGTCGGATGACTGTATAATTCTTGTAAAGTTATTTTACTATTTTTTGAACAATTCTGGTACTTAATAAAGAAAGACCTTTTCATTTCTCTGCTGCGAATATTATTTTACACTTATTGCATGTTGTACACACTCTAAGCACTGGTCGTTGGGGAGCGTGATCTGTGTGGTCATCATCTCGGTGTCACGAACTCAACAAAAATAACACGTGGGGGTCGAGGGCTCCACAGGTGGTATCAGAGTGGTCTGGCTCTGGGTAAAACTATAAAAATACCTAGGTGCAGTACCAAAAAATTTTATTGTATTTTTAAATTGTTTATTTAATTTAAATATCGAGTTTTAAACGACGCCTTTTATCAGAAAGATGGACCGATTAGGGATACCACATCCGGAACCTGAGAACGACTTGTCTCGTATTGATGGGAATCTTGCTATGGCTAGAGCTTTAACCCGTATGACAGAATTTCTTCAACAGAATTTTTCGCCAGAAAGGGAGCAACAGAATGGTTGTCCGTATGAGCGCTTTTTAGCTCATAGGACCCCTGTTTTTCTGGGCAAGAGGATCCACTTCGTGCTGAGAGGTGGATTAGTGATCTCGAAAAGACATTTGAGATCTGTGGGTGTACTGAAGCTCATAAAGTATTATACGCAAGTTACCTGTTGCAAGGTGATGCAACTGTTTGGTGGGGGACCAAGAGGGAGCTTTTGGAAATGGAGTTAGGATCTATTGTAGCGGTATCTTGGGCGCGCTTTAAAAAGGAATTCAATGACCGTTTCTTTCCGAACACTATGGGGAAACAAAAGGCCCGAGAGTTTAACAATTTAGTGAAAGGGGAGATGACGGTAGAGCAGTATGCTCGGAAGTTTATAGAAATTGGGAAGTTTGCTATGCATTTGATTGCTATAGAAGAGATGCGGATCGAGCGATTTCAGGAGGGTCTACGGTGAGAGATCCGTAAACAGGTCACTTGTCTGCAAATCCTGACCTTCCAGCAGTTAGTGGAGGTTGCTACGATTGCAGAGCGGGAATTCATTGATCCTATTGCCGCTCCGATTGGTCAAAAGAGAATAAATTTCGGGGAAGGTAGTAGTTCCGGGTCTGCACCTAAGTTAGTGGGGGTCGAGGGCGCCACACAAACACTCAACACAACCAACCAAAATACAGACAAATCAATGGCAATGCAAGGTCAAAATGAGAACCGGTTTCCTCAAACAAAGCCCAAAATGAGAATGACTAAAGGAGAGTGACAAAAAAAAATAAAAAATTTGAACCAATCTGAAAGCAAAGAAACATTCTCGATAGCCAAACAGCAAAGAGATTGCCGACGTAGAGCACCAAATTGTAGGCTCTCCATCGCATACTTACCTTGATCATGGCCTTGGGAGGAAGAAAAAGGGGAAGAGAGAAACAAAGAATGAGAGTATTAAGGCACATCGGCCAGCTTCACTCCAACAAACAGAGCACGTAGAGTGATAAAGGAAACTACCATACCATTGAGTGATAAACATCCTCACGATCAGCACAAATCTATGGAGACAATTTCGGATGTCAAGTCAGATTTGAGTACAGCTCACGAACTAATACGACTCAATCACAACATGATGATCTATGTCTAAAATCAAGGGAAAATATTCAAAGTGTCCTTTTATATCTCTGCACCTTCAATTAAATATTATTGTCCACGATACTCTCCTACTTTCCTTACTGTATAATGTCCTTCTATCATAGTCTTTCTATTTAAATACAGCTTGTAATCTCTGCTTGTTGTTCACGTTAAAAAGATATACAAAGTGATATTTTGCTTCATTTCTCATTTCTCTTATTGGTATTTGTAACACCTCGCTCGTTCCTTCTTACGTACGCTTCTTCCTTCTTACGTACGTTCCTTCTTTCTGATGTAAGCAAACCCCGAGGATGGAAACTATGCAACAATCTGCCCTTCTCTCTAGTGACTGCGAGCCTTGTTAGGCGTGTCGAACCTTGATTGCGTGTTTCAAAAGATATTATGTGACTTCTAGGGCACGCCCAATGTTTTAAATGTGTTGGAAATATTTATAAGGAGTATTTCCAGTGTTATTGAATTAAGTTTGATTTTAAATACGACAATTATAATATTCTTGAAGAGCTCCAAACATATTATAATTGTCAGAAATAATTTTAATATCATTATTAAAATGATTTCAACTATTTTAGATATTATGAGATTTAAATTATGTTGAAAGTTTTAATTAATTAAATGGTTTTATTCTCTCAAATATGTTAAGTAAGACTTCATCATTTATTAATGATGAAGAAATATTATTTTATAAACTAAAGTTAGTTTAAATAATATTCTACCTTAATTCATCTAACTGATTTTAATTAAGTTAATGTTTATGCATTTTAAATCAGTATTTGAGATCCATCGTTACGTGGATCCCCAGACAAAGGGACTGGGTTAATACCCAGACCCCCTCTTCCTTCTCCCCAACTTTTCCCTCCCATCTCTCTCTCTTCTCTCTCCCCAGCGTACGTCGTACGCTGTTCACTCTCCAAGCCATTCCTCCACTCCTCAGCCCGGCACAGCCGTGCGTCTAACGGTGCCACTATCTCCACGGCAGCTTCTCCTCCCACCAGCCACCACCCTCCAGCAAGCTTGGCCCCCCTCCATGCAGCCACCTTCTACACTTGCACGTATACAGCCTCCTCCATGCACGGGTTCACTGTGCACGCTCCTAGCGTCGCCGTGCGCGGCTACCTTGGCCATAGGACACCACCACGAGCACCTACTAGCTTCCCCCTTCCTCCTCCACCTGACCCGAGGCCCATAGCCTCCCTCCACCGCACGGGCTTCTCCCCTCTCCAATGCATGGGTTCTCCTTCCTCCACCACTGTACGCCGCCACCATGGCATGTGACCACGATCTCCAGCCTCCTCCAGCTACCACCGACCCATCCCAATCGCCCATAGTCCCGATCTGCCACCCATGCACGCACACACTCTCTCTCTCTCACGGGCTTCTCTCTATCACATACACGCCCATCCCTCCCTCCACCACCGTGGATAGCTGTGCCACCATCACCGAGCCTCCACGGCTCCACCAGCATCCCCCTTTGTCCAACCCTAAGCCCGAACCACCACTTTATGTGGTGGGTAGCCACTGCAAGTGATGGATAGCCACTGCGCGTGGCTGACTGCCACTGTACACGACTAGATCCACCTTATTACGATCCTTGCCACCATCACAAGACCACCACGAGCCCTTCCAAGACCACACCTAACTATCCAAACGCCCAAATAGTCACCGTACGCAGTATAACTGCCCCGTACGTTCCTTCCAACGTCTTCGAAGGTGAGAGTCAGCGAGCAACGCAAAGGTTATCTCGTCAATGGTATAACACTCTATCTCTCGTATTTATGTTAGATATTAATTAGTTGACTAGGTTGCGGACTGTGCTGCTGGTATTGTGGAGTTGTGGTATTGTGATGTATTGTGTAATGAAGTGTTGGGCATTCTGTGTCGTGAAATGTTGGACGTAGTTGGAAAGTGTGCTGTGTAGTGTTGTGGACTGTGTTGTGTAGTATGGTTGTGGGGTATGTGCTGTAATGGTGACGTGGTGCGTGTGTGGAATGGGAAGAGTACACGCTGAGTATAATCTATGTGGTGTAGCGTGTGTGAATGGAGTACACGTGAAATGTACTCCATATGGTGGAGTGATGCACCATATAGCGGGTATGCCATAATGGTGATGTGGCGTGATGTGTATGATGGGAGTATATGAGGAATGTACTCCATGTGGTGGATTGATGCACCATGTGGCGTGTACGCCATAGTGGTGATGAGTCGTAGCATGTGTGAAGGGAGTACACGTAGAGTGTGCTCCATATGGTGGAGTGATGCACCATATGGCGGATATGCCATAATGGTGATATGGCGTGGTGTGTATGAGGAGAGTACATGCGGAATGTACTCCATGTGGTGGATTGATGCACCATATGGCATGTACGCCATAGTGGTGATGTGTTGTAGCATGTGTGTAGGGAGTACATGTAGAGTGTACTCCATATGGTGGAGTGATGCACCATATGACGGATATGCCAAAATGGTGATATGGCGTGGTGTGTATGAGGGTAGTACATGCAGAATGTACTCCATGTGGTAGATTGATGCACCATATGGCGTGTATGCCATAATGGTGATGTGGCGTGGTGTGTATGAGGGGAGTAAATGCAGAGTGTACTCCATGTGGTGAAGTGATGCACTATATGACGGGTACGCCATAGTGATGATATGGCATAGCATGTGAGAAGGGAGTATGCATGGAGTGTACTCCATGAGGTGCAGCAATACACCATGTGGCGTGTCATAGAGATAAGGATGGTTGAGTGGTTGATGGGCATAGGGCATGGTGGGTAGTGTCGGAAACCGTGGAACAGTGTCCCGAAGTAATTATGGTGTAGCCTATAGTCTAAGGTGACAAGTGCCACCGTGTTGGACTTATAGCTGGAAATATGGGTGAAGTAGTGGAACAAGTGTTAGAGTGCGCAGTGAAAGCATGACTGGGCAATGTCACTTCGTGACGTGGTTACTAACAGTCGTGCTTGCGATGGGTGAAGAGTTAGTGTAGGAATGGCGTAGCAAAACGTGACGAGATGTCACGATGTGACGGGAGTACGTGAGGAACCGTACTCACGATGAGTTAGGAGTTAACGTAGCAGGATGTTAGGTGACGCGACAAGGTCACGGTGTAGCTTGGGAGTAGTCTCGAGTTAAATGACGTGACATAAGGCGTAGTTGTGAACGGAGTCTTGTCACGTTAGGTGTTGGGATGAACTGTTAAAAGAGACAGGTAGCATGAAGAGTCATGCTAGCTGAGTTAAGAAAAGGTTGGTATCGGAGTATGGCCCTTGTCCCTACGAGCAGGTGATCAACATGTTATATGTTGATCTTAGGTGATAAGGGGTAAGGTACATGGGTAATCTGGTGAGACACATGTGTCGGACGGATTCACCATATGTAATGGGTAATCTGTCCTGAGCATAGTTGCACGGTGCTCAAGCCTTAGAGTTGGCTTAGAGCCGTCTGGCTTGTATGGATGGGAATGAGGATTGGTATGGGCTAAGATGCATAGAGGTAGTGACGGGTGTATTGTCTAGGATTGGGATGCGTGATTCCATCGGTTGGAATCATGCGTCGAAATGTGGTTAGTGAGAAGAGGAAGACGAAGGTCTTAGTGTCTTAATCCTAAGGTAAATCATGGGTTCGCCTTAGAGAGTAAGCACTCGAAGTAGAACGTTAAGGTTGAAAGAGATAGTGACCGTAATGGGTCCCCGAAGGTCTTGTCATAGTAAGGGTACTTAAGAACACGGGATAGAAGGAGAGTGTTCCATGTGAAGCATAGTTCTATTTCTAGTTTACGTTGCTTATGTATTAGATAGAGAATGACGCTAAGGTTATGTGTATGCAAGTAGGTTGCCATCTGACACGTGCATGAATGGAATGCATGGTATGAAAGTAGCATGGAGTCCAGGTAAGTGTTACGTTCATACTCTTCTAGAGTTTTCTTAAATACAAGAATGAAAAAGGAAATGCTTTCTCTTTACGAGACTTTAAGAAAGAAAATGCTAAGTGTTCAAATGTATAAATATGTACGGCCCCTCCTTGGCAGCCCCTATTTACGCACCCAAAGTATTACTTGTACGCATGTGAATGGAAGAATATACTTTGTATCTATTGTATGTATTTTCCACGAAAACACATGGCATGAAAGACGATTTTTGGGCTCACGCCTCATAACTATGCTTTTCTCCTACATTTGAGCGGGCATGATTCTTTTGATGGGAAAGTTTGGTTTTTTGGTAGGGTTGGATGGTGGAGCTCTTGGGTTTGGTCTGTTAGGTGGTGGAGGTAGTCTAAGTATAGGGGCTGGTGCAGGCAGTTTGAGTTGAGTGTTTGAAGTGAGGTTATTGTAGGGTTGGTATCTGGGTAAGTGACCTTAGGTACGCCTCACTACTTCTTCCTCTTGTAATTTGGCTAACTCGAAGGCTGCTGATAAGCTAGAGGGTTTGAACATGGTCACCATGATTCTTAAATCACCTCGCAACCCACTAAAAAATGTATTGATTCTAAATTCTTCAATTATGTCACTTATTTTATTAGATAAAGCCTCAAATTGAGTTTGATACTCCTTGCAATCCCCTTTTGCCTTAATTTTGTGAACTCCACCCCTGGATCCTCATTGGCTAATGGTCCAAACCTTACTTTCAAGACAGTGACAAACTCATCCCATGATTGCACTGGGCTTGAGTCCATTAACCAATAGTACCACGAGAGGGCCTTGCCCTTCATGTGGAAAAAAGGTATATGTAGCCTTTGGTCATCTGGTGTGTGATAGTAAGCAAAAAATTGTTGTGCTTTCATAACCCATTCCATAGGATCTAATCCATCAAACTTAAGAAAATCCAACCTAAGTGTCCTAGTGTGTATTCCTCCATTCCCTTCAAACAATGGATTGTTACTAACCTTGGTGTTCTGATTTGAGGACCCTTCTCCAGAATTCTAGTTTGCTGCCAGTACAGCTTAGTGCTCATAACTTGCTGCCAAATTATTAATCTATTGCAATACTACCTCTAATGTATTCTTCTGTCTCTCTTGCTCTTCCCGTAGATGCACACCTACCCCTTTCAAGGTGCCACTGCTTCTGCCAACTAGGCCTACCGAGTGCCATTCGCCATGTCGCATGAACACAGTTCTAAAACCATTGTTAGGATTGTAAATATGCAATTATAAAAACTTGTAAAGATGTATTGGAAATTCGAGGTGTCAAGGCCTCCTGTGCTCTCAATTGAACTGAAAATACCACGATAATTCATTCATTCATCTGCTGGCAAAATAAATAGACTACAAATTAACTGCCCATGTTATACACGTGGCAACAGGCCCACTAAGTAATTGACTCCAACTAAGTAACTGACCCACTAATGCTTAACTTACTAACTGACCACGTTATGGAAGACCCAGTCGACATCACAATACAATAATCAAATGACACCGGTTAAGGAACATAAGACACATCAACGAAACATAAGGGTCAAAACCCAAAGTCACATAACATGGGTGCGGCATAGAGGATTCGAACAACCATTGTTGAATAAAAAATAAGAGGAGAATACATTCGATGAAGGATTCGTGTATTTGTACACATCTATTCACATTCAAACAACGTATTAAACATTCAAACAGATTATTTGAAGTAGTTCGAACGGTCTAAACCAATTCGAATATATGTTGATATATTTATATAAATATATAGATATGTATATATCTATTATATATAATGAAAATATGTTGAATAATTAGAAAGATTAGTGGAAATCATCTTCCTAATATCAAACATTTTGAGAAAAATTTTCATATTTTCTTCCAATGCTTAAAATGGACTTCTCCAAAATTTTCGGGTGCAATAAGTTCTTTAGAAGTCCTGATGATAACCAATCAATTAACAACCTCGATTAATTTTTTTCTAAGATTCCATAACGTCGATTCTTGAGAATCTCATTTTCGGTTTTAAAAAAAATGATCCTTGAATCCAATATAAAATTGCTAAAGTCTAAAGAAAGAAAGATATAAAATGAAGGATAAATTATTTCTCTAATTTTCTAGAGAATTTGGATTGTTTAAATTCGTGTGAGGTTTCTATTTATAGGAAATTAAACCGCGTGGGGGCTACACCAACTTTATAAATATAAGGTACACACATGATGTGATGTCATAGCATTGGTGATGGTTTGCGTTTAGACACTTTTAGAGCACTGGCATTGGACTCATCAAATGAGTCCAATATTCAAAATTTGATGATTTTAGCTTTAAAATCATAGCATTGGATTCACCATATGCTCAAATGTCAAGCTTTTAGCTACAGTATATTTCCCTTCATCTTCAATTTTGAAGACTCACTATTCACACTCTATAACCATTATTTTATTTATTTAAATTAGTATTTCCCAATTTTGAGCCACAATATATTTAAGTTGAGAAACAATAATTTAAGTATCAAATTAAATTATTAATTAACATATAGTTAGTGTAATTGTAAAATATGAAAAAAATAAATTAAAAATATTATTATTAACAAAATAATATTATATTATTATTTTGATGAATCCAATAGCTAATCCAATGTGGGGTTATAGATAGAGAATTTTTAGATTTATGGAAAACATGTACTTTTCATCAAATTTTGAAGATGAAAATGATGAACCCAATGCTAATGCTCTTAGATGTTGGAATGAACGATCCAATTGGGAATAACGTGAAAAGAGCAGGGAACGATTGAAAGAAGTTTCAAATAGACTTTTATAAAAATAATTAAATGTTATAGGATAATATTAATATATATATATATATTTTATACTTTAAGACTTCTACAAATTATTTTTCTTGAATAAATAGTACTGACTAGTGTTCTTTTCTTTCCAAATTACGTTGATTTGATTTTTATGTAACGTTCCTCTAAAGTATTCTTGGTAGATTCTTTTAGAATTTTTTTTTCTTGTATAAAGTGAGGTAAGAATTCCTGAATTTATTGTAACGTCAGTGTTATTTGGATAATGTGATGAAATGAGATAATTTTAAATGAAATTAAAAGTTGAATAAAATATTATTAGAATATTATATTTTAATATTATTATTATTTTGAAATTAAAAAAGTTGAATTGTTTATTATATTTTATTTAGAAATTTAGAAAAATTGTAATAAAGAGATGAGATAAGATGAGATGAAATACTTTCACTATCTAAACGGGACCTAAACCTTCTAAAATAAAAAATGGTTCATACCATAATAACTTATTTCGATTAACGTTCTTACCAATATTTATATTATTAATTTATTTCCTACTAAGATTGAAAATTCGTATTGTCATTTAAAAGGTAACTGAATCAGTTTCAATTTGATTATTTGAGTCGTTTAATTAAATGCTGAAAAAAGAGGTGAAGACATAATTTATACAAATTTCAAAATTTCGCATAAGCCTTTGTAAATAGCTACTCATCATTCTCAAATATCATACACGACATTTATTTTTATTTTTTTTAGGTTTACTATTCCTAAACTTATTGAATTGATATTCTACTTATTATTCATACATTATACATTTGATAATAAAAGAAAATTAAAAATTAAAAAATAATATGTATTGTGTGAGGATAATGAGTAAATAAATTTCTTCTTTTAAATTTTAACTTGAGCTTACAACTTGTGTGTTGAAAAAATAAATAAATTATACTCACCGAACAAATGAAATGATAATTATATACGTGTGTATATAATATGTATATATATATATATATATATATATATAACTCCAAAGAAATAAAAATATGAACTAGATTGAAAAATTAATAGGAAATATATAAATTATGATTTTATGAGTGGAAATAATCATAAAATCGTCACTATTATCAGCTTGTGTGCGTGTAAACTCTCTCACTCTCTCTCTCTCTCTCTCATGCACAAGCGCCAACACACCAGCTCTTGCAACGATGATTTCTTCACCTATTTATTCAGCATTCCTATATATAATTCCTCTTTTCAGATGTTAGATAAGGGCAGGGTGGATCGAACCAAATTAGCCATAAATAATTAATTGATCACGAGAAATTTCATCAAAAATTGCTTTGAGCTTTCCATTGTCACAGCTTGTTCTTGCACTACTTATCCAAATAAATGGGTTTATAATATTAATTGGATCCCAACAAGAAGAATATCTTAAACTTTTTTGGAGCTCATCATGTACGTATGGGAGACCTGAATAAGTAGGTGGAGACAAATGCTTACAATGGAAAATTCTTGGGTATAATTAAATAACTTGCTTGATATATTTTATAGAACGAATTATTCTTGTCATCATTATTTCATTAATTAGAATTAATATTGCTACTATAACACATAACATCAAAATATGAAGATTAATCATCCAAATCCATCTGTATAAATATAAGTTTTTCCTCAAACCCTGATTGGAACGAGTAGGAGCTATTGAGGTAGGAGATTGCTCAATCAAATACCAAAGGGGAAAATGTGATATGGACTAATAAAGTGTATTTAGCCAAATCATGAGTAATAAACTTACCAATATCACATTTAATTAGTGTATTTAACCAAATCATTAGTCCATATCACATTTTCCCCTTTGGTATTTTTTACATCTCGTTCTCCTTTCTTCAGTTCATGTCCATAACACTCTCGGTCAAGCACTTGTTTGTGAGAAAAAAATTATTTCTCACCAAAACAGCTCGTGGGTAGCTCGTGGGAAATAATTCACAAAAAAATAAATATTTTTACCCATGACAACTATATTTTGTCTAAATTAATGACTTTTTCTTATGAGACTAGTCGCGGAAAAAAATAATTTCATGGTGGGAAATATAATATCATTTGGTTGTGTAAACACTACAAGAATTATGGTGGGAAATAAGATTTAAAATTAAAAATAATATTTCTCTAATTAGTTGTATACAATTCGCCAATAAATATATAAATGCCTCAAAATCTTATTGTACACTGGATCAGGGACACGTAAATGATAATTGGCTGAAGCTTCCGATCATATTCTCTCGAGACATGTAGTGTCAACGTACAAGATCAATAATGAAATTCTACATAAAAAGCTTTTGCAATATTTGATTATGATATCAAATGAATTCCAATCTAAAATTACGGGGAAATGGCATGAATATAATTATGTTATCATTTTTACAAGATTTTAATAATTTTTTATTAAATTGAAATCCATCAAAATCAAACAAGATTTAAATATATTTTAAAAATAAAATTAAAAAAAAAACTTATTGAAGAGTTGCATCAAAATTATGAAGAAATTATGTCAATATTATTTTTTAAAAAATATATACAGCTCAATGTTCGATACTAGATATAATTAATATCAATAGCCTGCCTCTTGCATGGCCTAGTAATATTAGATTGTATACTATATTAAAGTACTATACCAAGTACTATTGTATCTAACATTTTCCCTTTTTTTGATTTACAGTAACCCATAAAGAAATTTGAAAGGTTTTGACTGTTAAATTAAAAATATTGTGAATCATTGTTATTGTTTAATGTGTCTATTTGGTAGTCAAAATTTTAAATGAAAATATATCATGGTGACTTGAACCAATGCATGCCTCTTGAGTCTGAGAGATAGGAGCCTCAACCGCTTGGCCACCAAATGAGAAGTTGCACCTTTTGGTGAATTATAAACCCTTTAAATGTGTCTTTGTTAGAATTGAAAAGTTTAACTTTTCACAAGTACTCTTTTATTTTAATTGTGACTTTTTACAAGTGTGGTTTCATTAATTTCTATAAATAGAAAACCTCACATACGAATTTAAACACTCCAAATTCTTTAGAAAAATAGAAAAAAAACACATCCTCCTTCATTTTATGTCTCTCTTTCTTTAGATTTTAGCTGTTTTATATTTGGTTCGAGGGTCATTTTTGTTTTTGTGTGCACCAAAAATGAGATTATCAAGAATCAACGTTGTTGAATCTTGGAAAAAATTAACCGAGGTTGTTAATTCATTGGTTATCATCATGACTTCTGAAGAACCTATTGCACCCAAAACATTTGGAGGAGTCAGTTTTAAGCGTTGGCAAGAAAAGATGAAAATCTTTCTTACCATGCTTATATTATATTTTGTTATTGAAAATGATCATCATTCTGTATATTTACATGAACACGCACGTACTGTTGATTTGCAAACCTACACAGAGCAAGCTAGTTTGTGTAAATGTAGGGTTTAAAATTGTTTAAGTGATACATTTTTTTAATGTTTATCTACACAATAAGTCTCTCAAAGAGATTTCGAATGCTCTTGATAGGAAATATGGTGTACACTATAGATATGTACACTATAGATATGTACACCGTAAGCCAATTTCTTAACTTTATGATTGATGATTCCAAATTCATGGTAGAGTAAGTCTATGAGTTAGCTATCATTTATCATGAATTGGACCAATGGGGAATGGGTATTACCGAGCGTTTTCTAGTTGCTTCTAAAATAGATAAGTTGCATCCTTCATAAAATGATTTTGGACTATCTCTCAAAAATAAGATTGAAGATATGACTACGAAAACCTTGATCTCTTACATTAGTATCTAAGAACAGCACTTGACAAATGATCCTATCCCACCCATGGTTTATGAGTTCTAGTCAAAGCCAAATATTGTAGAAGGCCAAAGAACACATAGTACACCAGAAGTGCAAAAATCAATAAGGGTAAAACTAGTTATGCGCACAATTTGAAACCAAAGTCATGGCGAATCATTCCTCAGTAAAGGACCTGGCAAGGATCTGTGGAGCCAAGGGTGCCAGACGATTAGCCACACCCCATATTTTAGATCGGGAATATGCGTTCAATTTTCTCAAGGAAGTCCACGTGTAAGCGAATAGACATGTGTATGTATATCACAACGGAATAAGTAAAGTTTTAGTTAGAGACTACATACTATTTGTACCAGATGTCTAAACCGGAAATCATGTCATCCATTAAAATACAAATATTCAAATATCACTATCATCTCCCAAATAATATTACATAGTACCATCTGTTCATTTCCTACGTCTAGGTATGATAGACCAAACATGGTTTTTGCCTAACTAAATAGTACATCTCAAAAAATACAAATGATTATTAACGGAGATAGGCCTCCATTATTATCACCTGGGCGGGTTTAGTCCTTCTTCCTCGGGAACTCTATTGGGGTTAACTCTGCATTAAAGTCTACGATTCTGATAAACAAAACTAGTAATGAGAGACAATGCACGTGAATATGTAATGCATAGTTTCATGTAAAAGATCTATGAACACATATTTATGTGTGGCGAAAAATCACCCTTTAGGCAAAAACACATGCATTCATATTTATGGCGAGGAACCACCATCGGAATAAAACACAAGTATATAAGCATGACGAGTAATCACCCTCTGTGCAAATCTCAAGTATACATATTTCTCACCGAGGCAAGGAATCACCCTCTTTTCAAGCAAAAATTAATCATTTCTCATCATATAAATCCTGCAGGAAATCACTTCACCATTCAACTCGGGGACTCACTCCCACCCGGCCAACATACAAGCTAACTTGCCTATTTCAAATCATCAAGCACAAACTGAGATATATTTGATCAACTCGGGGACACCCCCTCTGTGTTCTCCCTCCCCCTGCAATCGGTCTCCAACCCCTGTGTTCTCCCCTGTCATTTTGAAATCGCTCCATGAATAGACAGATCATAGATGCAAGGCAAAAATTTAATTTGAAATAAAACCCCTGATAATTGTGCATGTCATAGTTTTCATGAACCTATTATCCCATAACAAAATAAACTATTCCATTTAGAACCTTTTTAGAGGGGGGGGGGGGGAGGGGGGAATCTTTACCTTCTTACTATTTGTAGTGCTTGGTAATTTGCTTCTCGGCATTAGCATCATTGAAGATGTGTAGTCTGGAATAAAGAACTTAAGAAGGTTATCCTACAACTATTTCAATAGCTAATGATTACATGCTTTACGTTCTTCTTAAGGAACCAAAAAAAAATTAAGGGACAGACTCGTGTTCATTGAGGAGGAGCAACGATTCTCAGTGAGATGATCGGCGATTTTTGGGGAAAGGGTACTACAATCGGTCGGAAGAAAATGATAAGGGAGAACATAAGGGATGGAGACCAATTGCAGTGAGAGGGAGAACGCAGGGGGAGATTCGAATAGAAGAAAAAAATGATTTTTAATTGTTTTAAAAAAAAAAACCATGTCAACGTAAAGAGTGAGATGTAGGAATAGATGGGGAGGCTATGTAGATTTGCTCGAATAGATAGAGAGAGCTCAAGCACTAGAGAAGAGGAAGATTTCGGGGGGAGGGGGAGAAGGAAAAGAGAAACGTTTTGAGGGTCATTGATGGATTTGGGCCTTAAAATTGGGCTGGGCTTAGCGGGACTTGGGCCTAAGCTTTGGGCTGGTCAAGACATTCTCCCCCCTTAAAAAATTTTCGTCTTCAAAATTTGCTTCATGTGACTATAACTAATCCTTAAGGACTTATAGAGTCAATAACCTCTACCTCTACTTCCATAGTTTCTTCCATTATGACAATAACTGGTTCCGTAAATAGTGCATCACATCTAAAGTCCTACGGCAACCTATGCAGTTCAAAATCCCCAATTTTGCCTGGACATATCCTACAACACCCGTCGATCTTGATGAATTTACCTTTTACTTTACATTAAGCTGTCCACTGTTGATGCCTAAGCTTCAACTTCCAAATCTCTATTGCACTTGCCTTGGTCACCTGCTAATCTCTTCCAATGCTAACCGTTAATTTGTACTACAACATGATCAACTTACCATGAATTGTATAGCTTCAAGTTTTATTCCTAAGTGATCTCAAGTCACGACTAATTCCTTTGCACTTACCTTGGTCTAATCTCTTCCAATGTTAACCATTAATAACCATTAATTTGTACTACAACATGATCAACTTACTGTGAATTGTATAGTTGCAAATTTAATCCCTAAGTAATCTCAAGTCACTACTAATTCCTCAATATCTTCACAAACTTACTCTCACACCATCATGTTACTAAGAACCATGAATTGTATACTAATTCCTCGGTAGCATTCATCGAGATGCATGAAATTATTATATTCAAATCACCCAGTAGCTATTGTTGTAGGCAAATTCGATGAGTGGGACGTGGCTTTGACATGGACCTTTAGGGCCTGTTTGAATACTAAGAATAATTCAGAATATCTGTAACTAGCAGTAAAATAGTTTGTGAAAAGTAGTGAAATAATTTGAGAGATTTGAGAATAGTTGTGTTCCCAAACGGTCCCTAATGTCCAACACACACGCTCTCAATATGTCCTCTAGCGTTTGGATTGTCCTTTCCAATTGTCTGTCGGTCTACAGATGGTATGCACTATTGAAACTTAGTCGAGTGTCCATTGTCGTTTGCAAACTTCTCAAAAAATGAGATGTGCACCTCGGGTCTCGATCTAACACTATGGTCTTGGACACTCCGTGAAGTCTAACTAAGTCCCTTATATACACTTGAGTTTACAGCTTATTCAAGGTGTCCATAGTACTAATTGGTACAAAGTCGGCAATCTTAGTCAGTCTATCCACAATTACCAAAATCGCATCCTTACCACGGGGGGTTTAGGGTAATCCGACCACAAAGCCCATGATTATATCCTCCCACTTCCACTGTGTATTGGGTAAGGGGTGTAAATTCTCAGATGATCTCTGTTGCTCGACCTTTACTCTCCTAGATGTTGCACATTTCTACATGCAGTGTGTGATATCTCGATTTATTCCTTCCCACCAGAAACCCTTCTTGAGATCCCGATACATCTTTGTGCCTCCAAGATGTACCAAATATGGCAAGGAATGAGCTTAAGCTAGTATTATTTATAGAATTCCCTAATTAGCCGGAACTACTCTTCGCCCTTAATATAAGAATGTTCCATTCTCGCCCAACTAAAATGCAAAGGTCCTTTCCATCTTCGGACTCTTCGCCGAATCTTTAGTGGCTTTGGATCCTTCCTCTACTAACTTTTAAGTTAATCGAAATCACTCACTCCCAATTCCTACATTGTGGTGAGAATTTCCTCCCATGGTGAGTCCTTCACTAACAATTGCCTCATTCCTTCAAGAAGTGAGTTCACACCTGTGGAGCCTCCTACATCCTTAGACCTGGACTTACGACCAAACGTATCGATTACTAAATTACCTTTTCCTTAGTGCTACTTGATCTCACAACGATAGTCGCTTATAGTCTCCAGTCATCTCCGTTGTCTCATGTTGAGGTTTTTCTGGGTAAAGCGATGCCTCATACTTGATGATCCATGTATTTTTCACAAGCTTCTCCATACAAGTAATGTCGTCAAATCTTCAAGGCAAACACCACAACTGATAATGACATATCATGAGTGGGGTAGTTCTTCTTGTGGTCCTTCAATTGCCTAGATGCATAAGCCACTACCCTTCCTTCTTGCATCAGGAATCATCTTAGTCCATATTTAGATGTGTCAAAATATACCGTGAATGGTTTGTGGGGCACTAGTAATGCTAACACAGGGATTGTGGTTAACCTTCTCTTTAGTTCTTCAACGCTCTGCTCACACTTTTCGGTCCAAATGAATTTGGTGTTCTTCCTAGTCAACATTGTGAGAGAACTTAATAATTGAACAACGTCGTTTTAGTCCAAATCAATATATAATGCAACAAGATTTTCCACTCTTATTGTCATGATAGATGAGACTAATGTTTGAACACCAACTTATCAATTTGAACATGAAAAGATTTTTCCTTTATCGTGCCAAGATGTGCATGCTTTATTTTAGGGTCATAACCGTTTGAACCAAACTGCTTTTATGTTGAACCAATAGAAATTCATAGTCATTTGAATATTCCATTCGAGTTGTGCATTAAAGCAGGTAATCTTCCTGTAACGCCCCAATGGAAGGCCTAAACCACAAGGCCTATACTCCAAAAGGACTAGTCAATGATACAATTGGAGCCCCATTGGAACCTTATAAAGAGTAAGAACTTCTCCTTCCCAAGTAATGTGGGATCCCATACACCACTTACCCTTATCCATATCATATAGGGTATCACAATCTACCCCCCTTAAATTCCCGATGTCCTCGTCGGGCCTGTCCATTATAGGTAGCACGGCTCAAGTCCCACATTTCTGGTTGAGATAGGCTCTTATACCATTTGTAACGCCCCAATGGAAGGCCCAAATCACATGGCCTATACTCCAAAAGGACTAGTCAATGATACAATTGGAGTCCCATTGGAACCTTATAAAGAGTAAGAACTTCTCCTTCCCAAGTAATGTGGGATCTCATACATCACCTACCCTTATCCATATCATATGGGGTATCACACTTCCCGCCCATGCGAAAGATCTGGCGCTAAATTTATTTTTAGTTTGAGTGAAACATAATACCGTTCAAATAATTGTTCAAACTAATATGTCTCTTTTGAATAGACAGAGTCGGGGTGTTTTTTAAGTCTTTCTAGCAAACATAGTTGTTTAAAAATCACTAATGTAAAGATTAATAAAATGTTTGGTATTAAGAACATGTAAAATGTTCACAAATGTTTGGTATTTGAAATGTTTGGTGTTAGGAACATATAACACATATATGTTATATATGTCAAATGTTTGGTATTACATATGTGTGTGTGTGTGTGTGTGATAACAAACATAGTTATAATCATTAAAGTAAAATGTTATCTATAGATTAGGAAAACGTTTGGTAATAGGAACATGTAAAATGTTCACAAATGTTTGGTATTTGAAATGTTTGGCATGAAGAACATATAACACATATATGTTATATATGTCAAACGTTTGGTATTACATATATATATATTTGTATGTAATACCCCGTATTTTAGTGTATTTTTAATTGAAGGATTATTTATATTAATTCAAAATTTTATTCTCTTGTTTTAAAGTTGTTGGATTTTTAGTTGGTTTATTTTTATGATTTTTAATTTTGTGAAAATTATTTTGAAGTGCTTTCTTAATATTAATTATTGTTATGCATTTAAATGGCTTTTCAAATTAAATTAACTTATTGTTGGATTTAATTACTTTATTTTTATTTAATCACTACGTTTGAATTATTTTATTTAATTTGTTGTTTTGAAATCTTTTTCGTTGGATCATTTTGTGACCCAAGATGTGAGGATTGAAGCTCATTTCTTTCCCTTCATTTTTTCTTTTTCCTCTTTTTCTTTTCTTTTTCTTTTCTTTTCTCCCCATTTTCTTTTCTCCTCTCTCTCTCTTCTCTCCCGCACGCGCAGCACCCCCCTCCCCCGTCCGTTTCGTTGCTCGCCACCCACTACCGCCGGGCACCGCCGTGATCGACATCGCCCCTCTCCTTCCCTTCCCCACCAGCCAGCGACCACCTCCCTCCATTACCAGCTCCTCTCGTGCACAACTCTAAGCCGCAGCCTTCCTCGCGCCGTTGCGCCGCCGTCGCGCCACCACCAGCCACCATTTCTTCAACACATCATCCTCGACCTCTTAAAAACCTAATGCACCCAACCCCAGCTCCGATCCGCCATCGGTGAAGCCCCACCATCAACATTTCCGTTTTGGACTTTTTGGTCTTCAACCGCCTTCTACGCAACCACCAACGGCCAACCACCACCACCATTAGCTTCACCGACATCCCTAAGCCCTTTCCTAGCAATCTCGGGTCTTCGTTTGTTCCCGTTCAAAAGTGAGTTTTTGAGACCCACGGCCATAGTGCATTTGACACTGTTCTCTTGCTGTGTTGCCACTTCGTGCAGCTTCGTGATCCTTCAAAAATTACAAAATAGCACTGTAAGTACTTTTCCAAAAAACTTTCATGATTTAAATGTATTTTTTGCACTAACTCATTTTACTGTGAACTGGTTGGTTATGACGGACTGAGTCCGACGAGTAATGGGGTCGGATGGATTGGTGGATGAAGTTGTTTGTGTGTTTGGGCTGTGTTGAGTATAGTTGGATGATGGATTTTGGAACGTCTCATGTACATTGCATATTTGCACGCACGATCATGTTTGTAAAGGAAATTGAGTTTTCGTATAATTGCATTCATGTTCATGTGTTTATTGAAAACTGGGTTTTCATGTGAAATGACATTTGGGTGCGTGTGTATCATGACCCCAAGCCGAGATGGGGCATTATCTCGGTGGAGCTCCTCTGGTCACTCGGGAGCGGAATATACTGAGTGACGTCCCCTGGGTTGTCGCTGGGCGACAACAGGATCGAACGGGATGGTAACGCTCTCCTGCCGACTCCGTGGCCCTTTTGCTGGCGGGGGCTAGAGCATGCTTGGCCACGTACGCGCTGGGCGCGGAACTGGGCATCGCTCGTTACGAAGTCACACGCATGGTCGTTACCCGTGGTGTGGCGAAGGGAGCTATGGTGTGCGGATGGTCCCTAGGGGAGATCATGGTGCATTCAGTAAAATTGGATAATGGGTCATTTTCTGGGAAATTGGCGAGTTTTGGATAATGGATTTTATGTGGGTCTTTTTTTGGAAAAATGACGGTTTATTTTTGGGCCAAATGAGATTTTGGCATGTGTCCGAAAAGGTTCATTTTCGGGAAAATGGTGTTTTGAGAATAATGCATTCTTCATCATATGCATGCATGTTGGTTGTATTAATACATTTTAATCTCGTGAGTTGTTTGGAATTTACTTACCTGTGGTACCGTTTTATGGTAACGCAGATTTCGATGCAGAAGAAGCTGAGGGTGAGCCTGTTGTTTTGGCTCCGCCCGAGGAGTGATTTGGGATCACTCATTTTATTTTGGGACTTGTATTATATTTATTTGGGATGACTGTATAACTCTTTTAAAATCACTTTTACTGATGTTTAAATTGTGTTTAAATTCTGGTACTTAGTTGACTTTCTTAAATTATCTGTTGCGTTGTTATTGTACACTGTTGCATGTACACACTCTTGGCACTATCGTTGGGATGCGTGACCGTGTTGTCATCATCCGGGTGTCTCGATTTTCCGTGTTCCCGTACACGGGGTCGAGGGAGCCACATGTGGTATCAGAGGAGTTCAGCTCTGGGTAAAACCACATGTCCCTTAGGTGAGGTACCAGGAATTTTAAAAGTTGTAAATTGAAGTTATTTAATTTAAGTATGATGTTTTTATTGGTTTTATTTATTTTATTGTATACCACTTGTTTGTTTATTTATTTTATTGTATGATATTTTATTTTATTTGTTTTATTTTATGGTAGGTTATTTTATTTGTTTTAATTATTTTATTGTGTACTACTTCATTTGTTTTATTCATTTTGTCGTATGTTATTTTATTTATGGAATTTTATTTTATTTTTGTTTTGTTTTATTTTATTTTGTTTGTTTTGTTAGGAGTTGAAAAGTGGGTTAAGGGTTGTGCTATGGCATGAAAATGGTACGACTGTGAATGCCATTGTTAGGCCTGAACATTTAGTGTAGTAGGCCTGAACTCTTGGTGATTGGTTTGTTTTAATATTGAGGCTCGAACGACATGGTCTGGGTGAATTCTATGGAGTAGGAACTCAAGTCGCAACTGAGAAAGGTAATAGTTTTAAATTGCTTAGGATAATTGAGGTATTAGGTTCCGTAGAATTTATGTAATGAGTCTATGAGGTAGGAGGTTTTAAGTTCAACGAACTTCAAGGTTAGATTTATGAGAAGTTCATCTAAGGTTTGAAGCCCCATAGTTTTTAGGAAATAAGTTTATGGGATTTAAGGTGGTAGGTTCAACAAGCAATTGAGGGATTACTTAAATTATAAGTTTTCGATCTTGTCGACTTTGATAAGCAGTTTGATAACATTTGGGACATTAGAATTTACAAGCTTTATAAGGTGAATGTGTTAGATTTAAGGTCATCGATCTTGAGGATTTCGAGAAATGATTCTTATCTGGTTTAAGGTTTTAGAATTGTAGAGTTGAATGGCTGAATTAAAATAGGATTGATCAGAGTTGAGTTACTGATATGAGAATTTTTTCAGGAAAGAGTTTCTTTGGAGATGGAAGGTAATGACCTAGTTCATGTATTTTCTGAGGATTGAAGTTGTTGATCTAGTTCGGAAAATGATTGTTTTTAGCTCGAGGTTACAGTGTCTAGTTAAGGATTTAATCCATATCAATTTTAAGGATAATAGATGGTGCGGATTAGAAAATGATTCTTGTTGATTTTGAGGATATAGGTCTAGATGTTGGAAATGGCAGTGATGGACCACTTGCACGTTTGGAGCATATTTGGTTTTGGCTAAGGGTGCATGAGATCGATGCGTAGTAGTGGTGAGTGTTTATGGATTTCGGAGAGTATAGGTCCTAGTCTCATTTTTTTTGGCTTGGAAGAAGTGGCTTTGGTGGGTGTTGTAGAGGAGTCGATACGACAATGTAAATTCAAGAGACCTTGGCTTTGAGTTTTTGATGAGTTGATTAGAGTGTTCAGTTGAAGTGGATTACCTAATGTAGTGATGGTTAGCAATAATTGTTGTGATTACCTTCAGGAATTAATTGTGACTTGAGGACACATAGGAATTTAAATTGTGAGGCTATACTTTCCTTTGGAGACTGAGCACCCAGTTGAGAGAATTAAGGACATTGTTATTTAACTTGAAGAGAGATTGATGGGTCGTCATGTATGGTATATGATAAGATCTTGGAAGTTGAAGCTTAGACATCAGCAGTGGATAATATGATCAAGCATGTGAGTTAATAAAACATTAGGATCCATGGGTGCTTTGCAATGGCTTTTGGTGGATTGAAGATTTGAGCAGTATGGCTTACCTCGAGCTTTAATAGTGATGTGCTATTGAAGGAACTAGTTGTGCTAATACTAGCTTATAGGAGTATAAATAGGTGGGCGAGTTACCAAAATGGTTCCGATAATGTTTTGGTGAAGTCAATGGTGGTTCGTAGTGAGTTTAGTCAGCGCTAGATTAGATGTTGTTTAGAATGTAGGTGATGAGCTTTTGGGTTTAGGTTGTCAGGTATAAGTTTATAGGCGCTCTTGTTGGTTGCTCGGGTTGGAATCGAGCCTTTTAAGGTATGTTCCTTATCTTAGATGAGACGGGTGTATTTTGGGGTGATGTTACTTGTTTTCAATTTGGGATGTAGAGGTTGATTGATATTGGGATTCTGTCTATGATAATGGATGCAATTTGTGGAATATTGATTTTGATCAAGGCAACGGGAGTTAATTGAGGAATATGAGTAATAACTCATGATTTTGGGAAAGAGAGGGTTTTCTATCAAAATGTGATAAGAGTTTTTGGTTAGTAGGTATGGAGCCACCATGTACTCGATGGTGTTAGTTTTATGATGACATAAATTTTATGCATGTGGCGAATCAGAGTGCCCAGCAGAAGCATGATATTTTTTTGTTATAGTTAGGTGTTCAGATTTTGTGCTGATTTTGAGGAATTAGTGGTGACTTGAAATTTTGAGAAGATACTTGTAATTGGAGATTAATCATCTGGTTGTGCAAAATTTGTTATTGATGGTTAACTTTGGAAGTGACTATTAGGTTACCAAAGGTAGAATTCAATGGAGGTTTAGAAGTTGTAGTATAGGAATCGATTGAGGTTAGCACAGATTATTGTATGGCGCTACTAATCATTGGAATTTATTGGATGTTAAATTAAGGTTCTTGTGAAAAAGAAGATCTTGGATAACATAGCCACCCTAGGAATACTGGGCGTGATGTGCCACTGGGGGACTAGTGCGAGTATGATGGGTATCGCCATGTTTATTGAGAAATGTGGCACGTGCCGTCAAGTTAAGGCTGAGCATCAAAGACCTGCTGGTAAACTTCAACCTCTCCTTATTCCGGAGTGGAAGTGGGATGATATTTCTATGGATTTTGTTGTGGGCTTGCCGAAGAACCCTAGTGGAAATAACTCAGTTTGGATGATTGTTGATCGGTTGACCAAGAGTGTCAATTTCTTGCCTATCAATAATACTGACTCTTTGGGAAAGCTGACTCGGTTGTATGTCAAAGAGATAGTGTGTTTGCACGGAGTACCCAAGGGTATCGTGTCGGATCGGGACGCGCAGTTCACGTCCCATTTTTGGAAAAGTTTGCAGGCAGCTTTAGGCACTAAGTTGAAGTTTAGTACTGCATATCACCCTCAAACAGACGGGCAATCAGAGCGCACTATTCAGACTCTTGAGGATATGTTGCGGTCTTGTGTCATGAAATTTCAGGGAAGTTGGGAGAATCATCTGCCGCTAATTGAGTTTGCTTATAATAATAGTTTTCATTTCTCCATTCAGATGGCCCTGTATGAAGTTTTGTATAGAAGGAAGTGTAGATCACCCTTGTGTTGGGAAGAAGTTGGCGAGAGTAAATTAATTGGGCCTGAGATAATTCAAAGTCGCAAGAAGAGTTATACAGATACAAGGAGAAGAGACTTAGCCTTTGAAGTAGGTGATTGGGTTTATCTCAAAGTCTCTCCTATTAAAGGTGTTAAGCGCTTTGGTAAGAAGGAAAAACTTAGTTCGAGGTATGTTGGCCCTTTTCAGATTATAGATAAAGTTGGGCTTGTCGCTTATAGAGTTGCATTGCCGGACTATTTTGGGGAAGTTCATGATGTATTCCATGTGTCGTCGTTGAAGAAGAGTTTTGGTCACCAAGAACCATGTTTTGTTGACCCTGGATGCATTTAACTTCAGCCTAACCTTACTTATGACGTTGCTCCGATGCAGATTATGGATTGGAAAGAGCAAAGGTTAGGTCCAAGACAATACCTTTGGTGAAAGTGTCATGGGGCGATCAATTGGCTCAAGATTTCTCTTGGGAGAGAGAAGTCGACATGAGGGAGCAATATCCTTATTTGTTTCATTGACTCTGGCGATAAGTTTCTTATGTCTTCTCTTAGTCGAATATTATTCCTGTCCTACTTTAATGTTTGACCTTGCCAATTTTGAGGACGAAATTTTATTTAAGGATGGGAGGATGTAACACCCCGTATTTAGTGTATTTTTAATTGAAGGATTATTTTTATTAATTCAAAAATTTATTCTCTTGTTTTAAAGTTGTTGGATTTTTAGTGGGTTTATTTTTATGATTTTTAATTTTGTGAAAATTATTTTGAAGTGCTTTCCTAATATTAATTATTGTTATGCATTTAAATTGCTTTTCATATTAAATTAAGTTATTGTTGGATTTAATGACTTTATTTTCATTTAATCACTACGTTTGAA
Organism: Juglans cinerea; assembly: GCA_961763995.1. NCBI lineage: Eukaryota > Viridiplantae > Streptophyta > Magnoliopsida > Fagales > Juglandaceae > Juglans > Juglans cinerea. The sequence goes on along the minus strand of CAUIVZ010000004.1, from coordinate 26,093,960 downwards.
TTATTTTATTTAACTTGTAGTTTTGAAATCTTTTTCGTTAGATCATTTTGTGACCCAAGATGTGAGGATTGAACCTCATTTCTTTCCCTTCATTTTTTCTCTTTCCTCTTTTTCTTTTCTTCTCTCCCCATTTTCTTTTCTCCTCTCTCTCTCTTCTCTCCCGCACGCGACCACCCCCCCCGCCGTTTCGTTGCTCGCCACCCACTGCCGCCCCGCGCCGCCGTGATCGACACCGCCCCTTTCCTTCCCTTCCCCACAGGCCGGTGACCACCTCCCTCTATTCCCAGCTCCTCCCGCATCGCCGTTTGCGCCCATGAGCAACTCTAAGCCGCGACCTTCCTTGCACCGTTGCTCCTCTGTCGCGCTACCTTCGGCCACCATTTCTTCACCACATCATCCTCGACTTCTTAGCAACCTAATGCACCCAACCCAAGCTCTGATCCGCCACCGATGAAGCCCCACCATCAACATTTCCGTTTTGGGCTTTTTGGTCTTTAACCGCCCTCAACGCTGCCACCCACGGACAACCACCACCACCATTAGCTTCACCGACATCCCTAAGCCCTTCCTTAGCAATCTCGGGTCTTCATTTGTTCCCGTTCAAAAGTGAGTTTTTGAGACCCACGGCCACAGTGCATTAGGCACTGTTCTGTTGCTGTGTTGCCACTTCGTGCAACTCCGTGATCCTTCGAAAATTATAAAATAGCGTTGTAAGTATTTTCCAAAAAACTTTCATGATTTAAATATATTTTTTGCACTAACTCATTTTACTGTGAACTGGTTGGTTATGCCGGACTGAGTCCGAGGAGTAAGGGAGTCGGATGGATTGGGGGATGAAGTTGTTTGTGTGTTTGGGTTGTGTTGAGTATTGTTGGATGATGGATTTTGGGACGTCTCGTGTATATTGCATATTTGCACGCATGATCATGTTTGTAAAGGAAATTAGGTTTTCGTGTAATTGCATTCATGTTCATGTGTTTATTGAAAAATGGATTTTCATGTGAAATGGTCTTTGGGTTCGTGTGTATCACGATCCCATACCGAGATATGGTATTATCTCGGTGGAGCTCCTCTGGTCACTCGGGAGCGGAATATACTGAGTGACATCCCCTAGGTTGTCGATGGGCGACAATGGGATCGAACGGGATGGTAACGCTCTCGTGCCGACTCCATGGCCCCTTTGCTGGCGGGGGCTAGAGGATGCTTGATCACGTACTCGCTGGGCGCGGAACTGGGCATCACTCGTTACGAAGTCACACGCATGGTTGTTACCCTTGGTGTGGCGAAGGGAGCCAGGGTGTGCAGATGGTCCCTAAGGGAGATCATGGTGCATACGGTAAAATTGGATAATTGGCGGTTTTGGATAATGGATTTTATGTGAGTCATTTTCTGGGAAAATGACGGTTTATTTTTTGGCCAAATGGGATTTTGGCGTGTGTCCGAAAAGGTTCATTTTCGGGAAATGGTGTTTTGAGAATAATGCATTCTTCATCATATGCATGCATGTTGGTTGTATTAATGCATTTTAATCTCGTGAGTTGTTTGGATTTTACTTACCTGCGGTACCGTTTTATGGTAACGTAGATTTCGATGCAGAAGAAGCTGAAAGTGAGCTTGAGGATTCGGCTCCGCTCGAGGAGTGATTTGGGATCACTCATTTTTTTTTGGGACTTGTATTATATTTATTTGGGATGACTGTATAATTCTTTTAAAACCACTTTTACTGATGTTTAAATTGTGTTTAAAATTCTGGTACTTAGTTGACTTTCTTAAATTTTTCGCTGCGTTGTTATTGTACACTGTTGCATGTACACACTCTTGGCACTATCGTTGGGATGCATGACCGTGTTGTCATCATCCGGGTGTCTCGATTTCCCGTGTTCCCGTACATGGGGGTCGGGGGCACCACATTGTATATTATAACAAACATAAGCATAATCATTCAAGTAAAATGTTTGATATTAGGAAGATGATTTCCCCTAATCTTTATAAATATTCAACATATTTTCGTTATATATATTAGATATATACATATCTATATAGATATATCTATATATTTATATAAATATATCTACATATATTCGAATTGGTTTAGACCGTTCAAACTACTTCAAATAATCTGTTTGAATGTTTAATACGTCGTTTGAACGTGAATAGATGTGTACAAATACACGAAGCCTTCAATCAAATGCATTCTCCTCTTTGCTTTTATTCAACAATGCATGTTCGAATCCTCTCTGCCGCACACCCCCATTCTTGCCCCCGCCGTCATCCTTCGTCGTTGCAATGAGATAAGTTTTACCACTATTTTTGGATAAATGCTGCAAATTAAATGGTTTTGATTGGGTATTTGGGGGTTTCAAATCCCATTTATGGATTCGAAATCTGTTAGTTGATTTTTCGGCCACCAACAAAACATGGAGATTCGTTGGTGTTTGGTTTGGGAGAGAGCTGACTCAACCATTGATGTCTTCTGGAGCTTCCCATTCGAATGTAGTCTTCCGGTGTTCTGTGGCACCCCCTGTAGTTTTCTGGTGAGGAACCGTGGTGCCTAGGATGCGAGCCAGTCGGTTGTATCCCTGACATTCTCGTGAAGATTTTGTGCCCATCATTTGTGCACACTTGGTAAACACGAATCGTAGCAAAAATATGTAAAGAGGATTAGTCAGAGACTAATCTATTAGAACTTGATAAGTGCACAAGTACAGTTTTAACAATAATAGTATTCATATGTCACTACTTCTTTGTCCCAAATATAATTACACCATCATAACATAATAAACCATAGAGTGTTCATCATCTAATTACAATAAACATCTAAAAATACAACAACTAAATGAAAGCAGGCCTCTATGGCTATTTCTTAGGTTGGGCTGGTCTTTCTTCCTCGTGGACTTGGGATAACTCTCATGGGCTATATTTGTATGAAAGTCTATGATTCCGAAGAATGAAACCGCATGTGGGACCATCATAGTGAGACTTCAATGAAATCTTAGTAAGTTAAAACCCATAACAGTACTAAAATGAGAGACAATGTGATGAAATGCATGCACAAGCTCATATAAATAAAGCTAAGATCACACATATTTTAGAATGGTGATGAGTCACCCTATGAGTAAAGCACATGTAGTCATAAGCATGACAATGAGTCACCCTTTGATCAAAACATACATACACATACATATAATAAATAAATATATACATACACATACATATAATAAATATATATATATATATATATATATATATAGCATGGCAAAGAATCAGCCTCTAAGCAAACTACATATATACATAACAATCACAAATGGGTCTTTTATCATCTTAATTGATTGATATAGGACTTTGGTTTCAAATTGTGCCCATAACTAGTTTTACTATCATTGAATTTGGACTTCTAGTGCAATGGATTCCTTTGTATTCTTTGGTCTTCTACAATATTTGGCTTCGATTGGAACTCATAAACCAACGGCGGGAGAGGATCATTTTTCAAGTGTTGTTCTTGGATCCTAATGGCAGAAATCAAGGTTTTCATAGTCATATCTCCAGTCTTATGTTTGAGAGATAGGCCAAAATCTTTTTATAAATGATGCAACTTATCTATTGTACAAACAACTAGAATACGCTCAATAATACCCATTTCCTATTTGTCCAATCATGATAAATTATAGCTAACTCATGGGCTTACTCTACCATAGATTTGGAATCATCCATACTAAAGTCAAGAAATTGGCTTGCGGCGTACTTATCCATTCAAATATAGTGTACACCATATTTCTTATCAAAAGCATTTCAAATCTTTGGGAGATTTATTGTATAGATAAACATAAAAAGTGTATCACTTAAATGATTTAAAACCCTACATATACACAAACTATCTTTCTCTATGTAGGTTTGCAAATCAATTGTACGTGCATGTTCATGTAAATAATCAGAATGATGATCATTTTTAATAACAAAATATAATCTAAGCACGGTAAGAAAGATTTTCATCTTTTGTTGGCAATGCTTAAAATTGACTCATCCAAATTTTATGGGTGCAATAGGTTCGTTAACAGTCATGATGATAACCAATCAATTAACAATCTCAATTAATTTTTTCCAAGATTCAACAACATCGGTTCTTGATAATCTCATTTTCAGTGCACAAAAAAAAAAAAAAAAGATCCTCAAACCCAATATAAAACAGCTTAAAGTCCAAAGAAAGAAAGATACAAAATGAGGGTGGAAGTGTTTTTCTAATTAACCTTGCCCTCTAAGGTTTGGTTTGGATAGAGAGATGTTTCCATCGTATCATATCTCATATCATCCTATCTTATCTCATCTCAATATCTAAACACCACAAACATAAATACTTTTCGATTTCAAATCTTCAATTTTTTTTATCTAATTATTGCCTAATTATTATAACTTTTCCAAAATTCCAAACAACATATAAAAAACAATTCAACATTTTCAAATCCTAAAACAAAAATAATATTAAAAAATAATATTCTAATAATATTTTGACCTCATAATATTTTTATTCAACTTTTATTCTCTCATTTTCCAAAACTCCATAAAACACTTTAACTTAAATCATTTCACTACCATTTACAAATAATCTCAACTCATCTCATCTCAATTTATTATCCAAATCATGCCTAAATTTCAAAACTTTTCACAATTTTCTTCTCAAATATCATTCAAATATAAAATATTTTTTAATTTTAAATCTTTAACTCATACAAACTTTAAAACAAAATACAAAAATCAATGTAACTTTTTTTCCTGCCAAACTTGAGGCAGGTACTTGATGAATTCCAATCTAAAATTACGGGGAAATGGCTTGAATATAATTATCTTATCATTTTTACAAGATTTTAATAATTTTTTATTAAATTGAAATCCATCAAAATCAAACAAGATTTAAATATATTTTAAACATAAAATTAAAAAAAAATTATTGAAGAGTTGCATCAAAATTATGAAGTAATTATGTCAATATTATTTTTTTAAATATATATAGCTCAATGTTCGATACTAGATATAATTAATATCAGTAGCCTGCCTCGTGCATGGCTTAGTATAATTAGATACAATATTATATTAAAGTATTGTATCTAACATTTTCTTTTTTTTTTTGGTTTGCAGTAATCCTTAAAGAAGTTTGAAAGGTTTTGACTGTTAAGTAAAAAATAATATGAATCATTGTCATTGTTCAATGTGTTGATATGGCAGTCAAAATTTTAAATGAAAATATACCATGGTGACTTGAACCAATGCATGCCTTTTAGAGATAGGAGCCTCAACCGTTTGGCTACCAAACAAGGTATTGTGCCCTTTGGTGAACTATAAACCTTTTAAATGTGTGAACAATGAATTGAAAAGTTTAACTTTTTACAAGTGTTCTTTTATTTTAATTGTGACTTTTTACAAGTGTCATTTCATTTCTATGAATAGGGAACCTCACCCACTAATTTAAACACTCCAAATCCTATAGAAAAATTTCGTTTCGTACCGGCCGGTATGGCCGAAATATGTCGTACCGGCCAAGTAGCCAGTACAGAGAAGGGCTGAGTTTCATAACAGTCAGAATTTTGGATGTATCGGCCTGTACCGGCTAATATTTCGGATTTCGAGCTTTAGTTCTTTTTTTTTTTTTCATTTCTTCCTCATTTTTGGACCTCCAATACAGACCAGACTATTTATAATTTTTATATATATATATAATTTATTTATATATAAACTATTCTGAAATAGTATCGATATCGAAATATATTGTTTCAATGCCTCGACCGAAACGGTCACCGAAACATTGCTTAGAGGTTCGCATTGCAGTTGACCATTCGCATGCAGCACGTTAAAAGTCTGAATTTTTCCCGAACCTTGTGTTTTATGTATGTAATGATAAGCAGTCCCCCGAGTTTTAGATGAGCGTAAAAGTTTAATATTTTTGCTTTGCTATTCCGATCGAGTACAATGTATTATCAGTGACAAATGATTTATAAATTGATTTAAAATTACAAATTATATATATTGACTATTTTTTGTTAATGAGAAGCAATTTGACCCCTTTTCTTTTGAAATGGCTAAGGAATTGATTTGGTTCTGTATTGGGTGTGGCGTGCATGTACAAAGCTTCAAATTTTGAGCTAATCAATGGAACATTTTTTTTTTGCTTTTTATCTTTTTCAGTCATTTATGTGCAATATATATGTGATTTGGCTCTCCCTGGTGGTGCAAAGTTCAAACAAATGATTTCTCTTATTTTAGCTTCATGTATCTTTAATGTTTTTGCATACAATCATACATGGGTAATACAAATTGTATGGGTCAAATGAGCAGTCTAAAATCTAGTCTCGAGATAAAGACAAAAAACAAGTTAAGAGATAAGGCTAAGAAGAGATAAGAAAAAACACCAAACTCCTGAGAGGAAAATGACTCTGACTCCTAAAAGGAATGGACTTCACAAAACAAGTTGGACTAAATCACTCAAAAGAAATATACCTCTATATAAGACGGAGACTCTCCACAAACCCTGCATACAAGAACTCTACATAAGAACTCTCCACAAGCTCTCTAGAGAGGCTCTCCACAGAAGCTCCCTACGTACAAACTCCACCACACATAGCCACTCCCAAAGGATTTTTCCTAAATTCTTTTATGTATTGTGAGATGTGTGAGCTATGAGAAATTGTAAAATATTCATTATAGTGGATTTCACCCCCAAACAACTCTTGGATGTAGGCATTATGTCGAACCACGTAAATATTTGTGTCTCTCTATATTTGTTTTTATTTAGCTTATTAATTACGTATTTTATGGACGAACGCGAAGAACAGTGTATCAAAGCTAGAATCATCTCGTGGGCCGGGGATGATTCTTTCCTCCCTTTCGATCTGTTGTTCAAATTAAGGCATAAACAATTGGTACCGTCTGTGGGATCGATTTCTTATTCTTTTCACCAAAAAGGGAAGTGAGATGATTCCTCGACTCACGAGATAGTATCCAGCAAGCCAAATAAGACTACTCTTGAATTCTTTGCTTATTATTATTATTTCATTAATATTATTGCTGCAAATACAAGGAAAAGAAAAAACCATGTGCAAATATGCAAGGTGTGCCGTGCACATGGGATCTACACTGTGCAAGGGAGATGGGCACCATGCACGTAAAGCACGTTACGTGCATGCCCATGCAAATGCACAATGGCCACACGACCCTTTTACTTAGCTACCAAAGTCGAGTTCAAAGACTCGCAGTGGAATGAGCGTGGACGAAAAAAGACCCCACGACCCTTGCCATCAAAACAGATGGGAAAGGTCAAGGACCTCCAGACCTCCCAGGCGCCTAATAGGCGGGCAACTCTTTGGACTGTCCGACGTCTCGCACCTAGACAGAAATACAAGCACAACATATTCTCCAGCAAACGCGAGTGTTTACGCTCATGCCAAAACTGCCGCCAACGGGTTACTTTTGGGAACGAGCCACCGAGTTCCATAACCGCCTTGTGCGGATTTCTTTCGAGAATGAGTCGACAGGCTCGGCAACCTCCTAAGATGGACCCAAGGAGTCGAAGGGCTCCCTGACCACTTAAACGCGGATTCCTACAAACAAACTCAAACATCAACCCCAAAATGAGAACATCAAACACCAAGGGGCAAAAAATCCATTACTACCAACAATAGCGAAAACGATAACGAAAATACACATAAAAAAACCAATCATGGAAATATGCATTCTTCGCCATCAATAAACAATCTCTCAGGCAAACATCTACACAAATAAACAAACTCAAGGCCGAGCCCCGGCCACTACCGCAGTTGAGTACATCTTCCGCCAAAGCAGAGCTTCATGTTCACACATAATGCGGTTGAGTACATCTCCCACCAAAGCGGAGCCTCACGCTCACACCTAATACGGTTGAGTACATCTCTCGACAAAGTAGAGCTCCACGCTCACACCTAATGCGGTTTAGTATATCTCCCACCAAAGTAGAGCTCCATGCTCACACCTAATGCGGTCGAGTATACCTCCTGCCAAAGTAGAGCCAGACTCATCTCGTGGGCCGAGGATGATTCTTTCCTCCCGTCCAGTTTATTATGCAAATTAAGGCATTAACACAGATTTATTGAGTATATATGCCGATCGATAACGGATAAATGCAATAGGGCTTAAACATCGGTGTATTGTATGCTTTATATGAGGTTAAAATATTTAGCCAGTTGGTTCGATCCTGCAACATTTGTTCACATATCATTTTCTTTTTAAATCATATTTCTAAGATTCTTTCGAAGTTAATTAAACATTTGCTCTTCTTATATCTAAAGGAATCTAAAAGTTGTTTTTGCACCGAATTTTGTCTAACATTTGCATTTCGATTTTTCGTCCTTTTATCTTTTTTCTCTACATCTCTTAAATCATATATAAGAGATATAAAAGGCTCAGAGCACCCATACTCTTTGGAGGAGCTCAAAGTAATAGTAGAAGATGTAGTCAAATAGATGACATGCAAAGTTATGTCAGGTAAACAGTATTCCTCTATCTTTTTTCTTAACATTCTTAATTCATTTTTATACTAATCGAAGATGGAACTTAAGCCGAATTTGGAGCTCAACTTGGCTTCCGATCATAGTGCTCTACATGCATGAGACATGACACTTGTAGCAAGGGCTTTTGATCATGGGCCAAACGTTACTAGGGTTTTTGGGCTTGGGCTTCTTATGGTGGCCAAATATACATGGGCTTAGTTGGCCTTCTCTTGGGCTTGGGTTGCTATTTTACAAATCCAAGGCCTAAGTCCAACTAGACATATTCTCATGGCCCTAAAATATTATTATGGCAATGAAAATAAACACGGGACCAACAAAATATTTGTTTCCATAAAAAGTTGAACCACAAGTCAAGTCTTTTCCACAAAATATTCTAGGTTCCCATGGTCCCCCTTTTTTTTTTCCAAAGGTCCATATTAGTCCAGCTTCTTCCTCCTTTCCAGGAAGCGGTCCTTGTCCCTATTCTTCAGTCTCTTTGTCTGTTCAATGAGCTGTAAGGCCTCAGAAATGAGCTAGTCAACATTCTATCCTATCCAAAAGAGAGGGCTCAGACGAGCTCTCGTTAGTCTTGGGCACCTCCTCGCTGGTCGGGGGTACCTTGGTCCTCTTGTGCTTCTTCATCTTTACCTATCACAACTTCTACAATTCAGAGTGGGGAATGGTAGTGAAAACTACCACAATAAGATTTAAAAAAATTTCAGCAAATAAGCACACAACATATAATGATTAATATAAGCTTATAAGTGGCAAACTGTGGAATGTATGCATGAACGTGTACTTGACACATGACGTGACCAAAACTTGACTTATGCACTTGACCTTTTTCAAAAGACATGTGACAAGTTCTTTGACTTTTTAGAAAATCTTCTTTTGTCATCATTTCATATCTTGTTAACCACATGATCCAAAACATATCATATCATATCATGTCATATCGCGTGATTCATATCACGTGATCCATATCATGTAGGCTCATTGCCTTGTTTTTATAACACATGCAGACACATCACGGCTCTCCAATACACTGCGTGTTCCTGCTAGTTACTGCACCACCAACAGTCCCTACATCGTGGTGACTACGTCTTATTCATATTCATATCATAATAACACGACAGTACTTAGTCGAGTCACTTGCCTTAGTCACTTTCCAAAAAGATCCATTCGAGACACTTCGACGGTTCTTTGTCGACCCAGAGGTTACCACTCTAAAATTAAGCACTTAAGTATGGATAAAGGAGTTCCACTAGGATAATCCCCCGTCCTAGCATTTGGAGTTGTGGTAAAACATTTTTGACACTTTTCATTTTCTTTGAAAACCTTGTACCCAAATGCATGTGACATGAGACTTAAGATTTGATCATTCTCATGCTAGACATGTGACACGTGAGATCCCGTGCATGAACTCATTGAACATAACATATTCAAACCATGGCATAATAATATGGGACATGTGAAACATTCAAAACAATTTCATTAACATGAACAAATATGTCATGGCCGAAACTTTAAAGGCATGTAACATAGAAAATCTTCACTTAAACATGTTCTATACTTGAAGCATAATAAACGATAGTCATGACATGGATGAATCGAACATGAAGTCTTGGCAACATCATAGGAATCCGAAACATACAAGATTACAATAGCCGAAACTTCATGATAAGTGAAACATCAACACAACATCAAGCAAAACCGAAACATAAGCATGTGATTCATTGCATTTTCATCATGGATCCAAAACATATAACATTTTATCATGATCTTGTACGAGTCAAAGCAATATAAACAACCATGCAAAGACAAAGATTAACATTCAAAGATGAGAATAACAATAAAAGATTTACACAAACATATACGTATGTTAGTCAATCCAGGTTGAGTGTATACTTATAAAATCCTTCGAGAAAACAAATAGCAAGCTGTAAACGGGATGTGCAAATCGTTAGAACAAGGGTTTCAAAAACGCTAATCTGTGTGCATGAGTGTGTGGGTGGTTTTGGGTTATCTCTTATTCATGGAAAGTCCAAGACCATTTAATTCCAGGGTTTCTGGATATGAAAACCCTTCAAAATCCGTGACCCTTTCTTAGATCTTGAACGTGTGTGTGTGGCTCATGTGGGTGGCCAAAAGTGTGGAGGTTCTGAGTCCTCAATAACTCGACATCCTTCTCTTTTCTTGAAAACCCTAGGTTATTTCATAATGAAACAACCTTCCACTTGTGTGTGTGTGTGTGTGTGTGCCGAAAATATAGAACTCTTTGGGGATTCATCATCTCCTTGAGTTAGGTGTGAGTGATGTGAAGAAATTAGAAAGTAAGAGACCCTCACCGTAGCATCCTTCTTACTAGTGTCGTGACCCTCTCATGAGCGTAGACAAGAGTAGCCTCTCTTGTTTGGTTGGAAGGAAAGTGAGTTAAAGGTGAGAAATCATCAAGTTTTTGGTGTGAGGTGGTATGGAGGATGGAGAGCATAAGAAATTTTGAAAATGGCAAGAGAAGAAGAACCCTTGGGCGTGAGTCTCCCTTCCCCTTTGATAGAATTTCTCTCAAGCCCTCATCGGTTGCTTGTGGTCCAATGCATGAAGGACAAGTGTCATTTCTTCTCCCCCCTCTAGCCGAATGTCTCTTCCCCTCCACACTCTTGGATTGCCTTGGGAAGGTGGAAAAAGTCTCTTGGGCTTGTCGCCCTTGGCCCTAGCCAAATGTTTTGCCTTCTATGCCCCTCTTGTTTTGTCTAGATACAATGCATCTTAGGGGTAAAAAAGTATATTACTTTTTGTGTCTCTTCATCTCCCAAAATGAGGCTTTGCATGTGTGACACATGGCATAGGCGTGTGCATTGCCCTAGCCGTCCGTCTCTTTTCCCAATTCCCATGTGATCCATCATCTTCCAATGCCTCTTCCCTAGGTGACTCTTCACTTCCCAAGAATCTCTTTGTAACCCTAAGGTGACAAGTGGTGCGTGTGTGTGAGCCTTTGGGTGTAGTGGCTGAAAAAGTAAGGGTAGGTTGGTCATTTCGTGTAGTTGTCTCTTCACATTCCTTCTAGAAGATCCTTGCATGGTTGACAAGTGACAAAATCTAAAGAGAATCCCTTAGTTGGGCGTGTGGTGTGAGAACCGAACCATCCTTTTTGTCCCTTGGCCTTCCCCATGCAAATCCCTCTTGGATATCCCCTTGGTCTTCCCTAGGCACCACTTCCCTATGCAATCTATTTTGGAACTTCAAAATCACGCCAAGTGGCATGGTGTAGGCGTGTGGGTGAGTTGGCCGAAAGTCCCTTGGCCTTCTCTAGGTCTTTTCTTCTTCCTTTCTTCTAGAAGTCTCTTGCATGCATGACAGGGTTGGTACTCCGTCTACTCCCTCAGTTTCCGAATCTTGCAAAAAGTAGAAAATCGCGTCCAAATCATAATCGTAATACATGTTTACTCTCATTTTGTTCAACTTATGCTGTATAGCCATCTCAGTATCTTCAATGGGTTTCCCCTCCTCACGGATTCGAATCCGATCTGTAGAGATGTCTAATGTCTCAAACGGGCTATACCTATTGGCAAGACGTTCTTCTAGCTTCATTCCAAATCCACAGGTCTCATGGGGGTTGTCTTTCCTCATCCGGTATTACTTTCCGCAAGAAGATATTCCCCCGAGAATCCGTATCCATAATGTGTGTGCGATGGTGCTCGAACTTTTCCAATTGTCTCCAGTGTGCAGCCATCATACGGTCTCGACTCGCACGTCGATTTCTGCGACTGCGTTCCTGTCTTTCTCTAATTTGAGCTACGGACACAACAAACATATGTGGGGTCTTCCTAGGTCGTGCCATTCCTTGTTCTAAGGGTATGGTAGGTGCATGTAATGTTACTACACTAAGCTAACTACAGTGGACAAACAAGAATTCATATCAACAACTTAGACATACATTCCAACAAACATGTATATTGCATCAAATGTTCTGTTCTAAGAGTATATTTCATACTCTTGAACGTAGACAAGAGTAGCCTCTCTTTTTTGGTTGGAAGGAAAGTGAGTGAAAGGTGAGAAATCTTCAAGTTTTTGGATTGAGGTGATATGGAGGATGGAGAACATAAGAAATTTAAAAAATGGCAAGGGAAAAAGAACTCTTAGGCGTGAGTCTCCCTTCCCCTTTTTTAGAATTTCTTTCAATCCCTCATTGGTTCCTTGTGGTCCAATGCATGAAGGACAAGTGTCATTTCTTCTCCCCCTATAGCCGAATGTCTCTTCCCCTTCCACCCACTAGCGTTAGTCATTGCATATTTGAGTTAGGGGTATGTAGACATACGCCATGCCGTGTGGCGCCCCCAGCCCCCGCTTGGGATTGGACAGTGACTAAAACGTCGGGATATGAAACACATGGCTACATACCCCTCGTACATGACAGATAATATGCAATGCTCCTATATATACTAGCAATATGCAATGGAATAAAAATGGTTCGTGTGAAACTAGGCAATGCCTAAAATAATTGGCTTAGCACATGGTACCGTAAAACTATGCATAACACAAACGTTTTCATCATTAAAAGATTTCATTTCATAAAGTACCCAAAAGATGGATATGTTCTTTTTTCCAAAACACAGGACCAACAAAATATTTGTTTCCAAAAAAGTTGAAGCTCATGTCAATTCTTTTCCACAAAATATTCTAGGTTCCCATGGTCCCCTTTTTTCCTTTTTTTTTTTTCCAAATGTCCATCATAGTCCGGCTTCTTCCTCTCTTCTAGGAAGCGGTCATTGTCCCTATTCTTCAGTGTCTTCTTCTGTTCTATGAGCTGCAAGGCCTCGAAAATGAGCCGGTCGACATTCTCTATCTTATCCAAAAGAGAGGGCTTAGACGAGCTCTCGTTAGTCTTGGGCACCTTCTCTCTGGTCGAGGGTACATTGGTCCTCTTATGCTTCATCATTTGGTACTTGAGGGCAACCTGAGACTTCTCCACCACTCGCCCGAGGTGGTGAAGTTCCACCTCTAGTGAAACTAGACTCATCAGAAGGCTTAGTCGCCAAACAAGTCTTCTTTTTTTTCTTGGGCCCTACCTCCAGGGGTGGTCCTCTTATTAAACCAGCCACCCCGGCAACAAGTCGCCCATAAACTCACGACCAAATACATGTGCCCTTCTAGGCACCATTAGAAACCTCTCAACATTGGAAGGAGTCAAAATAACGTCCGACCAAGAGGAACTGACATTTTGTCCTGACCAAGCCTGTACCAACCAAATGCGGGCTTCTTCCCGAGGAGAAAGGAGAATCTCGATTTCACGCTCGTCGGAAACTAGAGACCAAGAGGCTCTAATGAGGAACTCCTGATTTGAAGCATCGTCTGCAATAAATTCCCAACCTTCACCTCAAACAAAAAAAAACTTTCTCTGCCAATCCTTGGCATGGGAATACTTACGCTCAAACTGAACCAGCTTGTTGCGGGACCTGAAACTGCAAAGGTTCCCATCCAAGCACCTAAATCTCTAGAGAGAAAGAAACTCACGAGCCATGAGGTCGAGGTATTCATCACCCGTGGGCTCCAACACTCGCCACCACAGAACTCAATAAGCCATCAAAATCCTCCAGGCGTTAGACACTAATTGGGTCAGCGCTAGTCCCAAGACATCTAAGATGTCACGGAAAAGTCGCACAAAGGGCAAATGAAGCCCCATCACAAACATAGTCGTATACAAAGCAACAGAAATGGCCATACCTCTTACCTCAGCGGCTCCGTGGCGTTGGTCAGGCAACCCTAGAACTACTGAGTCTGTGATGTTGAAGTTGTCCCTCATGGCGTCGAGTTCACGATGGGAGATGGTTGAAGACCACCGGGTGCCCTCGAAAATCAAGTGGTGAGTATTTTTCCCTTCGCCAGTAGGGTTCGCAACAACCTTCCAGGACGAACAAAGGAATCGTATGGTCGCAAAAAGTCCGCTTCACGAGAAAAACCTTTGGGATTGCTCTTGGAGGAAGCCATGGAATTGAGAGAAAGATGAGAAGAAAATTTTCTGAGAAAGAGTGAGACGAAGTACGCAAGGAAGGCAAAGGGCTCGAAAAAGAAAGAGTGGGAATGCCAAAGAGAAGAAGGGGAAAGGAAGTAAGAACCAAAGGATAATAAATACCTGTAATAGTTGAGGAAAAGACATTTAGAATGGTGCGAAGGCAAAATGACTCCTGACATATGCATGCGAAATGATAGAAAACCCAAAGAAACAAAACGACATCTCAATTACAAGTCCCATCATGCTGTGCGTGATGAGAATTCACGAGGTAATTGGAAAGGGCGTAATCCTCTCTTTAGGGCCCGCTGGGTATTGATGCGGACCTCGGCCATGGAATGGTTCGGTGGGCTAGTGAATATCATACCTAACTCCAAGCGACTCTAATTTGAATAGAGATAAACCCCTAACTTCCCAGGTATCTCGGGATAAAAGGGTGATCGGCTCATTTAAAAATAGGATAAGCCCTAAATCTTGAAGACTTGAATTTCAAATAACAAGCAGGATGGTTATTTGAAACTATCTTATCACAAAGCTCTATTTATAGGATCAGGTACGATTGTGATCTCATCTGAATATTTGGGCTGGAAAAATTATACTATCGTTGACTATCTTAGGCATCGGAGGCATCCTATAGAACCCCCCAAGCCTCTTCATTCTTTGGTTGCAGGTGATCGCATATGGAGCACTGCGAAACACGTCTGTAATACAACTCTTCAATAAGTTTTTTTAATTTTATTTTTAAAATATATTTAAATCTTGTTTGATTTTGATGGATTTCAATTTAACAAAAAATTATTCAAATCTTGTAAAAATGATAAGATAATTATATTCATGGCATTTCCCCTTAATTTTAGATTAATTGGAATTCATCAAGTTCCTGCCACAAGTTTTTCCTGCCGCTAACTATTCCCTTGGAAAAAATGTGGGACCCCATAGTTGTCAGATGTACGAAATGTAATCAAATCGGTTCGGTGAGGCATCGGCATTAGATACATTACGGGGTCCCCAAACCTATATACGCATGAAACCATCAAACACAATCTCTCACCGGAACACATTTTCATTGTTGTCAATTATATTTTAGTTTGCATATTTAATTTTAGTACTTTTATTATTTCATAGTTTGAATATAGATTTTTTGTTATTTTTTTAGTGAGATGTAAAGGTATGGGAGAAAATTACAATATTTGTATAAATACCCAAATATATATATCATGCATAAAAACTGTTACAGACATAAAAAAATTACACAAAAATAAATACACAAACTGACGTAACTTCACGTGAATCTATTTCACACTAAAAGTGACTTTATAATTTGATGTACTACATCAAGTCACGTCAGTTTGTGAATTTAATTTGTGTCATTCTTTTGTGGTTAAAGTATTGCTCATCATGTATACATACAAAAATAATAATATAAATATCTACTAGGGCCAAAGGAATAAAGAACTTTTAAATAAGTTTTGGTAAAAAAAAAGAGAGGAAATTGTAATATGATGTAATAGAATGACCGGTGGAGTTTTACAAATAATAATAATAATAATAATAATAATAATAGAAACAAAATAAAAATTATAATTTATAAGGGGACGAACTGGCGCACGAATCCACCTGACTCGTTAAATGAAACGGTTCGTTTTGCCTTATTTCAGCTGTAAGTGAGTTTTGGGCAGGAATGGGATAAAAATGAAAGAGCTTTTCAACGTACAACCGCGGTGGGGAACCGCAGGGGAATTAGCTCAACTGATATATTAAAAAAAACTAAAAACGACGAAAGCTGGGGAAAAGCTGAAAAGACGAAAGCTGGGGATGTCTAGGATGCTTGTGAAGACGACATGAAGAATATAGAGCTCTGTGGTTGTCTTCATGGGTAGGAGAAAAAGCGTAGGGTCGTCTATAAAGAAGTGAAGATGAAAGTGAAGATGATAATGGCAATCACTTCGTCCTCTTGTTACAGTAAAACAATAAGACAACTAACAGTTTTATATGTCATCGCTCGTAGCATTAACAAATGAAATTCTTCATCTGTAAAGTGCTCATCACTTAAACAACAAATGGACCATTATTATGAAATGTGCTAAAAAGAAAGGTCATTTACAGGTGAAAAAGAAAGGTCCTTAACACCTCTTCACGGCATCCAAGCAAAGAAATGTGATCTCGTGGGTCCCCATGAACATTGGGGCTTTCTTTCGTCCATCTCTCTCTCTCTCTCTCTCTCTCTCTCTCTGTGTGTGAAGACCCATTGATCTATCAAAGAGGAAGCTATTCCAAACCCAAGAGCCTGATTGGTGCAACTAAAATGAAATGGTTGGTTTTGGAGGGTGGTGAGCTGAAACAGTGCGTTTCATACGACCGAGCCTTCCTTCTCTACTCTTCTCTTCTCTTCTCCGTGTTCTCTCTCTCTCTCTCTCTCTCTCTCTCTCTCTCTCTCTCTCACACACACACACACACACATTTTCAATAAATTTGATTTTGTGAGCTAACATTTATTTCTATTGCTTTTATTCTTTCAGTATAACGAAGTCTTGGTGAGATGAGCATTTAAGATTTTGTATGGTTCTTAGAACCTATCTTAATCAATTCTTTTCTTTGTGGTTGTAGTAGTTAGTTTCTAAAGTCGGTGGTTTTCCAAACAAGAAAATTTTTTTCAAGGCATTTCATGAAGTTGATGGAATAGAAGTTGCTTGGAACCTGGTGAACATTGATGATGTATTGCAGTCACCAGAACAGTTGGAAAGATTATATTCAGAGGTTCATCTGCAGAAATCTTTGAAACTCGAAAATATCATCAAGTTTTATGATTCTTGGGTTGATGATAAGAGCAAGACCATCAACCTAATAACATAGTTGTTCACTTCTGGGGAGTTTGAGACAATGAGTTTTTTTTTTTTTTTTTTGTACTGTTAGCCATATTTTCTTTCACTATTGTTTGGGTTCAATGATGATTTATAGCATACATGCTTTCATTGGGTTCTAGATATCAAAAGAAGCATAAAAGTGTTGATATGAAGGCCATCAAGAATTGGGCTAGGCAGGTTCTTCAAGGTTTAAGCTATTTGCATGGCCACAATCCAACAATTATCCACAGAGACCTGAAATGTGACAACATATTTGTTAATGGTAACAATGATAAGTTAAAATTGGAGATCTTGGATTGGCAACTGTCTTGTAGCAGCCTACTGCCCGAAGTCTTATTGGTATGGACATCCCTTTCTCTGAAACTGTTATGACCTTGGCCTAACTATGTAAATTGCGGTTTGTTATATATATATTTTTTTCTTTTTTGCACAGGCACTCCCAAATTTATTGCTCCCAAGCTCTATGAAGATGAATACAATGATCTTGTAGACATATATTCTTTTGACATGTGCATGCTAGAAATTGTTACCTATGAATATCCATATACTGAATGTAAAAGTCCTACTCAAATATGCAAGAAGATCACCTCTATAAGTTGGCAACTACCTGCAGTATCTCTCCTTCGTGCTTTTCTTAAAAATGATTGTTGTAATTTTTTTCCTTTTTGACATTCTTTTCCTATAGGGCATTAGGCCTGCTTCTCTCAATAAAGTGAATGACCCTCAAGTCAAGCATATTAACATGTGGGATATGTTTAGCATATTAATATGTAATGCACGTAGTGTTTGTGTTGGAATCTGCTTGTTTTAGTGCTCCAAAAAGCAGCCTGTTGGAGGAGGGAGAGATGATTGCTGAGGGAGATCATGAAGACACCTTCTCATAGGAGCCGAGATTTGTGATGTAATTCTGGGTTACAATACAAGCTACATTGTGGCATATTTGCCCTGCTGCTTGTGCAACTACTGTTTCTACATTTGTATTGAAATTTGAAGCTAAAGCCTCAAATGCCTAGTGTGCAATTCATTTCACTGAAACAAATTTTCCCATTAATTTGTTTTTGGAGTAACATGTAGAAACTCAATAAGGTCCATGAAAAAGAAAGTTCTCCAATGTGTAGATAAGAGTATACTGTAAGCAACACGAAAATCATGCTAGAAAATAGAATCCCTTGAACCAAAATGCAAAGTATGAAATGGAGAGGAAGTACCTGCGGAAGACATACGAAATGTTGTGAATGGTGAAGAGGTACCTACAGAAGACATTGGAGGATGTTGACAGCCTGATCTTCCCCTCCTTACTCCTCACAAAATATTAGCTATCAATGGGGCAAGCCAATGAACGTATATGGAGAGGAGGGGGGACCAAGCCTCTTATAGAAGTAAACCTTTTGGAGTCCTCCCATTAAGGACTCAAAATCACATGGGTCTAGAAAAATTCCAAAAGAAGACCCTTAAACTTCCAGGCCTACATACGTAATTTTACCACAATATAAATAGGACATAATCCTATATTACTAAGGTGCAATTAACCCCAAATGATCACTCAACTTAATGGGTTAAAACAAAAGTACCATTGTAAGCTATATATACATCTAACCCGTTTTATAAAACATGCAATCAAATGAAGCCCTTATGTGAATTATTCTAACATTCTCCCACTTGGGCAAACATTGATTGCTATAGAATAAAAACTTGTTTGAAAATGACTCTCGGGTTAGACTACATATGTGGCCACACAAATATATAGCTCAAATGATAACACCTTAGAAAACACGATCCGGTCCAACAAGAATATCAACATCGAACATGGAAGTCGTTACACCACTTAAACGATGTAAGACCACTCCACAGCTACAAATGCTAATATCCTTATCGACATGGATCCCCATCCTCTGACCAATGTGGCAGTATGTAGTATGAACTTAGCACCAATGTGATCAAAAGTTGTGCTAATTCATATCAGTCCTCATAATGCTTCAAAATGAAGTCACATGTCTCTAAAAGAGACTCATCTTATGTCTTTTATCCATATATCTCGAGATCATAATGATATCACAATAAAAGACATAAGCCAAATGCATGCTCAAAAACATAGTTTATGATTAGGGGAGATTTATTTTTATTTGAAAGGGGCTGCACCCTAAAACAAATGGGTTGCCTACGTACCCTGTAAAGGAATCAAGCCAAAACGTAGTTCTTTTTACATAAGTAACTCCCACTAACCAAAAACATCAAAAGTTTCCACAATACCCATATTAATAACATGTGTTTTAAAAACATTAGGAGCGAGTCCTTTAGTCAAAGGACATGTCAAGGCTTGTTTAAAAGTAACAGGATTAACTACATGCCCAATATTAAAATCACTCTCTAACAAATAGACAATATAATCAATAGGCAATGCAGATCTTCTTTCTCTTTGAGATCTTCTGACTTGTGGCTCGGAAACTGACTCAACCATTCTTGGAATTTCTTCTTTTTGTCTAGATTCTTCACAAACAATTTCAATTGGTGGAGAAAATACTCTTTCCTGTACAACAGGAACTGAAACAACAACTGGATTAGGATCAGAAAATAGGTCCTTCAATACAGAACTCCCACTAACACCAACATCATTCTCCAAAAATTTTACAGTAATGGACTCAACAATTATGGTGTCACGATTAGGACAATAGAACTTATATCATTTTGATCTATCTGCGTACCCAATAAAATAACCAGGAGTAGATTTTGGGTCTAGTTTCTTTTCAAGAGGATTATAAATCCTAACCTCAGCTGGACATCCTCAAACTCTGAAATGAGCCAAACTTGGCTTACAGCCTGTCCACAATTCAAAAGGACTTTTTGAAACAACTTTACTGGGAACCCTGTTTAAAATGTACATAGCAATTTTCAAAGCTTCACCCCATAAATATTCTGGCAAATTTGTTCTGCTCATCATACTCCTAACCATATCCTTTAGAGTCCTATTTCGTCTTTCAAAAACACAATTTTGCTCGGGTGTTCCTGGCATGGTGTATTGAGGCACTATTCCACACCCTTGTAAAAATTTTGCAAAATCGTCCATGTTTTGACCAGACTCATCATACTTCTCATAATACTCACCACCTCGGTCAAATCTTACAACTTTAATACTTTTCCCACATTGATTTTCTACTTCCATTTTGAATATCTTAAATTTCTCAAGAGATAGCGATTTATCATTAATCAGGTAAACATATCCATAGTGTGAGAAAACATCAATAAAAGTTATGAAGTACTTATTTCCACATATGGTAGAAGGTAAAGGTCCACTAATGTCAGTATGTATTAAGTCCAAGACTGTGTTATCCAAAACAAGAGAAAAAACCAGACTCCAAAGATAACTTTACTACTCCTATAAACTCGACCTTCACTTGAACTCCATTCCCAACGCACAAGCTCACTTAATTCTCACTTGGCCTCCGTTTGCTTACAAACCCCTGCCGAGTTCTTGTTCTTGTTCTTCAACCAAGCTTTAAACTTAAAACAATCCTTTTGCCAATGACCATTCCTCTTACAAAACTTACATTAATCATTTTTCTTCATAGTTTCTTTAGGGCCATCAGAAATCCGACCTTCAAACCTTTTACTGTACTGATTTCGGTGTAACTTTTTTCCCTTTTGGAACTTAGACTTATGATTATGAAAAGACCCCTTGTTCTGTTGTGGCTGAAAAGCCAATTGCACATTTTCAACAGTCTCACGATGCATCCTACACTCCTCTTGTGCACATACTACTATCAAATCATTTAAATCGCATTTATCTCGCTGAGCATTATAAGCAACTTTTAGCTGATTAAACTGGCTAGGAAGACTGCTAAGAACATGATAAACCAGAAAAGGCTCAGCAATGAGAATTTTGAGGGCTTCTAGCTTAGAGGATATATGTATCATTTTCATAATGTACTCCCTAACTCCACTAGAACCATCATATTTCATACTCATCAGTCTATCCATCAGGTCTCCAATTTCAGCTTTATCGGATTCAACAAACCTTTGTCCTATGGCATCCAAAAAATTCTTAGCATTGTCATTGTCAGGAATAGCTCCCATAATAGAATCTGATATAGAACGTTTGATGATTTTTAAACAAAGTCTGTTTGCCCTATCTCACTTTTGATAGTCAGCCACATATTCAGCAATGCTCTTATCAGTAGGTTTTGTAGCCTCCTCCTCCAGGGCAAAATCCAATCCCAAAAGACCAAGAGCAATTTCTACGTCTCGTTTCCATCTCACATAATTATTCCCAGTTAAGGTTTCAATAACAGATAATTGACTTGAAATAGAGGAGACACTCAAAACTATGGAAACATAAAACAATACATTTTATTCAATATCATCCAATCATAATGCATGCAGTCAATGGATGATAACATATCTATCTATTAATTAGATAGCTCTTAATTAAGCTCGAAACCATATGAGCTTAATTACGCTAAGAGCCTCGGTGCATCATTGTTAAGTCACATTTGGGTTGACAAAACAACATGCTATAAGGTACTCTTAAAACATATCGTGAAGCTGCTTAATTATAGTAAGAGCCTAGGTGCATCATTGTAAAGTCACCTTTGGGTTGACAAAACAACATGCTATAAGATACTCTTGATCACGCCATGAGGCTAATCAGAAAAACCACATCAGTTTTCTAAATACCAACATCTTTAGGCAGAAAGTGATTTCTAGACCAAGGCAATCTCATTAACTACCTCATGTCATTTTCTAAAATATCACACACAATAACACCGTTGGGCAAGATATTATGTGCAATAAATTAGAAAACAAAGATATCATTTTCCTTTTTTTATTTTAAATATAAATGAGTGTGCCACTTTGGCGGCTACCACCCACTAATATTTCAAAAATTTTACTTAATGGAAAAAACAAGGATAATCTGAATGCCCATGAATTACAATCACAAAATGATAATAATAATCATCAACTTGACACAATCAAAGTTAGAGTTCAAATGTGATTGTGAGACAAAAACAGTGTGAATAGATCGAGTATATAAGACAATAGATATGTCTAAAATTAAATATGAACTTGGAAAAGCATATATGTACAAAATATTTATAACAAGTCACAAACTTAACATGCATCCAAAACATGTTAAGAGAGAGAGTACATATATGCACAGATCATATAAGATACTGACTATTCACCAGAAAAGTTATCATAATTTTCAGTACACTGTAGCCCTTAGAAAAATGTGTAAATAATATTCAAAATTATAAAACAGTGTCTTATGATGGTACAAAAAATTTTCAAAAAATATATAAAGAATTAATAGGGCGAGTAAATAAATACTGGAAAAAGAAAAATGATGAAAAACACTGTTCACGGGGCTACACGCGCCGCACGCGCCACCTGCTGCGCGTGGGCAACGTTCTGGCTGGAGGTGAATTCATCTTCAACCTCCAGCCGGGTCAGAAAACGGGTCGCGGGTCTGTATTTCGGGTCAACGGGTTTTCAAATAGATTTTTCTCAATTTCTTGCAATTCTTGGGTCAAAAAATAAAAATAATTTTGGGGAAACAATATTTAGTGCCCGAAAAATACATATATGATGTTTTAAAACAATGGGTATCCTTATTTAGTGAAAATTAATCAATCTTTGAAATGGGTATAAACCCTAGTTTTGTAAAAACTCAAAACCAAAACAATTAAACACAACTAAAACAAGTAAATAGCATTCCAAAAAACCGATTTTGATGTGAGTTTGATCAACCGATTATGCAATTCAATTTTCTTGCCCAAAAATGGTTCCGAAAATACAACAAAATTGATGTATAGAGAAAAACCGAAAACACTATCATACGAAACTTCGTTTTATTGATATGAGAGACTCTAATCCTAGCAAGGTGGCTCTGATACCAAATGTAAGTTACACAAAAATCATGCTAGAAAATAGATTCTCCTTGAACACAAATGCAGAGTATGAAATGGAGAGGATGTACCTGCGGAAGACATACGAAACGTTGTGAATGGTGAAGAGGTACCTGCAGAAGACATTGGAGAATGTTGACAGCCTGATCTTCCCCTCCTTACTCCTCACAAAATATTAGCTATCAATGGGGCAAGCCAATGGACGTATATGGACAGGAGGGGGGGACCAAGCCTCTTATAGAAGTAAACATTTTGGAGTCCTCCCATTAAGGACTCAAAATCACATGGGTCTAAAAAAATTCCAGAAGAAGACCCTTAAACTTCTAGGCCTACATACATAATTTTACCACAATATAAAAAGGACATAATCTTATATTACTAAGGTGCAATTAACCTCAAATGATCACTTAACTTAATGGGTTAAAACAAAAGTACCATTGTAAGCTATATATACATCTAACCCGTTTTATAAAACATGCAATCAAATGAAGCCCATATGTGAATTATTCTAACATATACACCCCAAATGAAGTTGTGAATGAACTGTAAGGAACTGTCGATTTCCAAGGAACTGCAAATCAAAGAAGCATAGCAATGTCCTGTACAGCACGCAAATATTATTGAAAATAATCACATTCCAGGCTTCCACACAAACTGTTTCATTCAAAATGTTTCAATGAAGGAATGTAGATTGTAGTCTCAGGAGAAATTACAAAAAAATAAAAAGGTTTACATCCAAACTATCGCATGCATCTACTATTAAACCATTCAAATACACAAGCGAATATATACACAAGCACCTTAACATTCCATCAATTCAGTTTGTCAAGCTTATGTAAGGTAGACATTAAACAGGAAATTAAAAGATGATAGATAGGAGTAGCTTCTTCATGCTGTCTCTGCAAATATAACTCTCAATTTGCCATAATCAAAGACATCCCATGGTAGTGACCCATGAAGACATCCCCCATAATCCTGCATTGCAAAGGTGCCGTTTTCAGTGAGAATCGTCAGACCAGAAGCATCCCCATGGACAAATCCTTTATTACGGTAACTTAAACAAAGATAAAAAGGAAAAGATAGAGACATTGAAATACACTTTACCATGAAAATGCATATCCTCCAATGTTTTCAACATCCCATTTAAGCCGTAAAGAACATTTAGAACTTTTGAGGATGGATCCAGAAAAGCAAGGTAAAATTCATGTCATTTTACAGTTTACACCATTCAACATGAAAAAGTAATATTACCCAATGTACTAACCACCAAACAGCCTAATTTTATCATTAAATGGCTTTGGAGGCTATTAAGCACTTTTAACATCCCCTAACATAACCCCGAACAGGCCTTTATAGTGTTATTGTATGGCAAGTGACGGCAGCGAAGACATCAGGTGCCAGGAAATGACAAGCAAAGGAGTAAATTAACGGCGAGTAGTGGCTATGAATTATTATCGATTTTCTTTTTCTCAAAAGTTCCGGTAGGCCTATTTATTTTCCCAAACTGTTATTTAAGATTAACCTTAGCATTAAAGATATTTTGAGTTATCAAAGTTTTTAGAAGGTTTTGTGTAAGTTTTTTTTTTATCACTTGGCAGCAACTGAAAGGTCAAGTCCTTTTTTTTTTTTTTCCAAACGAGTACTTTTCTAATACTTAATATTATTAATTTATTTATGTGAGCTTTTAGTAGAATATAATTTTCACATAAATATTTAGTAATATATATAATAATAAAACAATTTATAATTTCACATCAATTTATAAAAAAAAAATTATAAATCATACATTTCATTTAAGAAAATAGAAACATATATTAGAGGTACTTACACTTTTACAATTTCTATAAAAAAAATAAAATTAAAAAAAAAACTTATAAATCATACTATTACATATACTTACATTTTTATTTATAATGTAGAGATTTACTATTTTTTTAAATCATCTTTTATTAATATTTTATTCTAATAAATAAAATAATTCTTCTTTTAAAAATTAAATTTTTCTTATATTTATATTTATTATATTTAAATAATAATTTTTAAAATAACTTACATAAGTACTAAAATATAAAAATAATAATTTTCAAAATATTATTAAACCCGTAAAAAAATAATTAAATTTCTGTTTAAAAAATTGACTATAGTAATAGTTCAAACTTGATCAGAGATTTGTAATTAAGAATAAAATAGATAGAAGTTATTATTGGGAGTATTCATTTTATATATATAATATAGTATTATCTAAATTACACATCTTTTTAAGTGAGTTTTGAAAAAATTAATTAAAATTTAAGACACAATGAATATAAAATATTTACTGCTATAGTGATTTCTAAAAAAAAATTAACGAAATTAATAGCCTACCGGTTTCTATATTAGATCATCCAACTTACACTCAAATATTTTTAAAGTTTAAAGAGACCTGCCAGGGGCCCAGGCATAATATATGGGTAGTGATACCCTTACCAAGCTATACTATCGGTCTACTACTGATTTATTTTTTTAATTTTTTCCTCTGCCGGTCAGGACTTCTTAAGCCCATTTCAGATCACATTCCTGCCAAAGATTTGGCCGAAGCTCAGAAAAAAGTGTCAGCTTCTGACAAAAAAAATATAAAATCAATATTCAAAGCAAAATGGTAGCCCACGAATTTACTTTATCATTTTCACCGTTCATCTATATAATTTTATTTTTAATTTATTTATTTATTATTTAATAATTAAGAAAATAAATTTTAGAATATTGATATATTTTTTTATTTTTTAAAAATATTTAATAAATATGAATAAAAATAAAAATAAAAATAAAAATAAAATAACATGTAAAATTTATATTAGTTAACATGCTCAGTCGTATATTAGAAATGTGAAATTTATATTAGAAAAAGGATAAGGCTAGTCCTCCCGCTGCTGCTTGCATTTTTTTTATTTTTTTTAAGGATTATGAAAATCTATTTTAATGATTGTATGAATTTTTTTAAAAAAAATATATTTAAAAGTGTTAAAAAAATAAATAAATAAAAAAGTACACTAAAATAATTAGTTGGAATCAGCAGTGGCTATAATGCCGCCCTAAATTTAAAGAAAATGATACTCTCATTATTAGATCTTACAGTTCGGTATTACTGTTAGAATTTTTTATTCTTCTTTTTACTTAATTATTTATAAAGTATATTTTAATAATATTATGATTTTTTTAATTTTTTTTTAAATATTTAAAATTGTAAAAAAACATACGTAAGAAAAATAACAAAAAAAAGGACCAATTATACTTAACTGTGGACGTATCAAAAAAAAAATGTTTAAGCCCATTTATTTATGTCAAATCTTACCGAAAATGTGTGGACAGAGGAAATGATAAAAGTCACAGCAAATTCTGAAGTGAAGGGAGCGTGCAGCACTGCTGACTGCTGAGGCAAAATAAATTGAAAAAATAAGCGTGTAATAGACCGGTAGTACAGCGTAGAGCATTGTCATTGGTCTATGTATATGCATATGTAGTAAAGTTATATTTATATAATATTGCCTTAAAACCATCTGTATTGGCTTATGCATATCTAAATATTTAGCTACCTATGAATAGTGCTTATCCAAATTTGGATAACTACTATTTACAAATCATATTTTAATCATTATTTCTTTCTCCTTCCACTCTCTCTCACAATCATTTCATTTTCTTCATCTCTCAACAACACAACAAATCTTCACTTGCACATTCATTTTATTATTATAATATATTATATATATATTTTTCATTTTATTATATTTTTAATATATTATTATTAAAAAATTATATTTTTTATTATTACATTTGTATTATTAATGTCAAATGTATGTAGTGGATGTTAATTGCAAAATATATATAAAAAAATTGATTTTAGCAAAAAAGTAATAATAATAAAATAATAATATTTTATTATTATTTTGCTTCAAATATGCATAAGCCAATGTGAGAATTTTGTTTGAATGATAAAGTGGCTATGCAAAAGAGGTAATTTTGCATATGTATATGCATAAACCAATGCTAATGCTCTAAGGGTATCAATTTCCATAATGAATATGCTTATTCTAACTCGCCTGATTTGGATACAATTCATTTTTTTTAATTTTATATAAAATATAATAAATAATTTTATTATTTTAAGATAAATAATTTAGTTTTTCAAATCTTAAAATAATAATAATATTAAAAAATAATATTCTAATAATATTTCATTTAACTTTCATCTAAACTCATCTTATATTAACTTACAATTCAAACCGCACTTTAATGTCGCAACTTATTAAAAGACATAAAATAGTTTCGAAAATATAAGAAGAAGAAAATTAAAATTTTAAGTTTCTTCTATTTATTTTATGTTTATATTTTAATTTTTTAATAAGTCACGTGGTACAAATAAGACAAAGTGAACAATGTAACTGTCACGGTATAATAACATTTTTCTTATATTAAATATTATTTGTAGAATATTAATTTCATTATTTAATACTGCTAGACTCACGTACTAATGTATCTATTTCTTTCCAAACTTTAAAAGTATTTACATAAATATATATATATATATATATATATATATATATATATAATATACTAGTAATAATGAAACGTCCAGGACGTTTCAGTGGAGCGGAAAAAAAAAAGATAACTGCATTATAAAAGAAAAATTATATTATATATAGTTAAGAATTATAAATAACAAAACTGCATCTGAAGAAATTATAAATAAGATAACTGCAATGACCATTGTAATATATACTCAAAAGAAGTTTAATATAAGTTTACAAAATGTAGTTTGATTTAAATTCTAAAGAGGAAGTAAACTTCATATCACAATCATATTAATCAGCAATTTTCTTTTTTCCTCTGCAGAATCAACCAATAAGATATTAAAATTCTTATGGTGTTGTTGGTTCATTTGGTCTATATTTACACAAAGTTCAATTATCCATTTTTTTTTAGATTTATTTAGCCATATTTTTCAAGAATGGCAAATGCTCCTGTAAAAAAATAAAAATTTACTATAAAAATTATATTTCGATTTATAATTGTATTATTTCAATTGAAAGAGTTAAAAAAATGTAATATTATGTTACCTTGCCAGTATGATTCATAAAATGAATTGCTGAATAATCCAATGTTTTTTCTGCACTTTCACTAAATAGTTGAATGAAATGCTTATTTTTAAAAAATAATATATTTTTTATAAAATAAGAAAATTGATTTCAATCAATAATGTAATGCATAAGAAAAAAAATGTAAATTCTAGTAAATATTTTTGAATAATGATAGTTAAGTACATGCTTGCATAAATTAGAACATAAAAACATTAGTACAAAGACAAATAAGTTAAAATAGGCCATAGGTTTATACAAGTTTGGGAGAATTGAAATTACAGTTTTTTTCCTAACAGGAGCATATATGATGCAGATGTTTTCCTAAACATTTTTTTTTTTTTAACATAAAGCTGTGAGCCACTCCAAATTATCAAATTCAGTATTCACAAAAGGTTTAAACTTCAGGAGCTCCACTTCTGATGGTTCAACTATGTAAATCTTTTAGCTCTCTAAGAGAATGGATGGAACTTGAAAGCTCCACTGCAAAACAACATATGCATTAACAAGAAAAAGTTTGCAGAGAAAAAGGGTCCTGCAAAATCAACACTCAAAAAGGAAATAAATCTCAATGAAAGACAAACAAGAATCCACAAAAATTCAAAGCAACTAAAAACTGTAAAATATATCTAATAGAGAGATCAGATATGATGAACGAAAACAACCATATGATCACAATTTATAGAGCAGGTTAAAGAAATGGGGTCTTATCAAATAACAATTTCGATATGGGAGTCACTTTTTGCAAGCTATAATAGATTTTGATATAGCATTAAAAATTTCTTTCCTTAAATTTTGATATACCATTAAAAAAATTTTAAAAATTTTCATATGATCACAATTTTGATATAGCATTAAAAAAAATTTTCCTTAAATTTTTGCACGCTATATTAGATCAGATAGGATGTGTTGAGAAAAAAAAGGGCTTCAGCATAGGACTTCTCGAGTTGATATTCACATACCATACATAAGTTCCTTTCAAAATCCAGTATACAGCCTAAATTTCTTGTGGCAACCACTCCAACAAAAACATTCTAATACAGACTAAAGCTTGTATTGATTATGAATTCTATCATAGTCGATGCTAAAATTAAATGCATGTCCAAAATAGCATATACATTCAAAAGATATCAGTAATAACTTACTTATCAAAACAGATTTTAGTACTAATATTAGGATGGAAGAAAAACATTGCTTCCATACTGTGGGAAATAATATGTATTGACATGATAAATAACCTTGGGCTCTGTTAATTTGATCCATCTTTGCAGCTTCAGATTGTAAGATTACATAACTCTTCTTTCCATCAGCAACATTGATGTTGGCTTGTCTTTCTCCTATAAATTATAAAGAGACGTTAATTTCTAAGAATGCATAAGGCTACCTACTTGAGTGTTGAGAAGTGGTATACTAAGAAACTTGGCATATCAAACTGACTTTATTACCTTCAGAGTTAAGAACTTGAGCTCTCTTTTTGCATTCTGCTTCTGCTTGCATCTCTATACAAAATCTACTGCTAAAGCCAAAGCTTCAGACAACATAGTCATTATTAACTCGGGAGGGAATGCTATTTGTATACATTTTCCAAGGAGGCAAGACGATCCACTGTCAATACATCTGCCTGAACTGCTCCACAGTCCAATAAAAGGACCTGTTATGTTTGATAGAAATTACCGAGAATCATTCTTTTTTTTCATAAACAAAGTCTTGCACATGGAACTTTTGGCATTTGGAATATTAAAAATGATGGCAAACAAACATGTAGACAAGAAAGAGTAGAATGTGACCTTTCCCATTTTGCAGGTGATACAATCTCAACCTTAAATCGAATTGGAGCCTTAAATGATAAAGGTAAAGTACCGCATCCAAATAAAAGTAGTATCACTCAAAAGCACCATTCTGACCCAAACTTGTCTTTCAAAAAACATTAGACAGATAAGCAAATCCATCAAGGCCAAAATCAAAGCAAGCTTCAAAGACTCTACCTCTTTGGAACAAAAGAGAGTTAAAGATGAAAAAGATCATACACCAAAGCTTCTAAGACCCTACCTCCATAGATTGTTTACGGTTTTCTTCAAACTTCTTAGCTGTAGAAGGGTCTGCTCAACCTTTTCTTCCTCTAGGGTTCCCCATTACTGAAAACAAAATCATCCCAAACATAATATTTACTATCATTGTCAAATTGATAAAAGTTAGGAATTTAAAAATACTGCTTATCAAAAAACAATCAAAACCATAATCATAACAGTAATAAGAAATAATGCAAGCTATAAAAATCAATACTTTCAAAAATCAATCCCACGAACAAAAATTCATTTTCCAGAGGAAGAAAAAAGCGAGGCCCAATCCCTCTAGACTAAAATTCATTTCCTCTTTTTTTCAAGTCTACACTTACACATGGTAAGTGCATGTGCACAAGATCCCCAACAATGGGCAATTGTAAAAGATTTCCCAACAACAGCAAGAAGCTCAAATGGAAAAGCAATGAACCAGAGGATGGATCTCTTGCAGACGGTGGTTGGCAACTCGATGGATCTTCCTTACGATGACTGCACGGCGGCTGCGTAGAAATCGACGGAGAGCTACTGCTAGCTCCTTCAAGAAGAACTGCAAGGAAAAACAAACGGAACCCACAACGAACGGAAGAACAAAAAGCAAAAAAATTCCCAACTTGGCTTTCGGATTCACACTGAAAAAAAAAACTTAACAAACCCACGAAAAAATACATTTTTTCACAAAAAACACGAAAACCCACAATATGCAAACCCGCAACATGCAAATCTGAAGAAAAAAGTTAATTTTTTCGCAAAAAATCAAAAAATACAAAAAACCCACAACATGCAAATGTGAAGAGAAAAGTTTATTTATTCACAAACGAACAACACCCCAACATGCAAACCCATGTAAAATCCCCAAACGAACGGCACCCCCAAAAAAAACCCAGCAAACCATTGTTAAATCCCCAAACCAATAGCACCGAAAAGGAAAAAAAAAATCACAAAAAACAAGCCAGAGACAGAGAGCGTCGCTTTCGGAGAAGACAGAACGTCGCTTTAGGATAAGAGAGAAGACAGAGCTTTCGGGAAGGGAAAAAAGGCAAAGAGAGAGAGAGTTAAAATCGAATAATAAAGGTAGAGAGAGAGAGAGAGAGAGAGGAGAGAGAGAGAGAAAGGGTTTTAAGTTAAAGCCGAGGTATATATCTTGGAAAAGGAAAAGAGAAAAAGATCAAAATACCCCCAGTTAAACGGACAAAAACACTAAAACAGAAAGATAAAAAAGAGAAAACACACAAAAAATGGGCAGCTACACGGAGGATGACAAAAATCATTGTTCATGGCTATCCACACTCATTATATTAGTATAGATAAGAAGTCTCAAATTTTCTTTATTATCATATTATTCTTTTTTGATTTTACTTTATCTCCGATTATGTTAGAAGAAAATTAAGTATTAAATAATGCAAAATCTATATATCGTATATATATTTAGGTCCGTTTGGATAGTGAAAATGTTTCATCTCATCTCATCTCATCATTCCACTTTTTTAAATTCTCACATAAAATATAATACACAATTCCACTTTTTCTAATCTCAAATCAATAATAATATTAAAAAATAATATTCTAATAATATTTTTTTAATTTTTAGCTTTCATCTCATCTCATTTTAACTCACTATCCAAACGATGCAGATCATCAAAGTCTTTGATTGTTACGATTTTACTTTGTTTTTTTCTACTTAATTATATGAAGATTGTACGTACATGACCTGGGACCAATATTCATTAGACTTTATGAACAGATTTTATGACATAATTTGAATGAATGACATAGATATAAAATAATTAGTTTCTGGACATTTATTTACTTATGTAAGGGATGTGTTTCCACTGTCGATCGTGATCATTAACCTACAAATCGTTAAGTGGACAGCATGGTGTGCCTGTAATAGTGATTTTTGTCAGCCTGTTCATGGTGTGTCTGTAACACCTCCGATGTTTAAGTCAGCAATAAGTGAGAGATAATAATTCAAAAGTGCTCAACCGGATCATTGGAAGGTTATCTGTTACCCCTATATATAGGCATGGAGAATATTGGATGAGTACCATAAACTGATTAACTTTGCACAATGTTTAGCCATTAGAAGGCTTATCCCTGATGTATCGGGTTATCTAATCACCATGTTATCCATATTCATGACGTGAGGTTTATCCCTCAAATAACCAGGGCGGCTAGGGTCTGCATTAAACTACACGACTCCTTTGAGTAGCTATCCTTTATAGGCCTTGGGCTCCTAGTTTGGGCCAAACCAATATTAACTCCTCCAGTTACCCCATTAATTCCTCTCGCATGTAAGCGTAGGGAATCCACCAATGAAGGAATTGTACATATCTTATTTTACTCAGTCGAGCAAGTTGAGACCCTAGACTACCCCGCTAGGAATTGTAGACGACCTATGGACCACCCCGCTGGCTAGGGGTGCAAATCGATCGGTCCGGTCCGGTCCGGTCCGGCGATGGACCGAACATTTTCGGTCCATCATTTTTCCGGATCGGACCAAACACCCATAGGGATCGGACCAAACCAGTAGCTATTAGTCCAGTCCAGTCCGGTCTAGTCAGTCAATTCGGTCCGGCCTATTTTTTTTTATTTTTTATTTTTTTAAATCAATTAATAAACAAAACTTATTTAAAATACTAAATTAAACTAAATGACTTATTAATGTGGATTATTGAACAAACTCAATAAAAAAATATTTTATATAGTCAATGATAATAAATTAGAAGAAAATGACATTATTAATTTATATAATTACTATATAATTAACTAATTGATATTATATATTAGTTAATTCATAAAATATTCACAGTGTTAATAATATATTTAAAATTTTATATTGTTAATAGTGATAGGTTAGATGAAGATATATATAAAATATTATTAATTTATAGAATATTAACAAGTATTAATAACATATTTAAAATTTTATATTGTTAATTGTACAATTATTATATAAATAATATATATATATATATAATTTTTTTTTCATTCGGTCCAGTCCAGTCCCGAAAAATCCTAGACCGTGGACCGGACCAAAACTTTTCAGTCCTCTAAAACATGGACCGAGACCGACCGGTCTCAGTCTCAGTCCGGACCGACCGTTTATCACCCCTACCGCTAGCCCATTTATTACTTTACTCGTCTTTTCCACTTATCAAGAGGTGGGAATTTTAAACTTGAAAAATGTGCGTACGTTACCTAGTAACCTTCGCCACGTTCTCCTTCAGTCACGTCATTTAGTCAGGTAATGATGATTTGCAGTTATCACTTGCTCTTCATTTTCCTACCCCTCATTTTTCATCTTCTTCCCGATTTCTTCCTTTATTCTTTACGTTCTTGAGACCCCACTATCTCGACCTCTTTATCTGGGGCCCTAATCTTCCCCATTTCTTCTTCCTTTCCCTCTACTTCTTTGTCATCCTCATGGCTCAACGAAACACATCCCAAACCCCTGTTGTCCCGGAGTCTTCTTCTACCAAAGACGTCTCATACTTCGAAGGTTTTGGGTAGCGCTCACCCTCATTGCCAGGGACTTGACGAATCTACGCAACACCTACGAGATCCCAGACTCAATATTCCTGGAACTCCCTCGCCATGGTAACGTCAATGAAGAAGGGTTCACCGAAAAGGTTGCTCTTCTCGTCTGTGCTCTAACCCACGGTTTGCGATTTCCTTTTTGTTGCCTAATACGTGACGTTCTTGATCTTCCTAGGTTAGCCCCTGCACAACTTCATTCTCATGCTTGGTGGGTTCTTCTTTTTTCTTGCATTGTGTTTCGCTTGGTTTTGAATCCTGCTAGGGAAGAATACCCAGATTTAACTGCCCAATAGTTCATAGCGTTTTATTCTTTAAGGAGCTCTTCAGGCAACATTTGCAGGTTTTGGATTAGGAAGCAACGGTTGACCCGTTTGGAGAGCCGTCATTCCAACGACAAACAATGGAAGAAGAAGTTTTTCTTGGTCTCTGGTGTAGGTTGAGAATTTCTCAATTCAAAGGCTATGCGCGAGGAATTCCCAATTAGAACTACCTGGAGTAAAATTCCCGACGACAATGGCCTGTTTAAGGGTCGCGTGGTCTGCTGACCTCCACGCCCTTTTTTCTTTGCACCGCGAGTCCTTGTACTCATCATTGGTGTTTAAGAGTCTCTGTTGACCTCCGAGCCCTTTTTCCTTAGCACCACAAGTCTTTGTACTCGTCATTGGTGTTTAAAGGTCGTGTGATTTAGTGACCTCCGTGTTGGCACTAGCTCGAAACAGACGCTTTATTTACTACAAAACATAATCAAGAATTCAACAATAGAGTTCTGACAAATCAAGAAATTAACATAATCAGGGGTAGCATTTCTTCAAGTGTTCTGAATTCCAGGAGTGTTGCAGCTCTTTGCCTTGGCTATCCTTCAAGCGGTATGACCCAAGCCTGTGGTTGGCCACTACCATGTATGGCCCTTCCCATCAGGGTCCCAGCTTGCCCTCTTCCTTGGTGGTGACCCCGCTTTCCCTTAGCACCAAATCTCCTATCCTAAATGTCCTGGGTCTGACTCTCTTGTTGAAATAGTGTTCTGCATTTTTCTTGTCGAGTATCATCCTGACTTCAACCGCCTCTCTCTCCTCCTCTAGAAAGTCTAGGTGCTCTTCCATAGCTTCATCATTTTTGGGCGTCGAAAAATGGCAGGTTGGGTAACTTGGCAGATCAACTTCCACGGGGGGTATTGCTTCACTCTCGTATACCAAGGCGAATGGGGTCTCCCCTGTAGGGGCCTTTACTGTAGTCCAATAGGCCCACAATACTTCTGATAGTTCCTCCGCCCATTCCCCTTTCTTTCCCATGAGTTTCTTCTTCAGACTTCCTATCAATGCTTTCTTTGTAGCCTCTGCCTGTCCATTTGCCCGTGGGTGTCCTGGGGATGAATATTTTACCAGTATCTTTAGCTCGGCGCACCACTTGTGGTAGTGCTCTGAATCAAACTGTCGCCCATTATCCTAGACTATGCTTTGCGGAATCCCGTACTGAAAAATGGCATTCTTCCATAAGAATTTCGTCGCGGCTTTGGTCGTGATGGTCGCTAGAGGTTTTGCTTCTGCCTATTTCGTTAAGTAGTCCACTGCTACGATCGTGAATTTGACTCCACCTTTCCCGGGCGAGAAGGTTCCAACTAGTTCAGCCCCCCACTAGGCGAATGGCCAGGGGGCGGTCATGGAAGTCAGCTCCTTTGGGGGACGTGTGATACTAGTACGTACGCCTGAAATTTGACGTACCTTTCTGCAAATTCTTTAGAGTCCCTGAGTGTATTGGGTCAGTAGTATCCTGTCCTTACCACCTTTCTGGCCAATGTTTTTCCCCCGGAGTGGTTCTGCATACCCCTTCACGTATCTCTGCTAAAACGTATTGTGTTTCTTGCGGTAAGATGGATCGTAGTAGAGGGGTGAAGAAACCCCTCTTATAGAGGATCTCATCCACCTTTATGAATCTAGCTGCCCCTTCTTCTTACCTTTCTTGCCTCCTCTTTCCCTCAAATGAGTTCGTCTGCATCCAGATACTTGATGATGTTGCTTGCCCACTCAGGTTCGTTGCCACTTACTATGTAGACTTCTGGTCCTATCGCTGGGACTTCTATTATCCTTTTCTCGACTTCTAGGGAAGGGGGAGTCCTCCATCCCCAATGGTGTATGTGCCAACCTGTATGCCACTGCATTGCTTTCTCTAGGCACTTGTGCTATGCTAAAATAAGAAAATCGGTCGCGCGCCTCCCAGACTTGACTCAGGTATTTCTTCAGTTTTCCTCCCTTGGTGGCGTATGTTCCCAACACTTGGTTGACTACTACCTGTGAGTCTGACTTCACCTCTACTTTGGTTGCCCCCAATGTTTCGGCCACTAAGAGCTTTGCTACGAGTTCCTCATATTCTACTTCATTGTTGGTGGTTTTGAACGTGAGCCTCACCATGTAGCAATGCACCTGCCCTTTGCCACTGATTATGTGGACTCCTATCCCTCTGCCATCATGACAAGAAGAGTCATCCACAAAAAGGATCTAGGGTTTTCTTGTCGAGGCGACGACCATTTCTAGTGGAAAACCTAAAAATTCGGCAATAAAGTCCGCCAACGCCTACCATTTCACAACCTTCCTTGGCCAGTAATCGATGTCAAACTCATTGAGCTTGATTGACCACCCGACTAATCTCCCCGAGCTGTCTGGTCTTTACAACACCTTTGCCAGTGGGCATTTCGGGAGCACTTTGATTGAGTGGACCTGGAAGTATGGGCATAACCTCTTAGTCGCTGTCACCAAGGCCAACGCCAATATCTCTATTCGTGAATATCTGACTTCTACTCCCCTTAAGGCACGACTTGTGTAGTACACAGACAGTTGCGCCGCCCTTTCTTCCTTGACAAGGACAGTTGAAACGGCGTGGGGGATACCTCTAGATACGTATATAGTGTCTCCTTCTATAGGTTGCCTCAAGAGTGGCAGATTGGTCAAATGCTGCTTCAACTTTTGGAAAGCTTCATCACAGTTCTCGTTCTAGGGATGTACCTTCCGCAATACTTTAAAGAAGGGGACGCATTTGGCCGTGGATTTTAATACAAACCTGTTAGAGGTCGCTACTCTTCCCGCCAGTCGTTGCGAGTCGTTTAGGCTCTTTGGCGACTTCATGTTCATGATTGCTTCAATTTTTTCCATGAAGGCTTCAATTCCTCTTTCCAGCACGATGATGGGTTCAAATGCGAATTTCGATGGGTTCAACTTCACCTTGTATTGTCGTAGTATTGTGAACGCTTCTCTTAGGTCAGCCAAATGTTGAGCGGGCTCTTTGCTTTTAACTAATAGGTCATCCATGTAAACTTTCATGGTCCACCCTATTTGGTTCTTAAACATCCGGTTGACCAACCTCTTGTAGGTTGTCCCTGTGTTCGTTAGGCCAAATGGCATGACCTGGTGCAATACAACCCACAATCTGTGATATATGAGATATTCTCTTCGTCTGTTAGATACATTCGAATTTGGTTATAGCCTGAATAGGCGTCCATAAAGCTCAACATCTTGTGCCCTGCAATGGCGTCTACGATGACATTGATTTGTCGTAAGAGGAAGCTATCTTTTAGGAAGGCTTTATTTAGGTCGGTGAAATACACGCACATTCTCCACTTTCTGTTTGCTATTTTCACAAGGACAACATTGGATAGCCATTTGGGATAATGGGCTTCCTTGATGAACCCTGCAGCGAGCAAGCGTTCTACTTCCTCGACTATGGCTGTATTTCTCCGCGCTGAACGATCTTCTCATTTTACGCATCTTCTTGTGCATGGGATCCACGCATAGTCGGTATTCGATAACATTGTTGTAAATCTCAGGCTTATCTTCGTGACTTGCATGTTGACATTCCCACGCACCATTATAACTCATTACTAGTACTCATGATGACTTAAAAAAATTAAAACCCAAATAGACACGGTATATTGAATGATTTATAGGAGAAAAAAGGATATTATATTTTTAAAGAATTTTGTTACTTGCAAGCCTATCATATTCAATGCACCAATTGTTGTTGTGATTAAAAAATTATAACACTAATAGAAAACAATATATATATATATATATATATATATATATATATATATATGAATGATAATACGAGAAGTATGGTAATTGAAGCACAAAACTGGTAATTGAAGCACAAAACTATTATGTAGTTTAGTGCATATTTGGGATTGATGTGGGTAATATAGGTTTTTTAGCTTTAGGACTTATAGTTATAGAGTTTTAAATAATAAGTTCTATTATTAAAATATTATTTACTGTTTAATGACAATATGTCTAAAGTGCTATATATATATATATATATATATATATATATATATATGAATTATGATCCTTTTTTTTTTTTTCTCAAAAGCTCCCGTAGGCTTTTCTTTTTTTTCCAAAGTGTCATTAACCTTAGCATTAAAGATATTTTGAGTTGTCAAAGTTTTCAGAGGATTTTATAAGGGTTTCTTTTTTTAATAATTCTACGTATAATTGTAAAGTGTGTAAATATCGTGTAATTATTTTGAAAAAGAGTATGGTTCACTATTAAATTTTTTTTTTTTTTATGTAGATATCATATTTTATTTATTTTTTTAAAATCAATTACGCGACAGTTACACAATTCACTATTAAAAATATCTTTTCTTTTCTTTTTTTCACTTTCGCAGCAACTGAAAGGTCAATTTTTTTTTTTTTTCCAAATGAGTACTTTTCCAGTACTTAATATTCTTTATTTATTTTTATGTGAGCTTTTAGGAGGGTATAAGTTTCACATAAATATTTAATAGAGTAATTTTACATATAATTATGAAGTGTGTAACCGCTGCGTAATCGCTTTGAAAAAGAGTGAGGTCTACTATTAAAAAATTAATTTTTTTAATGTGAATCTCATGTTTTATTTACTTTTTTCAAAGCTATTACGCAGCGATTGCACAATTCAAGATCTTTTCTCTATTTAATATTATATATATTTAAATTACGTCGCATAATGAAATACATTAAAAAAAGTGCTACATCTAAAAATAATTATAAAAATAAATTTCTTTTATAAGAAAAAATCACAATCTAATCAATAACATCAATCCACACGTAAATTTATAATTTTATTTTAAACTATTCTATTTATCATCTCTACACATTACATATTATTTTTTTTATTTTTTTTAAATAATTAAATTTTTCTACTCATAATTTATATGTCATATATTTAATAAAAAAATAAAAAATTATATATAATATGTGGTATGAAAATAATGCAAAGAATTTTTCTTTTACTCTAAAAAAAAATAGAAACATATATTAGAAGTAGTGGTGCCATATAATTGCCGCCCACGTATACATAGTGTATTCAAGGTACCTGTGCCATTTGTCACGCACAAACAATTCTGTTGCGCGAGAGAGTTTCTAGCTGTAAGTTCAATGCACTTGACTTGACCACTCGCCCGACTTTGCTCAGAGACTTGTAATTAATAGCCTACCGGTTTCTATGTTGATTTGATTTTGCAGTACCATTTCAAGATAATGAATTAAAATGAGTTTCTGAACATTTATTTCTGTATTTATGAAGTTTTTAAATACTATTAAATAATAACTAAATAGTATGAAATTCGCGTTATTCTGTAACAAGATAATGTTTTGTTGTTGTTTTTTTCTTGTTATTACTGTTTTTTATAACTGCAGTATTCCGGTAGGAGTTTTACTATTTATCATTTCATACATTATATATTATATTTATTTTTAATTTTAATTTTTTTTATTCTATTCTTCTTAAATTAATTAAGTTCTTATACTCATTATTCGTATATTATATATTTTATAAGGAAAAAAATTAAAAATTAAAAATTAAAAATTAAAAAATTGTGATGTATGGATTAAAAATAATAGTGATAAATTTTCTTCCGACAGATTTTTTTTTTTTTTTTAAAAAGAAGAAAAAGGTTCTGGGAAATCCAGCCTCTAGCTAGCTAGCTAGGCCCTACCTAACAAGAATTCAAACCTATCGCCACACTTTCTTGTAAAAAAATAATAAATTCAAAATTCACATAAAAATTTACTATTATTAAAAGGAAACGTACGAGATTAGCCACAGTTTAGATAGAATATTCATTTTTTTTTTTAAGTAAGCAAATTTTATTAAAATAAAAGATGATACATGTTAGAGAGTGTAGACTTCTCCAACAAAATATCTCAGAACAATAACTATAGTGTAAATGTGGTGAAAAAAAGAAAAAAAAAAGATTCTGAGACCAGTTTATTGGTCTTTACTCAAGCCCTACTAAGAGCAAACCGTCTTAAAAGACGTTTTGAAGGTAATCCACCGCTGAAAGCGGTGCAAGCAGATGCACTGTAGTTAAAAGTCTTGAGATATTTGTTGGTGAGATCCTTAAGTCTCTCACAAGATCACCGATTAAGAAAATCAATAACCTAGATAGAATATTTATTTTATTTAATTTTATTTCATTATTATAATTTTTTTAAATTTTTATACAAAATATAATAAATAATTTAATTTTTTTAAATCTTAAAATAATAATAATATTAAAATAACAGTACCAGATCGTAAGGCTTATTTAACATTATTATATATCTTTAAAACATTTGACTTAGCTCACGCTCGATATATATCAGTTCTCTGAATGACGTAATATGTGGTGCTCCTTTCAAATATCGGTCGATCATTAATTTGTTCAAATATGTGGTGCTCCCTCAGCAATAAGCTGCTTAAACAAAAGCTGCGCCGGTCGTAGTAATCAACCGAAAAAGGTTAAACAACGCGCGATACCGACCGGTAATACTCCCGATGCTATATTATATATATGAAACCCCAGGGCCTAGGGGCCAGACCACGACACATATATGCACTATAAATAGAGGAAGTTCGGAAACCAAAAACATCATCCCCAAGTTCAAAATTAATTAAACCCAGGTGACGTACCTAGCCTGCTTTATATTTCACCTCCATAACATTTATCAAAAGCTTATAAGAACGATACAGCTACGGCCAATATTCTAATCATGGGCGCCATGCTAATTGATGTCGACGTTCTTGTTCAGATACTTGTGGCGTTTCTTTGTTTTCTCCCTCTCTGCCTGATCTGGAGTTAGAAGAGAACAATTACTCCGGTGAACTGGCCTCTTGTTGGAATGCTGCCTGGGCTTCTTTCTAAGTTATCGGATATCCATGAATATGCAACCCAGGTTTTGAAACAAAATGGTGGGACTTTTCAGTTCAAAGGGCCATGGTTTGCTAACATGGACTTTTTGGTCACTTCTGATCCCAGGAACGTTCGCTATATATTGGCAAAAAACTTCACCAACTACCCTAAGGGACCCGAGTTCAAGAAGCTCTTTGAGCCTTTTGGAGATGGGGTTCTCAACTCTGACTCGGAGTCGTGGAAATCCTACAGAAAGTTTATTCACTCGCTCATTAAACACAGGAAGTTCCAGCTGTTTCAAGAGAGATCTATGCGGCAAAAGGTATCGCAAGGCCTGTTCCCTGTCCTTGAGCATGTGTCGAGACAAGGAACTGTGGTTGACTTGCAAGATGTTCTTCAGCGGTTCACCTTTGATAATACCTGCCTTTTGGTGATGGGTTTTGATCCAAAGTGCCTCTCCGTTGAATTACCCGAAGTTGATTACAGAACGGCATTTGACGAAGTAGAGGAGGCCATATTTTACCGACATATTGTGCCGGAAAGCATTTGGAAGTTGCAGAAATGGCTTAACATAGGAGAAGAGAATAAGCTGAGAAGAGCCACGGAGATCTTGGATCGTTTCTTGGACCAGCGCATTTCATCTAAGAAAGGAGAATTTCCGAGATGCAGAACGTCCCAAATGGAGCAAGTTGAAGGTGAGAAGGACGAGGACTTTGATTTACTAACAGCTTGCATGGCAGAACAAGAAGAAGAAGAAGCGAAAGGAGAAGTAGCACAAACGGATGATTATAGAAGATCTGACAGATATCTAAGAGACATTGCATTCAATTTCATGGCAGCTGGGAAAGACACTGTAAATGCAGGCCTCACATGGCTTTTCTGGCTTATTGCCACACACCCTTCTGTAGAAGAAAAGATACTAGAAGAGATCAAAGAAAATTTGCTGGCCAAAGGTGATGGAAATTGGAGGCTTTTCAGCATAGAAGAGCAAAGCAAACTAGTTTATCTCCATGCAGCCATCTGCGAGGCTCTTCGGCTATACCCTTCAGTACCTTTCAATCACAGACTTTCCGTTGAACCAGACATTCTTCCGAGCGGCCATCGCGTTGCTGCGAACACAAAGATTATGGTGTCACTTTATTCAATGGGAAGTATGGAAGGAATATGGGGAGATGATTGCTTGGAGTTCAAACCCGAGAGATGGATTTCTGAGAAAGGAGGAATAGTGCACATACCATCTTACAAATTCGTTGCATTCAATACAGGACCTAGGAGCTGCTTGGGTCAAGACCTAACTTTCTTTCAGATGAAAACTATTGTTCCTGCAATTCTTTGGAATTATCGTATTCAAGTGGTTGAAGGACATCCTATTTCTCCATTACTTTCTGTCATGCTGCATATGAAACATGGCTTGAAGGTCAGGGTTTCCAAGAGATCATGACGATCAAGTACGTACCCGCACTAGTGTTGGATCGTGAGGAGGAAGAATATTATTATAAATAATCCTACTTACCATCTTCCCCCATCACAT
Organism: Juglans cinerea; assembly: GCA_961763995.1. Classification (NCBI taxonomy): domain Eukaryota; kingdom Viridiplantae; phylum Streptophyta; class Magnoliopsida; order Fagales; family Juglandaceae; genus Juglans; species Juglans cinerea. Next base: position 26,051,293 of record CAUIVZ010000004.1, on the reverse strand, counting down.
ATCACATCTATTTTAATTTTTTTTTTCATTTTTCTTATAATAAGTATGTGATGTACGAATGCTAAATAGAACAGTTTAATTAGTTTAACAAGAATAAAATAAAATAAAAAAATAAAAAAATAATTTTAAATATATAAAGTATGTGATATGAGATGAGATGATTAGTAACATCCCTCTGTTATGAATAATTTTCCCTTCGCCAAGTCTTTGTGATAGAGATTAATTATGAATAAATCAAAATTGTTGTATGAGCAGCAAGTAGTATTAATTTCATGTCGTCATTCGTTAATATTCTTTTACATGCAATTATATATCCATCCGTCTCAAATAGTTTAGGATATATATATATATATATATATTTGTTAGTACGTAGACAACGTGTTTCTCTATTTTTATATTAAAAATGTATGGGTCGTATATAGAGTGATTCCACGAAAGTAGATTTTTTAAACGAAAGTTGTCGATTTTTTTGATATATCAGATCGTAGAGACGCATGCATGACTTTGTATCGTATAAAATTCTAATCCCGTATCGCACTTAATTAATTTGAAAACCCGGACTATATGCTGTTAGGTCATCAAACTAACTTTCCTATAAAAAATTAATATAACTATATAAAAAAATAGTAATTAATTCGGGGCTATTTAGAATTAATTCATCTATATATATATATACATATATAAACAATATGTTTAAGATACAAGTTATCTGCGTGATTAGTTTCTTTCCTTTTTTTTTTCTCAGATATAAATATTTCTTGACCAATATTTAATTAATTTCTAGAAAAATTAATAAAATCTCAGACCGAGTTTGCGGAGTCGGGCAGGTTTTCGTCTGTATTCGTGTGTGGCTTTTCGCTTGAAAAGTGAGACCGAGAATAACCAGATTACGTATCGCACTGCCGTCGACGTACGTAACTCCAGAAAATAGCAAGAGCGTGTTGAAGTCTTTGCCGCAAACTCGGAAAAAGAAAAAGAAAGATGCTACACTTCTACGTTCGTCTCTCGAGTTTTGCGACACAACCTCAACCACACTCAATACTCTATATTTTTTTAAATTTTTAATATTTTTTAAAATTTTTTTTTTTGAATTTATTTTTTTTAAATTATTTTAATTTTTTTATTCATTATTCATATAATAAATATTTAATAAAAAAATAATAAAAATTAAAAATAATATAGAGTCTGGAGTGTTAGGAAGTTGTGAAAATTTTTTTTTGTCTCTCTGTGGTGACATCATGTTGACTTGTCTAAAAAATACACAAAGATCACTTCCCGCATGTTTGGATGTTTGAAAAATTCTATTCATAAATCTCATACACCACACACCATGCTTTTTATGATTTCTTTAATTTTATTCTCTTACCAAATGTGTGGTATATGAATTATGAGTAGAATAATTCAATTATTTTAAGAATAATAAAACCAAAAAAACTTTAAAAAAATTTTAAAAAAATAAAAAAATTTTAGTGTGTGGTGTATGGGCTTATGAATAGCAATGCTCTTGGATGTTTACATCATTTCAATTCTATCTCATTTTATTTTATTTTAACATTTAAATATCATTTAAAAATAAATACTTTTTAATTTTTAAATTTTAAATTTTAAATTTTCAAAATTTTCATCTAATAATTATCACTTACTCAAACTTCCAAACAAAAAAATAATAATTAATTTTTAAAAATTCTAAAATAAAAATTATATTCAAATAGTATTTTAACTTTATATATTTTTATTCAACTTTTTATTTTCTTCTTTCTCAAAATTCTATAAAATATCTTAACTCAAACATCTCACTATTATTCACAAAATATTTTATTATTATTCACATGATATTCATCATCATATCTCATCTCAACATTCAAACAAGGTTGTATATGATTGACTTGCCAAAAAAATAATTAAGAGAAATGATATTTACAGTCTTATAGTATGCAAATTTCACACATTTTCTTTGTAAAAAATGGATAAATCTTAAGAGTACCTGAAAAAATTATTTTTTTAATAATAAACTCTACTTCTTTTTTTTTTTCCAAAATAACTACACAAAATTTGTAAATCTTAAAAGTATATCTTTACTCAAAAAGTAATTTAGGAGAATGAGTACCTATTGATATTTGAAAAAGCAAAAATGATTATTGTTAAAAGAGTGTCCAGGCGATACAAGTTAACACATCCTAGACACACCTATCAATGTTGGAGCTATGCTAGAGTGACCCACGATCAAGGCTTTTTGTCTCAAGGAAAAATCCGTCCAACGTGGCTTTTATTTTATTTTTAGTTTATAATTTTTAAATCAAAACAATTCTAGGTAGGGCTTCAAATTAATGAACATAGCATGCTCAACTCGTATATACTCGATTTGAATTCGGCTCATTCAATAAATGAGATATTCTTAAAATTAATATAAGTTCGAATATTAAACAAGCAAAACTCATATAAACTCGGCTCGACTCAATTTAGACTCTAAACAAAATTCATATAAACTCGACTCGACTCGACTCATTTTTTTTAATTATAACTATAATTTAATTTATATTTTAAAAAGTTGTACCATAAGAATTTTTTAATCAAACCATTTGGTTGAATAGTTAAACCGTTAAGAGTTTTTTTTATAAAAAAATTTTAAAATAAATTATTAATTAAAAGATAAGATTCAAAATTTTCTAAAAAAAAAATCGAATTCAAGCTTAGGTCATTTGTATATTTTTAGTCGAGCTAGAGTCAAATTCGAACAATATTAATAGTTAACAAATCAAAGTTTAAACAAGGAAATTCGAATTCGTGCTGAGTTCAAATGAATAAACATGCTAATCGAACACGTGCATCCTTATTCAAATTCAAGTATGTCGAATAAATTCAGGACAGCTTAACAAGTCCAGCTAAATAACAAATTTCAAATACGATCACGATCTGTTATGATCCACGGGTAATCACTTTATAATAGAGTCGGCTGGGGGAATCCAGTTTCCTGCCACAGAACAGCTAGGTTACATATTATGCCCAAAGACAAATAAAATAGGAGTACTATAGGATGTAATGTCATTCTGGGCCAGTTTGCTGCCAGCATGCTCTTTGGTGTGGACGCTAATTTATGACATCTGGACCCTGAATAATCACACCACCCATTACAATGGGCCAACAACTATCAAGCATCAAAATCAAAATCTAATCACACGAATATCATGTTTTGGCATACGGTGGCAAACACAGGCTAGAACATAAAACCCTGCCACTAAAGAGTATCAAAATACAGTGGCAAAGTTAAACAAGAATTACAACTACAACTATAACAAATTACAAAGCATAACAAGCTACTAATTGCAAATTACATTGCTACCAACTACTCCACAATAACAATTTGATGAAAACAACACAGATTCTAAAATGGCCTCAGCTTCTCCATGAAATGACACCTTTGAGCTTGGAATGTCGACAGTATACACACGTGCAATTTAGTCACATTTCTGACACAAGCAGATCAACAATTTCTAAATTTATTAATTAATCAGAAAAAGTTAATAATTTCTTGAAAACAATTAAACAAAGAAGAAACTAATAGTAAATGACAACCTCACACCTCTTCCTTGTCCAATAATGTTGGTTGTGTGACAATACTATGTTGGATTCCAACAACAAAACCATCAACACTAACACAAGTTGAGATAGCAGAAGCTCACTTGAATGAGATTCATCAACGAAGATTTTCCTGCAAGTCTATATTCCAGGAAAAAAAAAAGACAATTATTAGAAATGAGTTCAGTATATATACAACTGCAAATAAAAAAATTACTACCTGTTTTTTCTCTCTTGGTTGCAACCTTTTCTACAACTGGAACCTTCCTTTTCGTTGGGGTTGTCCCCTTCCCACGGCCAACGTGGGGGCTTAATATCTTTCTACCTTTCTCCACGACCACTTTTTCTTTAACATTGGTTGAATAGGGTCTTGACTCAAATGTTAAGCCTTCAAATTTATGCTCAAATTCATCTAACTGGAGTAAAAAAGCATTGTAATGCTCATCACTTTGGGACACAAGCGTTGCTAATTTCAAACATCTTTTCACTACAACCTCATACCTTTGTGCATCTGCATTACTCCGCAAGTCATCATAGTTACTTTTGACCAGTGTGTATCTTCTCTTTAAATCTTTTCTCCATCGATCCAAAATATATTTTTCCGGCAGCACATTAATTTTCTTCATACGACAAACAGCAAATGCATGCCTACAGAAAATTCCCCTCTCCTCAAATAATGCACACATGCATTTAAATTCGCATTCCTCTTCATTGTAGTCAACTAAATAATGCACATTTTTTAAATCGTCGTCATCAATAGAAATTTGATCCACAACAGCAAATGTGGAAACACAACCTTTAGTGCTGACAAGTGTGCAATTACATAAAATCAACCCAAACACCTCTTCTTGGACCTCCTTAAATTTTGCATTTGTATACATCATTTGAAACTGCTTCTCAATGCCAAACGGGGATATGCATGGAATTGTTTGGTTGAAGCAATTGAATTCAGCCGTTGCCTCGACCTTCACTTTATTCCTTAGAGCATTGTCAAATTGATCAACAAGTTCCTTCAACGTCGTACCAGAATGCAGAAACCCATCGAAAAAAGCATTCATGCTTTCAGACCGTTTTGTAATGCTCATACCAGCCCAAAATACATTTTTCTAAACTGGTACCCAAAACGTCTTCTCGTTGTACAACCCTTGCAACCATGCATTAGAACCAAGATTGTACATTTTAAGTAGTTGCCTCCACTTGTCCTCAAATTCCTCACAAGTTTGTGAATCATATAGAGCACTCTCAATAGAAGTCTTCAACCCAGTGTTGAATTGGGTGTGGGATCCCAATTTTTCTGTCAGCTTTTGCATGATATGCCAGAGACAATATCTATGGCGAGTATTTGGAAATACAGTAGAAATAGCACTCTTCATTGCCCGATCTTGATTTGTTATTATGGCTTTGGGAGCTCGACCATTCATGCACGTTAACCATGCTCGAAACAACCAGACAAACGTACTTGTGTCCTCACTTGAAATCAAGCCAGTCCCTAATAATATCGATTGCCCATGATGGTTTACACCCACAAAGAGAACAAAAGGCATATCGTACCTATTTGTTAGGTACGTCGTATCGAAAGTAATAACATCTCCAAAATACTCATATGCTGCTCGACTGCGTGTATCAGCCCAAAACACATTTTTTACTCTGAACTCATCATTCATATCCATAACAAAAACAAAACCATCATCCATCTCCCTCATTCTATCAAAGTAGTCACTAAATGCTTTGCCACCTCCTTTACCAAGCCTTAAGTGTCCAACTTTGTCTATAAAGTTCCGACAATCAACGTAGTCACTAAATGCTTCGCCGCCTCCTTTATCTACTTGCTTGGCATATTGTTTGTAATAAGGCAGAAGCTCTTTCTCAGTGGCAAACTTCATACTAGATTTTGGTATTTCAACTTGTTCATCCTCATCAGATACATCATTAGTCCCCTCTGACTCTTTAAGTACCTCGGATGTTGTTTCTTTATCCTCTACAAAATGGATGGGATTAGCACTTATATCATATACATTGAGTATGACAATCATTGGGTTTAAAGTGTAATACCGCTATTAATATCATAGCTTTGATCAGTTGCGTGTGATGTACCTCCAACATCCGTTTCACTTTCTGCACTATTAGGCATGGTGGACGAATCACTTACGCTTTGTGTGGTCTCTTCAGATCCTCTGAACGTTTCCGAATTACTCGATGAATGGTAGGACAAAGTTGGTCCAAGAGGTGGCATCGACGGATGCTGCAATTATATAGATGTGTTAGTTCATTGCTAATGCACAGAGAAAAAAAAACTTTAAAAATTCCATCTACTTGGTTAGTCTCTTGAAATCTTTTGAACTCTTCCGGATTACTCGACGAAGGATAGGGTACAGTTGGTCCAAGAGGTGGCATCAATGGATGCTATAATTAGGCACGGTGTTTAGAGTATTTCTAATGCACATAGAAAAAAATTTTCAAAACAAATACCATCTACCTGGCTAGTCTCTTGAAACCTTTTTAACTTCTCTAGATTACTCGACAAAGGGTAGGGTAGAGTTGGTCCAAGAGATGGCACCGACAGATGCTGCAATTATATAGATGTGTTAGTTAATTGCTAATGCACATAGATTTTTTTTTTTTTTAAAAAAAGAAAATTCATCTACCTTGCTAGTCTCTTGAAATCTTCTTAACTCCTCCGGATTACTCGATGGAGGGTAGGGTAGAGTTGGTCCAAGAGGTGGCATCGACGGATGCTGTAATCAAACACGGTGTTAGAGTATTTCTAATGCATGTAGAAAAAAATTAAAAAAATTCCATTTACCTGGCTAGTCTCTTGAGATCTTTTTAACTCTTCCGGATTACTCGATGGAGGGTAGGGTAAAGTTGGTCCAAGAGGTGGTATCAACGAAGGGTAGGGTAGAGTCGGTCCAAGAGGTAGCATCAACTGATGCTGCAATTATATAGATGTGTTAGTTCATTGCTAATGCATACAAAAAAAATTTAGAGAAGAAAACTTTATCTACCTGGCCAGTCTCTTGCAATTTTCTTAACTCCTCAGGATTATTCAACGAATGGTAAGGTAGAGTTGGTCCAAGAGGTGGCATCGATGAATGCTACAATATAGATGTGTTAGTTCATTGCAAATGCACATAGAGTTTTTTTTTTTTTAATTCCATCTACCTGGCTACCCCAAGGGTACGGATATAGATTTGGATATATATTTGGAGGCATCATAAATGGTGGGTAGTATGGATTTACGGGACCGTAATATCCCTATAATACACAGATAAACAATAGATTATTTAAATGGAAATATCATACACCAAGACATACAAATGACTAATGTGTATCATACCTGGATCAATGACATCGATGTAGTAGGCCTGGGTGGCCTTCCATCATCCCCTTTGCCCATCAAGCTATTTAAACTGAGAATTTAGTTTTAGTCAACTCACAATTATTCCATAAAATCACTTCAGCCAACATAAAACTCTGACCAATCATTATGTGTGTTGAAACAAGGCCCTTGTAAAATGGTACTCCCTTCCCTGTGTTAATGCAAATATGCTCTTGAGATTTTGGAGGAGAAGAGGTTAACTACAGAAGCAATATGTCGCATTGACAAATAATATCTGTTTTCACTGCCTTGCTTTCTGTTTTTTCTTCGCAAGATGAGTTCATGTATTAAGAGTAACCAAGGTATACATTCAAGTGAAAGTTTAAAAAACAGGGCCTTGTAAAGACCTATCTGTGGGAAGTTGAAGAAGCTCCCGGATCCCTTCACAACGGTTTAAATATGCAAATAATCTCAAGCTGTGTTTGGTGCAGTACTTCCGTCGAACAGATTATGGACAAAACAAAAAAATAACCAACCTACAGAGAGGCAGGAAACTTGCATACAGAGACCCGCGCGCAACCAACTTGCACACAGAGAGGCAGGCACACAGATATAGATAAAAAAGAAACTGGCACACAGAGATAGATCAAAAAGAAACTTGCACACAGAGAGGCAGGCACACGGGCAACCAACTTACAGTGTAATACCAAGTTCCAAAGCTGTGCCAGAGACCCACGCGTCAGTTAGCCTGTCACTGTTTCAATGCGTTTGTGAGTGAGAGATAGAGACGAGTTTTCCGGTGAAGGAAACCACAGACGCCGTCGGAAGAGGAGATTTGGGGGAGGGCAGAAGAGGGCTAATGACTCGGGCGGGGGAAAGACGAATTCGAAATGAAATTTGCTTCTGTTATTTCTCTTAAAAACGCGTCGTTTAGGTTACATACCGTCTCAAAAGATCGCGCGGTTCGGAATCGGTTTGTAGAACGGATCAAAAAACAGTTCAGGTCGGTTTGCAAGTAATAATATTTAGGAAAAGAGTAATGCTACTCATCATCCCAACTTTCATCATCTTTCCATCATCCTATAATATGTCATTAGATGATTGAAGATTATTTATTATATTTTACTTATAAACCTATCATCTAATGCCACATCTCTAATGCCACATCATGAGATGATAGGAGGATGATGAAAGTTAAGATGATAAATAAATTTTTTCTAAAAAAAAAATATAATTGTAAGCGATTATGCGTACTATTATGCGCACCAATTCAATATGATTGGTCAGAAAGTAGATTTTATTGAAAATAGTACTAATTTGAATTTAAAATATGAAGGCAACAACATTAATACGCAGATTGGTATGCAAACTTATTTGTACATAACAAAACTCTAATATTTATTTTTGAAACAGTTCTTCTAGGTATGGTTCACCAACCCGCGTACCAATTATTAATTTAATATTTTATCAAATCTTATTTTTATTTTTAATAAAAATAAAAAACAATTGAAGAGAAAGAAGACAAGAAAGGCTATCTTCTTCCTTTTTTTTCTACTCGACTTTTGCAGGCCTCTTTATATTGAACTGTACATATTCCATAGAACTACCACAAAGGTTTTTTACAAAGTTCTATTGACACACTTCGTTTGCAAATTACTTGAGACAGAAAATCGCAAGCATACAATTAGAGAGACAAAAGGGAGGGGGTGTATTTCTTTTGTTTTATGGATTTTACAGAAGTTGAACTGCTGCAATGGATGGAATTTTCTCTCACAGTTTCTGTGTAACATACACTCGAATAGTCATCCCCCATGCTGGTCCTCTTATACAATTTTTGACTATTGACTCCTCGATTGCCACAAGTTCAAGCGACCCACCAGCTACTCCAAGATACGGCCTTATTTCTTGGAGTACCTTCTCAATATTTTCCTCATTCAGCTCAAGTCCAGTTTCTTCATCAACTATGGGTTCCACTGCAACTATTTCGAGGATCTTTTCCATCAAACGGCACTCAATACCCATTTTCATTGTCGTAACAGAGCTGTAAACTTTTTCTTTTTGTTTTTTTGTTCTTGAAGACACTTGATGAAGCATAACAAAGAGATAAATGTTGTTTCAGTTATGACCAAAAAATCAAGATGCACCGTTTTACTAAATTTGAATCCACATCAGCCATCGATGCGCTTCGGTGCACAAAAGCACTTGAAAGAATCACTTTTCTTTTTGAAAAATGATATTTGCATTATGTGTTTAGTTCTTTATTCTTTCCATACATATACCACTTTCTAGCATTGTTCTCCCTGATCCATATTCGGGTATCTAAAAAAAATTTGGATCAGCATTCAGGTATCACGATTTATAAAATTTGGAAACAAAAACTATAAATAAATATAAAAACAGAAACTATAAATCAAAATAAAACAAAAAACCATCCAAGAGAGGTGGTCATCGAATTATGATAAATTTTTTCATATGGGTCCTCTGTTTCTTTGAAGAGTGAGGTTCTTCTTTGCTAAGTGCAAAGGTTTGGTCTCTTTCTCAAAGTCTGAAAAGGATGGAAGATGAATTGAGTAGGCTGTGGAAAGGATTCTCTCTCACTGAGAAAGAAAGTACAAAGTTAATACTGTCTGAGGAAGTACTGGCTGAGGCACAAGGTCGAGGAAATGTTTAATGGCTTATGTGGTTGATAAAAAATCTTGTTAATAGGGAAGCTTCTCGATCGACTATGTCGAAAGTGTGGAAACCAGATAGCTGGATCAATTTCAAAGAAGTCAGAGATAACCTTTATCTTCTTGAATTCCAATTGGAAGGAGATAAAGAGAGAGTGAAAATGGGCATTTGGCTTGGCCCATTTCACGACCGCTTCAACTTTCGACAGGTCTACTGCAATTCCTTCTTTTGACACAACATGTCTCAAGAAGGAAATCTCTTGCAACCAGAAATCACACTTCTTGAATTTCGCAAACAATTGCTCATTTCTTAAGATCTGCAACACAACCTTCAAGTGGTCCTCATGGTCTGCTTGGCTTTTGGAGTATATGAGAATGTCGTCGATGAAAACTACAACAAACTGATCGACATACTCCCTGAATACTCTGTTCATCATGCCCATGAAGGCTGCTGGAGCGTTCGTCAAACCGAATGGCATGACTAAAAACTCATAGTGTCCATAGCGTGTTCTAAATGCCGTCTTCGAAATATCTCCCGGCTTGATCTTAAGTTGGTGGTAACCCGATCGCAGATCAATCTTGGAGAAAACTTGGGCCCCCTGCAACTGGTCAAAAAGATCATCAATCCTGGGTAGTGGGTACTTGTTTTTAATAGTCACCCGGTTCAATTCTCTGTAGTCAATACAAAGTCGCATAGAACCATCCTTCTTTTTCACAAACAGGACCGGTGCGCCCCATGGTGACACGCTAGGGCGAATATAACCCTTTTCCAACAATGGACCGGTGCGCCCCATTGTAATTGCTCTTTAAGCTCCTTCAACTCGACTGGAGCCATCCGATATGGTGCCTTTGATATAGGTGTCGTTCCTGGTAGGATATCGATTGAAAAGTTAACCTCTCGATCCGGAGGCAACCCTGGAAGGTCCTCTGGAAACACATCCGGAAATTCCCTGACTATAGGGATATCTTCAAGCTTAGGTCCCTCTGTAGGTGGTACTACTAGACTAACAAGAAATCCTGACCCTCCTTGTCTTAGTAATTTAGTTGCTTGTAAGGCCGATATTAATAGAGGTAGGGCAATTCCTCTCCCTGAACAAAAACTGAATTCCTCTTCGCCCGGGGGTTTGAAAACCACTTCCTTTTTAAAACAATCCACACAAGCGTGGTTTCGAGACAACCAATCCATTCCCAAGATTACGTCAAATCCCAGCATCTCAAAAATCACTAGGTCTGCTGGAAGGTGTCTCCCATTAATTTTTATAGGACAATTCCTAAGCACAGTATCACAAATTATATGTTCACCAGTAGGTGTTGCAACAGACAATGAACAGTCAAGACTCTCTGGTACTCTTTCATTCCAACAAGTAAAGGTACGTGCTATAAAAGAGTGTGTGGCACCCGAGTCGAATAAAATGGTAGCATAACGGGAGAATAATAGAATGGTACCTGTAACCACATCATTAGCTGTCTAAGCGTCCCCTGGGGTAAGGGCAAACACTCTAGCTGGTGCAGTAGTCCTCTGACCATTCTTTGCAGCTGGAGGCGGCGCGTTCCTTGGGCAGTCTCGGACCATATGGTTTGGTTGCCCACATTTGAAGCAGGCATTCTGGCCTACTAGGCAGTCTCCCTGATGCCTCTTCCCGCAGTTCTGGTAGACTGGATTCGTCGCAACGTTCTGAGGTAACCGTGGCTGGTAGCTGAGAGTAGGCTTCTTGTTTCTATTGGGCTCAGGTAGAGATTGTTGGCGCTTCCTTTGATTGAAAAGTTTTGTATTTGTCCTCATGTCTTCTTCAATCAGGGTAGCTCGCGTGACCAAGTCGGTGAAATTACGGATCCTCAAGGGTATCAAACGACTACGAATCCTCGGTTGCAAGCCCCTTTCAAATTTTTCACATTTCTTTTCCTCGTCTGGAACTAGATAACTTGCAAACCGCGATAATGCTACAAATGTTGCGGTATAACGTTCCACCGTCATGGTTCCTTGTACTAGGTCGAGAAACTGCCTAGCTTTTGCTTCACAGAGTGCTGGGGAAAAATATCGATCTAGAAATGCCCGTTTGAAACGGTCCCAAGTGATGGATACCCCATCATTAAGTTCAAGCAGTAGAAGTTCCCTTGTGGAGGTCCACCATTCATCAGCTTCATCTGCCAGCATATAAGTGGCATACTCCACTTTTTGTTCATCCGTACAAAACAGAGCCCTGAAAATCTTCTCAATTCTTTTGATCCAGCTTTCTACATCAAGTGCTTCTGCTCTACCGTCAAAAGTCGGAGGATGCTGCTGTGTAAACTGGTTTAGGGTACAACCGCTCCTGGGATTCTTGGCTACCAAGCCTTCTTCGTCAACAAAATACCGGAGAAGTCTGGTAGCAGCAGCAGCTAACACTTCAGGTTCATTTGGTGGAGGTTCCGAGGAACCTTCAGGGTGCACGTTACGTCTAGCCGGTGCCATTATCTAACAATACCGATCAATCAATAAGCAAGTAATAATTCAATCATTCAATCAAGCAAAACAAAATACTAAACATCAATCATGATAGGAAATAACTTCTTCGAGCTGGCCAGGAGTCATCCTAGGTATTTTCTATACTAGAATCATATCTTCTAAAAGTCTACAGAATCTCTCGACCTGGTCTCTGATACCAATTTGTAACACCCATTCCCGTAGGATAGAGATATTACCAACATTTAGAACATAATGCCCGGTAAAGAGATTCATATCCTGAAATACCTCATTTATTGAATTTATTCAAAACATTAAAACTGAATTGAACATGATTGTTTTGGAAACTGAACGAAATACAAAAGATCATAAACTAATCCTATGAATGACATAAAAGAAATCTAATTTTGATGATATAATCACTTATTCAATCCTAAGTCTTGGTATTAGATCTATTCCTGGCCATCTAGCTCTTCATCATCATAGACATCATCTGCGAGAATCAGACATGGAAGAAAACAAGAAGACACACAAAATAATGAGTTGAATACTCAGTAAGTAGTACATCATATCGTAAAATATAGTCATTGCAACATACATTTTATTTCTATGATACCCTTCATACACACATACAGCTTCATGAATTTACAATTATACACGTAGCATGACTTTCTGAAAGATTTTACATATCTATATCATCACAAACTTTTCATAGCATACATCTTTGTTATTAATGTAAGCGGAAGCATATATAATCAACACATGAAATTGTGAATGCATAATATCTTGGTTATCTTGTCTTAACATGAAGTGAAACACGCTTGTATCCTTGTTTTCACTTATCTGACATAACATGGAGTGAAACACGCTTGAATCCGTGTTTCACTTAACTTGCATAACATGAGTAAAACACGCTTGAATCCGTGTTTCACTGAACTTGCATAACATGGAGCGAAACACGCTTGAGTCCGTGTTTCACTAAACTTGCATGACATGAAATGAAACGCGCTTGAGTCCGCATTTCACTTAACTTGAATATCATGGAGTGAAACATGCTTGAGTCCGTGTTTCACTTAACTTGCATAACATGGAGTGAAATACGCTTGGGTCCGTGTTTCACTTGTGGTTAACCACGCTTGAGTCCGTGGCACCATATCATTTTTATCTTTCTTAATGTATGAAATTTTATTAGACTTCATGAACCTTTCTAACATGGCGTAATCTTATACATGGCATAGTATAACATGACATGGCATGACATATTCTTGTACATGGCATATTCTTGTACATGGCATAGCATAATATGATATAGCATGGCATGTTCTTGTACATGGCATAGATATAACATGGCATGACATATTCCTATACATGGCATAATCTTGTACATGGTACGACATAATACGATACATGATCTAATTACTATATAGACATGGCATATACAATCTAAACATTTCATGAACATGGTTTGCATAATCTGACAATTCTATTATATGGCATACTTGACTTTGAACTACTAAATGAACATCTCATGGCTTTCATATGATTTTAGTAACATTCAATCATTCAAACGACACTTTCATTCATTCAAGTATAATCTCATTTTTTCATCAACGATCAAGAAGGAAATTAACCTGGACTTGCCTCTTAGCGTAGCGTAGTTAATAATCATAAGCACATCATATTTATTCCTAATAATAGTATTCACAGAACGCATGCATTATATGATCATACTATTTACCTCTTAGCGCTGCTTCCTGGTTTCCAACTTGTAGCGTGTTACCTAAACGAGATTCTAGACGTTAATAACTTCCTAGCAAAACGTGTCGTAATACTCTACGTAATTAAATACGTATAAGGAATTTAACCACTAATAGACTCCAACAAACGCTTTGAAATCCTTTAAAAATCTTTTATAAAAATTGAGTCTAAATGCTGATAATTATTCAAGTAGATGAAGCCCATGTAAAAGTAATGTATTTCTGAAAATATACTAGCCTTCTTTAAAATTGTAAACCAGTTTCTGTCGACCCAGAGATTAACCACTTAAAGAAAATACTATCTGACTGACTTAAGGCCCCAAGAAGTAGAGGCTCAGGAGATTACACCCTCACGGGTCAAAAGGGCATGCATGGAATTACAGAATTAATGGAGGGCTTTTTGGGAAACTGAAGCACACGGAATAAAACAAGAAGAAAGAAAGAAAAAGAAAGAAGAAAGAAAGAAAAAGAAAGAAGAAAGAAAAGAAAAGAGAAAGAAAAAGAAAATAAAATAAAAAGAAGAAGAATTAAAACAAAGGCTTACGGGAGAGAGAGTTGTGCGATGCTCACCGAGGGAGAGCAGAGTGCGTCAGCAGCTCTAGGTGGCTAGAAGCGACTGGCGACGTGACTGGGGGGTTCCCTACGGTGGTGTGAAATCGAGAGAGGGAGAGAGAGAGAAACATTGAGAGTTTAGAGAGAGATGGGTTTGAAACTCAAACAACCGAAAGGGAGGAAGGTGGCGCGCGGCGGCAGGGCTTACCTGAGGGGGTGGGTTCAACGGGATTGAGTTGGCCGGCGTTTTCTGGCGCCGTGGGTAGGGCTTCGACGTCCCAGGGTGGTCGACGATGGTTGGGCAGAGGTATGGTTTATGCGGAAATGTTGTTTCTCTTGATTTATCAACGTGTGAATTACAGAGGCTTGAGAGTCTTTTATAGGCGATGGGAGGAAGCAACGTGAACACTTAGAGATTGGTTGAAATTTAAAATTGCCTAGACTTTAGGAACCTATTCTCACATGGATACCGTTTCTGAGAGAGTTTGAAAAGTTTGACTTGGAGTTGCTCACACACTCTGGAAACCGAAACTAGTACGGGGACTAAGTGGATAGAATATACGAAGGTTTTAAGGGAAATGAGTCACTAATTTAATCTATTTGTTAGTACAAAGTCAAAATAAATGATAAATAAATAAACAAAATAAATGAATATGAAGACAATAAAATACTAATAAATAAATAGATAAAATACTAATTTTAAGCCCTAAATTTAGACCCATATGTTACATATTCTATGGTCTTGGGGCCTTGAGGGTGGAAGTCCTTTCGGAATGTCAAACACCTGTGCAAATTGTGAAATCAGATTCTGCACTTTCTCTCCTCCCCCCGAGGGCTTCCCCACACTGGTTTCAGTAACCAGCTGCAAAAACAACCATTTTCCCCTTTGCATGGATGTAAACATGGCCTTTCCCCCATTTGCCATGGTTAGGCCTTCTAACTTCAATCCCAATAGCTTCACATTCTTCCCAAAATACACAAACTTCATATACAGTTCATGGAAATCCTAAACAATAGGCCCAAGTGTCTCTAACCAATCCACCCCAAGAACTACATCGCAACCACCAAGGGATAAAACATAAAAAGAGGGTTGAAATGATATACCTTGCACCATTTGCCCATTAGCAACTTTGACAGCAAGTTTTTTACCATCTTGGCTGTTTGAGCAATAGAGAAGTCCACAAAACTGTGTGTTGACCTGGATTCGACCAAAATAACCACTTGTGTGCTCCCCATCCACCCCATGAGTCGTATAGTCTTAGAACTAGGGGTTCTCATAATTGAATTTAAGGAAATCTCTGGTTCAACCACAATCCCTTTCTGTTTTAAGTCCCCTTCAATAGGTAATTCAGAAACCATAGCGATTCCCTCTTCACCTTCCTCCATCGCCTCCAACTCCTCAACTCCTTGTAGAAGGTATACCTTAGGGTTTTTGCAATTGTGGTTGGGGTTCCATTTTTCATCGCAATGATAGCACAGTCCTTTTTTACGCTTCTCATCCCACACCGTAGAGAAATGTTTTTTGATAGGAGGGTTGTATTTCTGGTTGTTATTCCCACTAGCACCACTATTCCCATAAGAAGTATAAGTGTTACTGAAACTAAACTGCCCCTTCTCACCCGAGAACTTCATTGGCTTCTTAGCACTATTAAGGTATTCTTCTTGAATTCGTGCTAATCCAAATGCTGTCGTTAAATTGTGTGGGTTAAACATGCGAAGAGCTAACTGTATCTCATCCTTTAAGCCGCTTAGAAAGCAACTTAGCTTATGGTGTTCTGATAGGCCCCTCACTCTATTTGACAGCACCTCAAAGCTGGCCTTATAAGTTGCCACCATAGTGACTTACTTCAACCTAGTTAAGGTCTCCATAGGGTCGTCATATGTGGTTGGTCCAAAACGAACCAACATAGCCTACACCAAAGTCTCCCAACTCACAAACTGCTGTGTCTAAGGCCTCTTGATACCATACGAAGGCATCCCCCTCCATGTGATATGAGGCTAACAGTAGCTTTTGTGCAGGGGTGGCTTGATGGTATTTGAAGTATGGGGAAGCTTTAAAAATCCATGCGGATGGGTTTTCTCCAGTAAAGTGAGGAAAGTCTAAACGAATACCTCTTAAGTTTGGCCCCCCTTTGGTCATGTTCCCCTGACGAGCAAACCAAGGTTCTCCTGATGAGCAACCAAGGTTCGAACCATTTCAGTGAGCTAGTCCAGCCTCTCATCGATGGTGTTGAAGTGTGTTTGGGTTTCTTGATGGTTCTCCTCTAAGGCATCGATCTGTTGTTGCATGTGTTTGGACCTAGTAGCGTCAGCCATGGTAAGGCTTATTGGTTTCTGGTATGGCTATGTATGGTTTTTCTGGTTTGTATGGTCTGGAAGCTGTTTGTGGTATAGTTTATGGGATGAGATTTTTGGGTTGCTGGGATGGTGTTTGGCTGTATGTATGATTGTAATTTCTGGGAATGCAATTTGTATGGTCTAAGTGGTTAGGAAGCTGTTTGTGGGGATGAGATTTCTAGGTTGCAGCGAAGGTGCTTGGCTGTATGAATGGAGCTCTGGTATGTAGGAATGGATGTAATATTTGGTAGGATCGTCTGGTATATGATACCAATTGTTAGGACCTTTGTAATGTCCACTGTGACTTACGGTAATGTAATAGAAATGAGTAGAACAAATGGTTGTTGCGATGCACCAAGGAACAGATTGCACAACGGATGTTTGATGAAATGGAGCAGAGGCAATCAATGTGGAGAATTCATTCATTCAAGGATAGAAGGTCTACGTTGGAACCATTCGAGGTGTTCCTTCCTCTTGCTAACACTTTCTGCTATATACAAGAACTATGGCCTTTTGCCATGAATTTTTTTTCCAAGACTCACGGTCGTGGCAAATAATTACCGAATCACACGAAAATCGTTCGTGGAAAATAAAACAAGCTTTTTTCCCACAAAATATTGTCGACAAGTAAAACTTTGTGGGGAAAAGATGTTTTTACGGTGAAAAATGATTTATTTGGCAAATTTTTATCGCCGCAAATAGTTTGGTCAGAAATTTTATCCGTTCGTGGGTTATTAGCTTGTTGCGACGAAGTTATCGACTTTTTGTGGCGACATTTTGTCACTGCAAATAAACTTACCTTAATTAATTATTCTATTATGGGTTATTTGGTTTTCGCAGTGATATTATCTTATGTTGCGGTGACTACAACATGTAAAAATTAATACCCTTGTATTCCCATTTTCCCTTTCTTCCCTCATCCTTCCCACCCCGCGTCGCTCTCGTCTCTCTCTCTCCCGACGATTGCAAGCCGCGACCTCACTTTCTCTCCCTGCTACTACGAGCCTCTCCCCTCTGCCGCGAGACCTCACCCAGTCACCTAGAGCAAGTCCCCCCCCCCCAATCGCGACCTCACCCAGTTTGCCGCCCTTCCCCAACCACCTCCGCCTGTCGCAATCCAGTAGACGCACTAGGTCGACACGGTGAGCCTCTCTCTCCTCTCCCTTCCTCTTCTCTCTGTGTAATTTTTTATGATATGATCGTGTAATTTGTGAATCTGTGTAATGTGAATCTATGAAATTTGTGTTGATTCTATTGTGTAATGTGTAATCTGTGTAATTTGTGAATCAGTATACATGACAATTTGATAGACTGGATTAGAGAAAATTCTATAAAAAAAAAAAAACTCAATTTAAAAAAGACCTTTATCTAAATATAAATATCTAACCAGGCTAACACCCATGACAATTTTGCAAAAGTCATAGTGCCAAAAGACATAGTGCTCAACTGCTACTTGCAATGAGAAAGCTTGGGTTATGAAGTAACCGTGTATTATCTATCCTCCTTGTATTAGCATTGTGCACAAATGAGGAACCTCGAGTACTCTTCTAGAGCTGGATTTTATTCATATTCCTTGCATACTTGCGAGAGATCCGAAGTTGGAGATATGCATTTCTGAGCTTTTTGAGTGAAGATGACAATGGCGTTTTACATTGGTAAATTTAAATGTTAATTTCAGTTTAATCTGTAGTTAGAATTGTATAGATTTCATCCCAAAGTTTGGGTGATTTTTTAATTTATTTTTCACGATCTAGTTCAAAACATCTACGTTATATCAGTTGAGCATGCATTAAATATTGTCTTGAAAAGGACCTATAAAAAGCGTAAGAATCACAGCCATTAAAAAATTAAGAACCTCCCTATCAAAAAAAAAAATTGCAGAACCTCACTTGGGGAACAAAACTATATACATAAAAGCACTGGAAGCTTTTGAGAAGGATTAATTTTACTTGCATCATTAGACTAATGGCAACCCTGATTTCTTGTTTGACCAAACTATTATCAGATGAAAACAGACATGAGCCATAATATGACTTGGTTGTGTAAAATCTGTCTATGAAGAGGATGATACATGGTTGTGTAAAATCTTTCTATGAAGAGGATGATATATGGTTGTGTAAAACATATTTCCATAAATTTCGAAGACTGAAATCCTGCATTTGTTTCTGATTGAAAGGTTATATACTAGGGAAGGACTGAGTCTCATATTATTGTCAGTTTTGTGATGCTTTGTTTCTACACGTTTCTCCTAAAGACAGATCCTTAAACCATTTTGCTTGTACCAGACCCTAAACCATTTTGCTGCATTTGCCCATTCCTCTTCCAACCTTTACCGCACAACTCTCATACTCTTTCTACAATAGAATCGTAGGATACAATACAACAATTATAGACAAGATCACATGTATCCTACCAAATTTTAAAATGGATTGGTGTCATAATGCAAGGTTTTCAATTTTAGTATACTCCATGTTAGATTGCTATGGGGGTTTATCTTTATACTTGGACCACCAACCAGATGAGCGGGAGTGGTTTGGATTCAGAAATGAGTTGAGATGGTTTGTGAATAGTAGAATAAAAGTTGAATTGTTTATTATATTTTGTGAGAGAATTTAAGAAAGTTGTTTTGAGATTTGAAAAAATTGAATTGTTTATTATATTTTGTGTAGGAATTTGAAAAAGTTGTAATGATGAGATAATATGAGTTGAGATGAGTTGAGGTGAGTTTTGAATTCAAACGAGGCCTAATGTGTCTTAGGGACCAGTTCACTTACCTAGTTATCTTTGCGGATGATTCAGAACAATGGCATTATTTTTTTATTTCTTTTGGGTGGCTATTGTTTAGAGCCCACCATCAGTCTGAACTGGGAAATGTACATAGGATCTAGGATATGAGCATTATAATACTAGAATGAAACCTGGCATGTGTGATAGATGACTTTGAGAAGCTTATTACCTGGCAATTTGATATCAGACCAGTTTATTTCTAGCAGCAATCCATAATCCTCTCTTTCTACCACCAAATTTGAATACGTAAAGTTTAACCAGCAATGCCTTAATTAACATCCACTGTTTTTTCATTAACATCCATTTTAAAAATAATATTCCATTCAACCCTTAATTTTTTAATCCCCAAACCACCATGATCCAATTGTTGACAAACCTTCTTTCCACTAACCAAATGAAACTCTTTTTCCTCACCTTTGCACCCCATAAGAAGTTCTGAAATAAACTCCCAACTCTCTTTTAAACCCTTGCCAAAGGAGGAAGATAAGCCTGATTGCCTTTTGGGGAATGCTCATCAGTTACATTGACTCTTGTCTGCATAAAAAAAAAAAATGTGGGATTTCATGTCCCTTATTCTCATGTCTGAAGAATAAATAAAAAAAAAAACTCCTCCTGCGGTTCTACATTTTATATCTTCCTTTTTACCAACACGTACATTACTGGGGGAGTATGCAAAGCATGTTTTCACACAACATCTTTTTTAAGTCCTAAAAATACTACCTAGGTAAAACTACTGAGCATAAATCACACAGAGCATACCTTCCTTATTACCAATACGCACAATACCTGCAATAATCTTATAATTAGTGGATAAGCTTTAAAATGAATTAAGTTTAAATTACCACCCTCAATGGGACTCTCGTTGTCATAGCATCCACCACTAGTATTATATGTTTAATATATGACTCAGCTGTTCATATTAAGGGTGTTCAACCGGACCGATTTTTTTTCGGATTCGGTTTGAAACTCAGAATTCTGGGTGCATCCGGGCGGTTATCCGCTCGGATTACACCCGGGCGGTTTAAAAATTTCAGATCCGGTTATGTGACCCGGTTATCCGTAACTGGGTCATTTAAAAGGAAAAAAAACCCGCCCTTTTCTCGTCTTCAGTCGAAATTATCTTCGACACTTCGGGTTTGCTTTCTCGAATCGTTAGGGTTTGCGCTTTCTCGTCTTTTTCAATCCACCGTCTCTCTCGGTCTCGAATCCGCCTTCTCTCTCACTTAGGGTTTGCAACTTCTTCGTCTTCTCCAATCCCTTCTGGCCTTCTCTCTCAAGGCTCTGTTATCTCTCGCCCCTTTCTCGTCTTCAGAAACTTCGAAGTGCTTTGCGCATTTGGGTGAGACACGCGGAGGCTACCATCCATATTCTCTCTCTCTCTAAGCTCTTAAGGTATTTTCCTTTGCTCTGTAAGCTTATTTCGATACTTTATTAGTGGATTTTTTCCTTTGCTCTGTTTTTCACATGGGATTTAGTTTTCTTGCCGTTACAGTGGGTTTATGGCATTATGCCTTTATTTCCGTCTGCTTTTGGTATAACGTAAGGAATGTTTTAGTACTACTAGCTTGTGCATATATATATATATATATATCTACTCTCTTTTGTACCAAAATACTTGGGTGATGGCCCAAAATTAGTGAGGGAACTCTTCAGAGTAGCTGATGACCTCATACCTTCAATTGTTTTCATTGATGAAATTGATGCAGTCGGTACAAAGAGGTGAGGTAGTGAACTTTTAATCTGACATTTTTGTTTTATTGAATATTAAAACCTTGTATTTCTGGACTGCAGATACACACATCAAGGATGACATTGGCTGATGATGTCAACTTAGAGGAATTTGTTCAAGGTTAGTCATCACCTCAAAGCGAATGGTGTAATGATTGTTGAAATAATTAAAGTTAAACTGGTTGTTTGGGATGGGATTACCTTCTTTGTGCACTATATATAAAAGATTACTTCTTACCTTCAATTCCCTCCTCAATATTCTCTAGTGCATGTATATGACTTGAAGCCTCCCTGTTTTTCAACAGCTTTTTGTCATTGGACTTCTTTTTCTTGTTCTTCTTTCAAGATCCACAGCAGAAGCAGCACCATTTTGGCCAACAATTACATGTCTTCCCAGGAGGTTTCTTCTTGATTGGGGCATCATATCCATAGAGTGCCAGCCTACTGAAGACACACCCAGTTCCAAACTTTTTAATGTTCCAGAATGGATCAAGGGAATAGATAGCCGCTAGTATGTTTTCCATCTGAACTACTGCAAAACGTTTGCATGAGATCTGGATCCATTTATGAGTTTTTTTATTTGGGACTCAGAAGCATATTCGTTTATCTATAATATAATTTTCAAAGCATGACCTTTTCTTCTGTTGAGTCAAGTCATCCATTTTTCTGTTATATAACCAAAAATTTTGTAATTTAAGTTTAAAATAATTTGAAATGTTGTGTCAACAAATATGTAACGTTTTATACATCTAAATTCATATGCATGAAATCTTACTCTAGATGGGGTTTCTTCGCTTGACCTCTTTAGGTGTTATTCTTAGAACATTTGTTGTGAAATAGGTGAAATAATCCCATTTTGCAGGCAGCTTCATTTGTATCTTCATCCATGTGGTGCCACCAAGAAATAGTTTCAATTTTCATTACATTATTCAAATTTTCTTGATTTGTCTCTGGTAAGATCATATGCCATTAAACCATTGATGTCTGTTCACAAGACTTGATACATCATTCATTAGCTCAATTTAAGAAATTTTATATTTAATGGGTTGAACCTTCACCCTAATTGATGCCATATTCCTGTGGTTTCCATTCCAGATTGCTATCAGCATTGATGCCATATTCAAGATGTGAAGACTAATGCATTTTGATCTTTGTAAATTTATGTTTTGCATTGTGATGTAACAACAATATTATTTTTTTTGCATTTTTATCTATTTTGTTTGTTAATTGATTTTTTTTTTATAAAAATCTTTTAAAAAGTGTTTAAATTATCTTTTTAAAACAATATGGGCAATTTAAGCATATCATAATTTTTTTAAAAAAAACAAGTGCTATACAATCATTTTTTTAAGTTTTAAAGTACTTAAAAAAAATAAATAAAATAAAAACCGGATTTATCCGGTTATAACCCGGATTAAATCCGGTTATAATCCGAATCCGAATTAAATCCGGATATTCGGTTATCTGCCCGGATTAAATCTGGATTAATCTAGGCGGATAACCGCCCCGATTTTAGTATCCGGATCCGGTTATGGCTGGATATCCGGATCCGGATCCGACTGAACACCCCTAGTTCATATCACAATTCGAGTGAGAAAAAAGGGATCAGCAGTGAATTCTAACTCATAAAATTAAAACAATTTTATACAAATATTTAATCCACTAGAGTGTTTGTTGCATTGTGATACATGATATGTCTTCTTTAGGTCTATGTACTTTTTAAGCTATATTAGTCATTTATCCACTTCAGACATTAGACTTACAATTGAGCTAATTAACTTTATATAAAGAAAATGTTGTAAACTATAATATTATCCCACCATTATCATATTTATTAATGTGATCATGGTGTTTAATAACTTTCAAATGATTAATTAATCCTTTTTTTTTTAAGTGAAAATCTAATTAAATGCTGACTTATCAGCCAAGGTGAGATTATTGTGAGATAAATATATATATATATATATATATATATATAGGTGTAATACTTTCTAGCTATGAAATACTTAATAAATAATTTTTTTGTGAAAATTATCCTCCAAACGTATTATAATAACAGATGGTTGTCCAGTTTTTGATGCTTGTGTAGATTGTTCTTTCCCTCTATTGAAAATCATACTTAGCCATTATCTAACGAAATAGCTATCTCAACCAAATTTCTGTGTTTATTTTCCATCAATATCATTATATTTCTTGTTCTACTGCAACCCTTTCTCAATTGGATTTTCCATCTTAAAACTTTAGTATTCCAAATCAATACCATAGGACGGATGGAGCTGCCCCATTTCATCTCTAAACAAGACAACTGTTGAATTTGTTGTTTCCCTTCAGATTTGTCATCCACCATGTCCTCGCCATTGTGTATAAAATTTGTAGTTTAACCTTGTTTCCTTGTGTCATATGTTGTTGTTTTGGTACACAAACTTCTATTAAATTGTACCCATAATAGTTATCACTTATAAAACATTTTGTAAGAAAGGAAAAGCGTGCAAAAGACAAATGTGCAAGGCCATCTCAAATACTCCATGTTTACATCATAATTCATGAACCATTGACTAACTTCGCCAGAAGCTACAACTACTAAGTTGGGCATATCATCAAGAGACAATTATTTGCCTTCTCTATTCTGAAACAGCTTTTCACTTAATTTCATGAAAAACCATTAATTTAACCCTTACTAACTTGAACAATTACCAGATGGATAAGGTTTGGATGCATATTGAAGATAGATTGCAAGACAAGAAATACGCTGAAGGCGTTAAACAATTCATAGATATGGCAAAGGCGCATGCACCTGGGAGAGACTGCATTAGGTATCCATGTAGGAGATGTCGAAATAGAAGTTTCCATCCTCCTACTGTGGTTAAGGATCATTTGTTCATCGTAGGAATAGATACAACTTATACGGAATGGATTTTCCATGGTGAGAAGGAAACTTTGCTAGACGCGACATTTTCAAACGAAGAAGGTGATGGTGTGAATAACTACAATGACTATATTGATGATGTCGACGAGATTCTGGTACACCATCTGCTAATGCAGACGCTGGTCACGAAGGTCACACCTCTAATGCTCCAATCAACCTTAACTTTGAAGAGTTGCTTGACTACGCAAAACGTCCACTTTATCCAACATGTGATAAGTTCTCAAAGCTGTCATTGATAGTCAAGTTGCTACACATAAAGACAGTTGGTGGTTGGACTGTGAAGTCATTCGACATTGTTATAAAGCTTTTGCAAGCTGCATTTCCTGATGCATTGTTCCCAGCCTCATATAACGATGCTCGCTGCTTACAGCGTGGGTTGGGCTTTACGTACAAGAAGATACATGTATGCCCAAATGATCGTACCTTATTTTGGAAGGATAATGTTGAGAAAGATGAGTGCCCTAAATGTAATGCATCTAGGTGGGTATCAAGTATAACATACCCACAAAGGATTCCCCAAAAAGTCCTCCGATATTTCCTTTTGAAGCCACGGTTGCAAAGGTTGTTTAAGTAAAAAACGACTGCCCAAGCCATGAGATGGCGTGTAGAAGATCTTGTTGACGATCCAAGCTACATGAGACATCCGGCAGATTCTAAGGTGTGCAAAGACTTTGACAACAAACATGGTTGGTTTGCCGCAAATCCACGTAATATCAGACTTGGTCTAGCGAGTGATGTGTTCAACCCATTCAATAACATGAGCAAACCCTACAGCATATGGCCAGTGCTACTTGTCCCTTACAACTTGCCCCCTTGGTTATGCATGAAATATCCATATTTTATGATGTTGTTGTTAATCCTTGGACCTAAGGCACCGAGAAATGATATTGACGTGTTCATGTGTCCACTAATCGATGAGTTGAAGGAATTATGTCATGAGGGAATTCGTACATATGATGTACACAAAAGACAAATGTTTTCATTGCATGCAATGTTATTTTGGACTATCAATGCTTCCTCGCATATGGCAATCTTTCAGGTTGGAGTACAAAGAGGAAGATGACATGCCCTACATGTAAGGCTGAAATAGATTCGTTGTGGCTGGTTTATGGCCGTAAACATTGTGGCTGGTTGGCTTCAGATTACTGTTGGAGACGGAAAAAAAATGCTTTTAATGGTAAGGAAGACCATTGTCTCCAACCAGAAATCATCACAGGACAAACATTAATGGATCAATTACATGAGGTCTCAAATGTGCAACTGGGTAAATCTACAAAGAAGAGGAAACGTACGCCCACTAAACTTCATTGGACGAAAAAAAATATATTCTTTGAGCTTCCTTACTGGTTAGACTTGGGATTGAGACATAACTTGGACGTCATGCATATTGAGAAAAACATATGTGATAACGTGCTGGGAACCTTGATGAATATTGAAGGCAAAAGTAAGGATATCGCCAATGCGCAAAGGGATTTGGAAAATCTTGGCCTAAGGAAAGATTTGCATCTACAGCATGATGGTAATCATACGTCTATGAGTCTTGCAGCTTACATGTTAAATGTAACTGAGCGAATGAGTTTTTGTGCGTGGTTGTCAGAAGTCAAATTCCCTGATGGTTTTACCTCAAATATTGCCCGGTGTGTCAACGTTAAGGAAGGAAAAATCATGGGAATGAAGAGTCATGATTGTCATATCTTTATGTAGACATTGTTGCCAGTTGTGATTGGTGGGTACTTATGATTTGATGTACGTCGAGCTTTGTCTGAGTTAAGTTCGTTTTTCAAAAAATTATGTTCACGAACACTACATAAAATGACATTGGAACGACTTCAAGCTAATATCCCCATAATTCTTTGTAACTGGAAATGATATTCCTACCTGCATTTTTTGATATCATGGTGCACCTTGCTATTCACCTGCCAGAAGAGGCATTACTAGCCGTCCCTGTGATGTACAGGTGGGTGTACCCTTTCGAGAGGTATATGGGTAAGTTCAAGAGGTACGCTCGCAATAGAGTAAGACTAGAAGGCTCAAATGCTGAGGCATTTGTTCATGTCGAGTGCCTGACATTTTGCTCTATGTACCTTAATGATATCAAGACTAGACACAATCGAGAGGAACGCAACAGTGATGTTCAACATGTCTCCCCACAGCCACGTTTATCCGTTTACTCCCAAAAGGTTCGCCCGTTATGGGGAGCAATCTTAAAAAAAATGTCCAACACACTGTTGGCCAAGGCCGAGTGGTATGTACTTACAATTGCACAGAGATTGAGCACTATATAGAGTAAGTGCATCGTCAAGTATTTTGTTAGCAATTCATTTTGTTATATTGCAAGTGGATCACCTATTAACACATGTATTCCTGAAGTGAACACTATAACAAGATCAATGAAGAGGACCCGAGTAACATCAAGCGCAGACACCAAAGTCAATTTCCAACCTGGTTCAGATCGTGGATAAGTTTGTATATTGCCCTTCCTATACGTACATATCCCTCTATTTTTTATTATAATTAGTAATTGTGTTATCTTTTGTGAAATATCCATGTTAGATTGCCGAGTTGCATGCAATGACTCCCCCTGAGGTGACTGATGACTTATATGCATTAGCATGTGGTCCAGATCCAATAGTCACGTCATATTATGGTTGTATAATGAATGAAATTTGGTTTCACACGAAAGAGCTTGAAAGTCCTCACCGCACCAAAAATAGCGAGCTTGTTGTTCATGGCAACCATCAAGATTTGGCCGTTGACTTCTACGGTGTGTTGGAAGATATTATAGAATTATGCTACATGGGTTGGCGTAAGGTATACTTGTTTAAATGTCATTGGTGGGACATTGGCGACACGAGAAGGGGGATATATGTTGGGAATCACTTCAAGAGTGTGAGCACTTCTAGGCAATGGTACAAAGTTGAGCCATTTGCCTTAGCATGCCAAGCGTTGCCAGTGTTTTACCTAAAGGACCCGAGTTTGGGGGGAAGTTGGCAAGCTGTACACAAGATAACAAATAGGAATGTTTACAACATTCACCAAAAGACCTCAGAGGAACATGAGGATGATGATGATGAATTCTCTGATGTTGCTGCAGAAGACGATGACGACACTTATCTTAGTAGCTATGGTTTAGTTGATGAAACTAACCCAGCCATGGTCAATCCACTGACCCGAGTCGATGAAGAGCACTTGCCCATTAATCCATCAACCATTGCACGAGAGGTGCCATCCAAAGAAAGTGACGATGAGGTCTTCATTGATGATGACCTAGAGTATAACGAAGATTTGAGGATGGAGAACGTAGATGATGGGGAGGATGGTGATAGTGAAGCAACACGTCATTTTGATGATTATGCAGATGATGATGATGGTATATCTTATCGTATATGTTCATTATGAGTTCTCTAATTATATATAATGTTTATCTCATCCACAAAGCTATTTAGTTAAAAAAACATAGCTTCCATTTTGCATCGACCATACATGCAAACTGAAAATGTGGATTTGACAGATAGACAAACTAATTTTTTAATAGAAATGTATATTCCTACATGCATTTCCATTAATTAATGTTTAGTCATGGATTATATAGCTCTCTAACTTGGTGCAAATTAATTATATTTGCAGAAAGCTCGTGTTAGTTGCTTTGACGGACTCGACGAATCTGGATGAGCCACTCATCGATGTTGACTTTAGACTTTAGCATCCACAGCTACAATCCTTGTCATGTCTAGTGCTTCCCCATTATGCTGTAAATTTACAATCATGTGGCCTGGATTTTAGTGTTTCCACATGCTTCATAGAACTGACACCAAAACTGCATTCACCCATATTTTTTTACATGTGCCTGTGGAATATATTTGTGTTCATGTTGCCCAGCATGCTTAGAGTTTCTAATGACTTACCCAATATATAACATTAGAAGAAAGATCACAGTTGGTGAGCAGATTTGGCTAGCTTGGGGGGAGTATAAAGTGATGATTGAGTCATGATAAAGTTACTTGTGACAACCTCAATGGATGTGAGAAATCTGCCAAAATTAAAGTGATGATTTACTTGTCACAACCTCAATGGATGTGAGAAATTTGCCAAAATTAAAGTGATGATTGGGTCATGATAAAATTACTTGTGACAACCTCAAAGTGTTGAATCTACTAGTATTCTTCATCTTTTGCCTTGTTATCATGCGCAAACAATGATGATATGCACTGAAAATATCATAAGCAGTAGTAAAAATGGGTGAGTATAACCTGTACATGCAAACGAAAAACTCCCACAATTATAAAGACCAAATCTATTCACATGCAATCTATATATATATATATATATATATATATATATATATATATAAAGCAACATGCCTTTTCTTTAGTGCAAATATTATATGGTACAACATGAACCAGAAAAAGTTTAAAATATAAGAATAACAATTTCCGTGCATTTATAACTTAAAGATATGTCCAAAAAACTCCATGACCATAAGGTTTTATAACAGAAAAAGTTTCAAAAAAAATTTGGTGCAATTATAAGTCCATGAACCACCAGAACCAAATCTCTCCAAACAATCTTAGAAACATCTCCACATGAATCCACAAGTCACACATACAAGTCCCCACAGAAGTAAAAGGCGGGATTTTAAGAATAGGGAAATGTGAACTGGCGGGATCTCTGATGGTCCAGTGGTTACATCAGTAGCTCTTGGTTACAGTGTTGAATCTACTAGTACTCTTCCTCTTTTGCCTGGTTATCATGCCCAAACAATGATGATATGCACTGGCAATATCATAAGCAGTAGTCAAAATGGGTCCTCTTCAGCTTGTACATGCAAACGAAAAACTCCCACAATTATAAAGACCAAATCTATTCACATGCAATCTATATATATATATATATATATATATATATATATATATATATATATATATAAAGCAACATGCTTTTATTTAGTGGAAATATTATATGGTACAGCATGAACCAGAAAAAGTTTTAAATATAAGAATAACAATTTCCGTGCATTTATAACTTAAAGATATGTCCAAAAAACTCCATGAGCATAAGGTTTTAGAACAAAAAAAGTTTCATAAAAAATTCAGTGCAATTATAAGTCCATGAACCACTAGAACCAAATCTCTCCAAACAATCTTAGAAACATCTCCATATGAATCCACAAGTCATACGTACAAGTCCCCACATAAGTAAAAGGTGGGATTTTAAGAATGGGAAATTGTAAAGTGGCGAGATCTTTGATGGTACATTGGTTACATCAGTAGCTCCTGGTTACCTTAACATACTTGTGATGTCGTGCACAAAGGGTAAGTAGGCTAAAGAAACAATCGGATGAGGATTCTTTAGATACTACAGAAGGTTGCTGAAAGTGTTAGAGTACCACAGGGGAGTGTACGCACAACCCAGCCCTTATAGGAGTTGAGGTGGAGCATCTAATTTGTTCTTCATCCAGTGTGAGTAGAGGCAGTTTCGAAGGAAGGAAAAGGTAGATTTTTTGTACTCAGCCTCATCTTATTTCTTGGCATATTTTAGAGCCCTTTAATCCATGGTATTAATGTGTGTTTTAACCTCGTAAAAATCAATACTTTCGTGAGGAATGTGACAAGTGTGAAAACATGTGAATGTTTACCTCTGGGTAAAAAATCTTAGGGACTGTTGTTGTGGGTTTGACAGTTAGCGAAATATTTAGAATATTGTTGTTGTTGGAGACAGTAGTAGCCCAGATATTTTCAGCTTGTTTGTTTGCTTCAGCTTGAAAAAGGCTCATGTGATGTTCAACGTCAAAACCAGAATTTGTACCTTGTTTGGAATAAATCTTTCAACTATCTCACTTTCATAACAGTGTTCACCAGCTGACTTTACTCCCAGTGCAAGGGTTTTATTTTATTATATCATTAACTTTGATCAGACCAGATTTTGTAATACTTTTGTTTGGATTCATATTTATTCAAATATATGTGCCTGTATTCCCTGGTTACCTTAATATTTGTACATTGCATATTAAAGTGTTGAATCATATTCATCTTAAAACTCTAACCTGAGGAAGTATCATATCATATTACTCTTGTCGTTTCATTACATAGATCAATAAGTTGCATCGTGCGGCCTTCCAGCCACTTAATCAATAAGTTGTTGTGTAACGCATACTATGGTTTATTTGTAATAGGTTTGTTTTGTTTGATTATTAACTTGATAAGTTTATGATATTACAGTAATGGTGACATCTGTAACTCGAGGACGGAGGGGAGTACTCTGTCCCCGACATCCACTCTGACCCCGACGTCCACTGATAGTATCAAGCCATATTGACGAAGCTCCAGCTACACTCCCTCCGACAAGGAGCCTAATAGATGAGGTCGAGGATCCCAAGCTAATGAGTCACCTCAAGCAGTACCTTAAGTGGGCCAACAAGAGTCGAACGATGTACAAAATGACGGAAATTAGGGGGATATTATCACATGTGTGGTAGTTAGATACATGATGTCATATTGTTTTTCGTTTGTCAATTTATTGGTTAGGGGATAATATTCTTCTTGTGCATATCCATAACTCAATTACTAACTTCTTATTATAGTTACACCCATAAAAAAAATGAGGCCGAGGGCCTACGAAGGGTACAACATTTGAAAAGTTACGTAAGTTTGGTAAGATTCCTTTAATTATAAAGGATGGGCACAAGGGTCCATCGTGCGATAATGCCGCTGTCTTTAGTAGTCGAGTCAGCTGGGTAGTGAAAGTACATGCAGAAATACGACATGTAAGTTAGAGCACTATAGACGACAAGGAGAAGCACAAGCTCATCAATCGTGTTAGAGTAGGGGTTTATAAAATATACCCATATTTTGAACTTTATTCACAACAGAATTTTATTTTTTATTGTGACAAACCATATGTGATTCAAATTTTGGTTTTGCAAACAGATTTTGTGTTGGACTGGACGAAAGAAAACCATCGTGAAGCTGTGGTAACGACTCTCGCTGATAAATACAATGCATACCACTACGAACTGCACAAGCACTACCTCAAATATGCATCGCATGAGGAGGCATTATCCGGTGGGATGTCCTTGGTAGAGAAACCTGTTTGGGAATGGTTATGTGAAAGGTGGGCCAGCGGCCCATTCAAGGTACTTGTGACTAGTATTGATTTTGGAATTATCATGGTCATGCCATGGTGAGGGGTTTTATTTAATTGATATGTCTTTGATGATAACTCTGATGTTCTGTTAATGGCGTGGAACAACCATGTACAAGAGCATATTGAGTTAATAAAAAATATCAACTCCATGTTGTTTAAATATGTAAGTTGATTTAATACTGCCTCATAGTACATAAGAACCAAGACATGGTTATGTTTACATGGTTTATTTGTTCCCATATGTTTGAAGAAGCTAATAAGAAACAAGGCATAAGGCCCCACAAGGTACTTGGAGTGTTTTGTAGTTTGACTTGGATTATTCAAGTATGCCCAAAATGATTAATATGTCAGTTTACATGACCATTTCACTTGAGTCTAAAGATAAAACAAAAGGAGTTGTCCTCTTGGGACCTGGAGTAAGAGACACAATTGTGTATTATGTTATCATAATACTAATTACCACTTCTTTTTGCTTTAATCTTTGGAAGTTATGATTTGGTTGGTGTGTTAGACTATGCTTCGAAGCTGCTATCCAAATTTTCTGAACCAGATTTTTTTACTGTTATAGCAACCCATATCCAAGCATTACTTGCTATATAAGTGTTCGATTTCAAAAGTGTTGGTGCATGACTTTATTTATCTTGTTTCACAATGTTTCAAGGGCAATCTCAAAGAAATACTACTAATAGGAAAAGACAAAAAGTGAAACATACCGGTGGGAGAAAATCATTTGTTAGAATTATGGAAAAGAAGATAAGACATGTAGTGTGCAGTATAATATAAGTGTTTTAATCAAAGTGGACTTTGATAGCTACATTTTACATACATTTCTGTGAAGAGTGAGGAGGCACCAAATATGATTGCTTTTTATAAAGAAACACACTGGTTTAGGCAGAAGGGGAAATTCATAAATGCAACAAGTGAACACAATTATGTGAGTTTGTAAAAAAAAAAATTATCTTTTTTAATTTAAGCCCAATTTTTAATGGACTATGCGTGACTAACAAAAAATGTTCAATTCTTCTTGATGATATTCATAATCTTATGGTAGAGAGGTTGAATGAGATGGAGTCTAAGGAGGATGTTGATGTTGCTGCCGCGTCTGTTTTCAAAAAGGTCTTAGGGTTCAAATTTGAATATGCACAAGGGATGGGGCACTCTATGATTCCTGAGCCCTCTCCTTTGCTGCAAAAAAAATAAGGCATTTGTGCGATTGGCGGAGGAAAATGAAAGAAACAAGACTTCTGTAGACATTTATAAGACTAAACTAGAGTCACTTTTGGCTGATATGGCTGCTCTGAAAGAATAATTTTCTGCGCATGACAAACAACTGAACATGATAACATCACAGTTGGAGTCAAGTAGGGAGTCTCAAGAAGAGACTCAGGGAGATGCTTAGGCATCTCTAGACTTGGAAAGTTTTTTGGAGTGTGGGGCTTTTGTGTTTTGTATTCCCCCTGTGCACATGACAGTGTGTCAAATGTACATAAATTTTGATGTTCCCTGTGGGGAGTGTAGGAGTGTTATATTGAGGAAAAAGTGGCAGGTGGTTGTATAGCATATATTTTGTGTTGGGAATATATAACTTGGTATCACCATGGAAGTCTTTTACAATAATTTGGTGCTGATATAGTGCAAGTAATGGTGTTTGTGATGATGTGAGTTATCTTCTCCTATACAATTCCTCACCTAATTTGTGAAAGTTGATTTAATTTATTACTTGAGTCCAGCTGGGTCAAACTTTCAGATTGTTTTGTTGCAGGGATACACCAGGATGCATGTAGGTAGCTGTTTTCAGCAAGGAGAAAAGCAACTTGATGGAACTACACTGTGTCGTACCAGATGGAGAGAATTGACAACCACCAACAGAAGTGAAAAATATAACTGGATAGGAGTAAGTTACCGGTATTCCCAATGTTACTTTGAGCTAAAATTTCCCCAGTTGCGGTTCATAGTTCATATAGTTGGGCTGTAATGCATCTAGGTGATTTTAAAAATATTTTGTATATAATATAAATAGGTTGGTAATGGCTAATGTATACCAACACCTTTTACAAATTAATAAAACAGATTGATGTTGGTTATGTAACTGGCATAGCTAGCATTAAACTTCGATACCACATATTATATATAAAGTGTAAACAGCCAAGTGTTTGCTAAGGATTGGTTTTGCATCAAATCTAAAGAATCTGTTAAGGTGTACATTGTGATCCATGTTTATTTATGCCTTAAAAAATACTGGTGTGATGGTTGGACTTATGGGAACTTTGACTTGATAGTATACTATCTTGTTTAAACACATGGTCTAAAAAGCTACAAATGAGAATATTGATATTGAGTCATATTTTTTGGTAGTGGAATCTACTGTACAAAGATATTCCCCATTATTTTATATAGGGCTTAAGCTAGCCAACACTTTTTAGGGCCTAAAAGACAATTTTTCTTCAACACCATGAAGATTCGGTTGACACAGTAATAAATATTGCTTTAAAACCTTTCAGCCATATATTTGTTATTTGCTGGAGGATCTTGACCCCCTCATCATGAGTTTGTCTATGGCTGTAAATGACCAGTAGTATAACTTAGAGATTTATGCCATGAAATATGTGGATACAGACATTTTAAGCAACATTACAGTATGGAAGCCTATTCTTGCTGAGCACACCTTGCTTTCATGGGCTAACATCTTTGTGCTTTATTTTCAGGTCTCTATCAGCCCTATCATGTGTGGATGAAGAGGATATTTGGTGGTCATCTGGGTAGATCAAAAGTTATTGAAGTACATCACAAATTCAATGAAGCTGTGTTTAATTTGGAGTCAAGTTGTAGTATCATATATGCATACTGATGACCCTCCTGTCACTCCCACTCAACAAACATTAATCATGTATTTCCATGGCCTTAATTGAACAATGGTCCTGATTGGAATTTGTTATAACATATTGATATATAATTATGCTATAGTCATGTGAGTGTTTATTGCAGTATGTTACATAACAGATTGAATTTGATACTTAGGTGATTACATAATTTGAGTGTTTGCATAGATTATTGTTGTCTAGAATATTGTTTGCAAAATAGATTTTATCGTGTATATATAGGTGATCTTCTGTGAAAATGCAAAGCTTGATTGCATTGATATAAGAATATGAAAAAAGTATTGATTGGCTAACAATTTGTGAGAAATGTCACAAATCTAGACTATTGTTTAAGCACGATAATAGTTTAAAAAAAAATACATTTTTTCCCACAAGCTACTGTTTGTAGGTAAAAAATGGTAGTTAAACTCAACCATCAAAATTATTTCCTACAACATTTATTCATGGACGTTAACTGTCATACCCACGGAAGTGTCTGTGGTAAAAAAGATAAATAGGTAGGAAATGTAGCAAATTATTTCTTACAACATAAATTCATGGTAATTAATTATTACCGACGGATCAACTAGTTTGTGGGAAAAAACTATTTCAGTTCTATGAAAAACTATTACCTACGGGATGTAATCATGGAAAATACGGTATTTTCTACGGAAGCCTCAGTGGGGACAAGTTTGGTCATACGTTTACAGACGGACCAAGCCGGTGGGAAAAAGTGTTTTCCCCACCACATACATGGGTAATACTCATAACCACGAAAAGAACCCGTGGAAATTGAACATTTTCCACGAAAATTGATTAAGTCGAACGTGCTAATTTCGGCGAGCCACTCGGATTTTGCCTCGAGATGTCTCGTGGGAAAAGGTATTTATTGGCCACGACTTAAACCTTTCGTGGGATATAACACTTTTTTCCGGCGAGTTTTATCCCACGAGCTTCCCACGACGAAATTTTGTGGGAATAGAGCTTTTCCCACAAAATGTCTGCTTTTTGCCACAAAAATCATCCGTGGGAAAAACTCGTATTCTTGTAGTGCTCAGGTGAAGTGAGGGAGTACCGTAACACAATTAAGAGCCTACCGGACCAACTGTTATTGTCGAGCTTTCCTCCTTCACCTGTAGCCTCCATTTTCAATTTTAATTTTATTTTATTTCAGTTTGAAGTTATGATAAATTATTCCAATCTCTAAGCTTTCATTTTAATTTCAGCTCATTTAAATTACTGTCATTTATTATTCTCGCACTTTTAATTCCAGCATTTAAATTACTGTCATTTATTTTTCCCGCACTTTTAATTTCTACAATTTAAATTTATGTCATTTAATTTTCCTGCACCTTTAATTTCTGCAATTTAAATTAAAGTCATTTATTTTTCTTGCTCCTTTAAATTTCAGTTTATTAATTCTAGCAATTTTAATTTACTGTCTTGCAATCTAAATTTCTTACTTTTCATCGTTGCACTCAAAAATCTAACAAACATGAATCTGGTTCACGACCAGTAAATTTTTTTTTTCATTGCACTTCTCCATTCATTGTACATATCATCATTTTTATTTTTATTTTCTCATTGTAAATATTTTCACCATTTTACATGAGTTTGATTTGTAAGTACTTTCCCTGAGGAGACGATTTATAAATTTATTCCTAATTATTATGCGATACTCTCCTGCACTTTGGATAGTTTTTGTGCTGCTCATTTTTTAGTGCACTATAAGGCAAATATGTGCGGCTCATCAGTTGTTCCACCAAGGAAGATCCTCCCATCTTCTTCGCCATCTTCTCTTACTTGCCGGCAAGACTACGTAGCTCGTCATGCAACTTCTTCTTTCCCACATCCTCCGTGTTCACTCCCTCATTGCTATGTGCTTCTTCTTCTCCCTGTTCACTATGGCTAAGTATGGTAGCATCACCGAGCTCAATGTTGCGGCACTTGAGTTCCTTGTTCTCTTTCCTTAGGTTTTCCATGGTGTCTAATGCCATCTTTAGCTTTCTTCAGTTATTGCTAATCTTGTTTCCATGTCTGTAGGTGTCACTTCCGATTCACAAGTTGCTTGAGAAGGTGTCACGGTCAGGATGAGGGAAACGCGTTGAATTCCAATGACAAACTGAAATCACAGATTACAGAATCCCACAGACGGCACCACTGTAAAGGACGTGTCACGGTGTGCCTGTGACCAAAGTTTTAAATTTCATACTGTACCTGCCGGTACGGCCAGTATTTAGCATACCAGGGTAGTGACCGGTACAAGAAATGTGTGTATTTCGTACAGGGTCAAATACCGGCCATACTGGTGCGTTTCGATCAATACCAGCTAGTTTTCGGTGTACCGGCCGAAATTTTTTTTTTTATAATTAATGTAAAAATTTTGATTTTTTCATAATTTTCACTCTAATTCTCACATTTGAATACTATTTTCTTAACTTTTTTTAATCCCTTTTTCTAGAGTACTGAAAATCAAATCCCTACTTTCCTTTTCGTGGTGAAGATAAGTAATTATTTTCTTAAATAGTTGGATTGAGAACTTATATGTATTATATATTGAGTTTTATAAATATGTGTTTTAACTTTTTAAGACTTGCATTGATGTAATTTTGAAATATAATTTATACATATATAATTAATTTATTATATATAGACTATCCCAAAACAGTACTGGTACCGAAATATTTCATTCTAGTGCCTTAATTGAAACGGCCACCAAAACGGTATTCAAAACTTTGCCTGTGACACCTCCGATGCTTAAATCAGCAATAAGTGAGAGATACTAATTCAAGAGTGCTCAATCAGATCATTTGAAGGTTACATGTTGCCCCTATATATATAGGCATGGAGAATATTGGATGAGTATCATAAACTGATTAACTTTGCACAATGCTGAGCCATTAGAAGGTTTATCCCTCATGTATTGAAATTATCTAATCACCATGTTATCCATATTGATAATGTGAGGTTTATCCCTCCCTAATAACAGGACGGCTAGGGTTTGTGTTAAGTTACACGACTCATTTGAGTAGCTATCCTTAATGGGCCTTGGGCGCCTAGTTTGGGTAAGACCAATATTAACGCCTCCATTGTAGTTATGAGTTTTTGAAATAGTCTTAAATGTTAACTAAATTGTATGAAATTCGCATTATTCTATAACTATATATCACTCTCTTGTCGTTGATCTACATTTATTCAAATATAAATTCTAAAAGGCCAAATCTTGATAACAAGTGTTTTGTAGGGCTGTTCATCTGGGCTGGGTTTTTTCTCGGCCCAATCCAGAACCCAGATACACCCGATCCAGGTACTGGATTTTAAACTCGGAATTCGAGTTTACAACCCGATACCTAGTTTTTTTATTATTTACTTTTTATTTTTTATTTTTTTTATTACAGAGAAAACAGATGTCTATAGTTTTGAACTGAGACGCAGATAAGACAGATGGGCGATTTTCTGAATGGTCCAAGTCGGAAGGACAGATTGAGACGTAGCTACACACTTTAGCAACGCTATAACAAAGAGCTGCTATACCTACTCATATATGCATTATGAGCATAAATTTATATAAGAGACGATGGAAATGAAGCCACGTGGCGAGAGAGTGGCCTGGGATCGCGCTATTGACGGGACCACCTACTCCTCTCACACCTCCTGACCCTTGTCTTGTTTGTCGCTCTCCCTAGTGATCCAAGGACTCATAGACTTTAAGTGCCCTATTATCGTACTTGTGGTTAGGCCCGCACAATTGGCCCGCCCAATAAACTTTTGGCCCGACTTGACTTGGTCCGCAGGCTTATCCAAAAAAATCTAAACCGGGTAAAAATTATCGGTTGTTGTTGTTGTTTTTGTTTTTGTTTTTTTTTAAGACCAATGGAAATGACTGGTGGTTCGAGAATGTTGGGGATAAAATCGTTATTATCAAAACAATGGTTGGAGTTAAATCTTTATCCTAGTTGTACATGATCTACTATCAATCCCTAAAAATGGGGTAGCCTGGTTAATGAATCGACTAGGATATATATGCAAATAGCCTCCATTATCCCACAATAACCAAAAAACAACTTGTTAAAAGGAAAATGCAATTCAGTCTAAAATAGAGAGAAAAAGAAAACTGAAAACCATATCTCTTCCAGACACTCTAAGTTCATAATCTTATCTGCATCTTTATTTGATATGCATAACTTTGATGAGCACTTTGGGTATTAGACCGTCAAATTTCCATTCTCCCATTAGTTTAGCATGAGATAAGTGGAGTACAATAAAAGAGTACAACCTAGAAAAGTGACAGACTCAGCCTCACAAAACTTCATAATTTAACACAAATGAGTCCCAAATGACTGAACAATAAACCTCCATAACATAAGAAATTCATTCATTATTGTTAGAAATATTAGGACCCATCAAAGGAACCCCACATGGCTTTTCAGTGTCAACAAACAGTCCTCAAACATGAATCTTTAACAACAAATATAGAATGTGCAGACCATAAGCCTTGAGTCACTCCTCATCAACATAAATAAAGTTTGATTTGGAATCAAACTCTGAAAGAAAAAGATTATTAAATGATATAAAAATAAATATTATGAAAATTTTTAATAAATATATAAGTAAGAAATATGTTCTTTACCCGATTCTGCCTCAAAACTTTTAACATTGTCTAATGAGTCACGAAGATCAATAAGTATTGGATCTTTTAACCAATTCTGAGTACAAACGAGTGCCTCAACTGTTCATGGAGATAATGAACAACAAAATGAGTCAAGCAAACGACCCCCTGCACTGAAGGCTGACTCAGAAGAAACAGTAGAAACAAGAATGGCCACCACATCTCGTGCAACTCTCGCCAAAATAGGATACTTTATTTCATTGATCTTCCACCAATCCAAAATATCAAAATTTGGAACTCGGGCCTCACAACCATGTTCCAAGTATTGATCAATCTCTTATTTGTTCCTCAAATTACATTAAATTATTTCTTGGTCATACATAACCCAAAAACTTTGTTGAGAATCAGAATCAATCGTACTAAGATTAACTGAGGAAGGAGGCTCAGAGTATGAAATTTCACTTGAACTCCCATACATAATACTATACTCCCCGTACATATCAATCATCAATTATTTCACTTTTACAATCATTTCTTCAACTAAATTACCACCATATATTTTTTTGAACAAAAAATGCAAAAGACTAAATTTGCATCTTAGATCAAGAACTACAACAATGAATATCATCAAGTTAGTCTTTTCAATTGATCCTCAATATTTGTCATACTTATTTTCCATGCTCGTAGCCATACCTCTCAACACTAGATCATTACTTTGACTCATTTTTTGTAAATGTAATTGGATGCCACAAAACTCTTAGCAATATACATTAGATGTGACATACAAAGAGTCAGAAAGTCTTATAATAGCATCATAAAAAATCTTTAAAACTTTAACCATTATTTTAAGTCTCACCCAATCACTAGAGCTTGGGGGGCTCAAGCTACGTCAATAGCGAGAAAAATAACCATCATCATTCTCCAATCGCAAAAATGGCTTTTGAAATGTTTCTGCAACTTCTAGCATGAGATAAGTGGAGTTCCATTTTGAACATCAAGGCACACCAATTTTGAAAAGCTGATTTTCTCCTTCTCTATACACTTTTTTTTAATTTTTCCATTCTTGCAGGAGATGATCTAACATACTAAACCGCATTGCCACCCTTATGATTGAATCATCACAATCTTTTAGTCCATCATTCACAATAAGGTTCATAATATGGGCGTAACACCTTATGTGAATATACTCTTCCCCTCCAACAAATGACCTGCCACAAACTTTTTTAAGTAATCGATGGCAACATTGTTTGAGGAAGTATTGTCAACTGTAACAGTAAAAATCTTGTGAATTCCCCAATCCTATAGACATGACTCTGCATGCTTTCCAATAGTGTCCCCTTTGTGATTAGGAATCAAACAAAAATTTATAATTTTTTTGTGTAATTTCCTTTCACAGTCAATAAAGTGTGTAGTAAGACACATATAATTGAAGTTCTGATTGGACCTCCAAGTACCAGTAGTTAAACTAACCTGCCCAACTGCCTTAAATACTTTCTTCAACTTCTCATTCTCTTTTTTAAATAGTTTAATACAATCTCTCGCTGTAGTGGTTCGAGATGGCGCTTGAAATCTTGGTTCTAGTGATTTACATACCTTCCTAAATCCTCATACTTCCACCACCCTAAACGGAACCTCATAACAAATTATCATCTTTGCAATTGCCATTCGTACATCTTCTGGATCAAACTTATGTGTAGTTTGTTGATCCATGGGTCCAATTCTATTAGGATTTTTCCTACAAACACCAACTTGATGCAGCATACTTAATGTACCATGTTTTTTG
The DNA here is from genome assembly GCA_961763995.1 of Juglans cinerea. Taxonomy (NCBI): domain Eukaryota; kingdom Viridiplantae; phylum Streptophyta; class Magnoliopsida; order Fagales; family Juglandaceae; genus Juglans; species Juglans cinerea. The sequence continues at coordinate 26,010,806 of CAUIVZ010000004.1, read as the reverse complement.
AGGTGACAAGCGTAAGTCTTGTGGCAGTAATTACACCCTGCTTTTGGGTCACTTAATGAATATCCATCTATTTTTGTGAAGTATTCCCACACCGTTGAGGGGTCCTTACTTGCCTTCCTTCTAGGAGGCAAGATGGTGTTACTACTACTAGACAAGATAATGTTTGAAGCTAAAGGAGTATTAATATCATCATCCCTTAAATTTGTAGGAGTGTCACTTCTGAAAGAATCCATAATATGAATTGATATATAATTATCATATAAAAACATGAGAAAATATAATAATTCGGCATGAGCATGTATTATCTAAGATTATATGCCTAGAACCCAACAACACAAATACCAACAAAAGAAAATGGTTAATGACAAGTACCTAGCTAGTTAATGGATTCTCTAGACAAGTACCTAGAACTTAAACTCTTCCCTTATTTTCCTAAAATTTACATTAGTTTTCCTTCTGAAAAGTTGTGGTTCTGTACCCTTATCGCCATGGACTTAAGTTGTTTTATATGCCTAGTCCCAACAATTCCACATGTTTGTGGATTTTGAATGTACCAGAACTCAATGCTGCAGAAGTTTTCTTCAAGCTGCTATTGGCTACATTTTACATGACCTGGAGTAACTTTCAAAGTAGGTTATGGCATCACCAACTAGATGTCATTTATGGAATAGAAAAAAATATATTTGTAAATTCACCTATTGCAAAACCAAGCACATTGCTGCTGTGAAAGCATTGTCACGTGGTAATTGCATTTGACTTTTCTTTACTGTTGTCCAATAGCAAGTAGTGTGTTTACAAATTACTAAACTAGCACACTCAGGAGATGCTCTTGTTAATATACATGGGCTTTTGCCTGATCAACAATATTGTATTTACCAACAAAAAAAATTGTACGTTTACATACAAGCTTACAACCAACAGAACTCTTCTCTGTCTAAAATACGTCTTTGAGGCACCAATCCTAAAAACTAGATATATAAACATTTCTGTAAATCCAAAAGTGAGGCTTCTAAAATGATATTATGTTATATATAATTTTGTTCGATATAAAATGCCCTAATCAAAACTCTAAAGACTTGTATACTTTATAAATCAGTACGGTGTTTGAATTGTGTCCTTCAAGAAGGGTACGTGCTGCTTAATTAGTTTTGTTTGGTTCAGTTTTTATTGTTGGGTTTGGTCATAGCTGGGAAGTTCCCACACAAAACTCTTCCGGGTTTTGTTTCCCTAATATTTTCTTAGCAGCCCAACAAAACTTGAGACAAGCCTTGTGGTCAAACAAATTAGAACCCTAGGAAGTTTCTTATAGTTAATCTTTCCAAAAACTCTAAGAGAGTGAACAAGTCACTTGGAAGGAATTGGAGAGCTCACTCGAATCAGTGGTGTTATGGACGTGTTTCAGCGCCACCACCTCACGATCACCTGCAACTAAATTGTAGAAAGCACAGGGGTCCGAGGGAACACCTCCGATGCCTACGTTAGTAATTTGAGGATAACAATAATAATAACAACAATTCGATCCCTTTACTTACCTGGGTTTTCCTTTATTTAGATCTCTATGAGTTATCTTTGTTCCCTCTTTGGATAGTGATTATCCTTTATTTGAATTCGAATTTAGAGATGAGGATTCATCTCTTAGTAAATTTGAATAATAACTTCCTTCATCTTTTGCCATCGACTGGACAGTTATCCTGTCGGTATTGGCTTATCCAGTCATTATTGGCCATGGGTTGGGCTCTAGGCTGGACCTCTCAGTCATGATATGGGCTTTAGTTGTTTGATAAGGGCTTAGGTCCATTTCAAGGGTTAACCGGTCAGGATGTCCTCTCCAGTTATCCCGCGAAGTCTCATTGTGCGTGGTGTGATGAGACTTGATTACTAGATGTCGTTTCTTTCTTTGAGGCATGTCAGTGCACCGCTTCGTTTCCTCTAATCGGGCACATCAATTGTCACTTCATTTCAACTCCTATTCATTGCCCATTTTCCCTCTTCTTTTGCTCTCCCATCACATTTTCTTGTCTTCCTCTTCTTCCCTTGAGTTCTTGCATTTCTCTTCTCTGGGTTCTTGCCTCTTGTGTTTCTTGCGATTTCTCTCAACCTTCCATGGCTTCCTCTTCTTCCAAGGGTAAGGTAGTGTGGCTGCTCCGGACTCTTCTCCACCCCGCGACTCCCCTCCCCAAATCGTTGTTGCTCCGCCGGCTTCCATTTTCGCGGGTTCTCGCTGGTCCTCCGTCGTCACTTCACGTGAGTTGGAGAATGCCCGAAATAACTTCAACATCCCTGATTCCGTTGAGTTGGAAGCTCTTGCTCCCAACTAGAAATCTATCGACGCCAAAGATATGGTTGTCTATGTTGCCCTTTATCTTGCTATGTTTACCATGAGGCTTCGATTGCCTTTTGTGGACCCCGTTCGCGGCATGGTAGACATTTTAAGGCTTGCTCCGGCTCAGTTAGTGCCCAATGCTTGGAGAATCTTGATGGCCTGTTGCATTTTGTGGCGACGGGTGCTGGAACCCATGGGTGATGAATACCTAGACCTAACAGACCGCGATGTTTTGTTCCTTCATGGGTTTAGACGCCTGGAAGGGAATCTCTACAGTTTTAGAGCCTATCGGGCCTTCGTTGATTTAGAGCATAAGTACTCACATGTGAAGGAATGGATCAACAAAATTTTTCTCATTACTGGCTCTGGTTGGGAATTCCCCACCGATGAAGTTCTTAATCGGGAATTTTCTATTAAGACTTGTTGGTCTCCTGTCCCCGATGGGGATGACTACGAAGTGATTCTTTCCCCTTGTGAGGAGGCCCGTCTTAGGCTAGTGGAGCTTGGGCTCAAGCTCACCCCAAACTGTGCCTCTTTGATACGCTTTGGACCCCTAGTAACATTGAGAGGTTCATGATGGTTCCCAGTCGGGCCCATGTTTTGGGACATGAGTTTTTGGGTGCTCCCCCGCCAGCAGGAGACTTGATGAAGAAGAAGAAACATCTTGGCGAAGGCGGGAAGAAACAAAGAAATGTTAAAAAGGCTCGTGTCTCACCTTGTTCAGATAAGTCTATTTCATCCAAAGGTAGTTCTCTACTTCCGTCGACGGCGGGCGCAGATACAAAATTAGTACCTCCTACTAAAAAATAGAGTGGGGCCAAGTTGAGTTCTTCTCAGGAGTTGCTGAGTAAAACTGCCTCCTGGAAAGGTGGGAGCACCTTGGCTACTTCTCAAGAGAAACTAAGCGTTATGGCCACCTCTATGGATCCACTACCTCTTTCTTTGGATGACCTCATGTTGCAGGCCGAGGAAGATCTTGACAGTATACTCGCCGCAAAGGCAGCCGCCAAAGTTGCTGCGCAGCCCTCGACGGCTCCGACTGATGATTCCCAGCAACAATGTGATGATACTCCAGTGGAAGAGGACATTCTTATTTTGAATCCCATCCTCCTTACAACGCCTCCTTCCACTCTTATGAGTTTCCCGCCCTTTGAAGCTTCTACGCCTCTATTGACCTCGCCTCCGCCAATCATTTAAGTGCCTTCTGACGGTCCTTCTAATCTACCTTGATTGGAGGGGGGCGAAGAGGGGAGTGTTCAAGAGTTTGTTGCGGCGCCTAGTTCCCTCCTTGCCTCAACGACTTCGGGTGGGGTTACTCCGAATTTGCCCTTTATTTTTCCAACCCTCTCCCTCGCCAGTGGCAGCAGGGTTTCGATTCCTTCGCCACCTTTTAGCATTTCTCCTCGAGGAAGTGGTGAAGCATCTTTGACAAATCCTAAGGAGAATCTCAGGATTGATCAGGCTGTACCCTGTTAGGATGAAACTGGTGAGATGGGGAAGGCAAAAAACTACTCGGGCCCTCCTACTGAACCATCTATTTGTTGTCCTTTGTTTATCGCCACTAAAGCCACCTTTCCCAAGAGGATTTTGTAAATGTTTTCTCGCCGACTATCAAACCGAGAGGTTCCTCTAGCTCTCATCCGATGGCTTCCCCAGCCTCCCTGCATACTCGACGAGCAGAGGTCATCAATGCCTTTATTCAACAGCTTGATCGCCTCGTAGTGGGTTGATCGCCTTGCTACTGACTTGGCATTGGATGCATTTGGAGGGCGAGAAAAACCAACTGGCAGACGAGTTGGCTCAATTTGAGGCTCATCTGATGATGAGTTGGTTACCCTTCGCGCCCAAGTTGCTTCACTCCAGGAAGAGTTGGCGATTTCCACTGCGGATGCTAACCACTACCTTCAGGAGGTGGTAGCAATCGGGAAAGAACAAGATGACCTTGCTTCTCGCCTAAGTGAAGCAGAGGGAGCTGTGCAGGAGAGGGACAACTTAGTAGCCCAGGCAGAGGCTTTTAAGAAAGAACAAGATGAGTTGGCTGCTCAAGTGGAGGGTGTCTTGAAAGAACGGGATGGTTTCGCCGCCAACTTTGATCGTGCGAACTTAGAAATTGAATGCTAAGTCCAAATCCAAATATGCTTCTCGCCTGGCCTCTCTTGGCGATGAGAAAAGAGAGTTACTTATAAAGCTGGGGGCGGCTGAAGGGATGAACGCTGAAGCCGAGAAAAACTTGGATGAGGTGAAGGGCCTTCTTAAAGACAGCGATCGTCAATACCTTCAGCTTGAAGAAGTTGTTAAATCTGCCAAGAAAACAATTTATATCCTGGAATGTCGATTGGTTGAGATGGGGTATGCCTTGGAGGATTCTCAAAACGATCTTAATCAGGTCTTTCCCCAGTTGGCTGCTGCCCCCAAGATTCGATTACGAGCTTGGGGTATAGGCTTCAAGTTGGGAGTAAAACAGCTACGTGAGCTTCTTCTTCGGGAACCCACAACAAACCTGCATACCTTGGAATGGAAATCCATTTAGGCTAGTGAGGTTGTCCTTCATTTCTATGACTCCCTTGACTGGGCCGAGATGCCTGACACTTTTCGCCGCCCATCCTAACGCCTGCTTAGCTTGGAGCTTTCTCATTCCCCTCGGGATTCACTTTTGATTTTTTTTTAAGCCTTGTAAATGACTGAACTTCGAAAGCCTTTTTTTTATTATTGGACTTCTGTAAGCTATTTTTTAGGCTTTTGAACTTTGTTTGTTGGCTGTGACGTATTTATTATTGCTCCTGCATCATGTTGTCAACTCATGTTATTCATACCTTATATATTAGCCTTATGTTGTTCACGATTTTGAGCGTCACTTCGCCCATCAGCAGGAAATTCTCTTGACCTCATTTAGCCCTTTAGGGCTAGCGGGAGAGTTCCTGATGTTGGGATTGATCAGGCTGTACTCCATCAGGATGAAACTGGTGAGATGGGGAAGGCTAAAAACTACTCGAGCCCTCCTATTGAACCATCTGTTTGTTGTACTTTGTTTATCGCCACTAAAGCCGCCTTTCCCCAGGGGGATTTTGCAAATGTTTCCTCGCCGACTATCAAACTGAAAGGTTCCTCTAGCTCCCATCTGGTGGCTTCCCCGGCCTCCCTGCATACTCGACGAGTATAGGTCATCAATACCTTTGTTCAACAGCTTCGTAATGTTTTTACGCCAGTATTGTTACATTCGCCTTAATGCTTTGGTCAATAATTCCAAAGAATTAATCCTCTCTCTCTCTTTTTTTTTTAGGGGGTTGATCGCCTTGCTACTGACTTGGCGGATGCTTGGATGCATTTGGAGGGCGAGAAAAACCAACTGGCCGATGAGTTGGCTCAATTTGAGGCTTGCTCCCATTCATCTGATGACGAGTTGGCTACCCTTCGCACCCAAGTTGCTTCACTCCAGGAAGAGTTGGCGATTTCCGCTGCGGATGCTGATCACTTCCGTCGGGAGGTGGTAGCAATTGGGAAAGAACGAGATGACCTTGCTTCTCACCTAAATGAAGCAGAGGGAGCTGTGCGGGAGAGGGACAACTTAGTTGCCCAGGCAGAGGCTTTTAAGAAAGAACGAGATGAGTTGGCTGCTCAGGTGGAGCGTGTCTTGAAAGAGCGGGATGGTTTCACTGCCAGCTTTAATCGTGCGAACTTAGAAATCGAATGATTAGCTAAGTCCAAATCCGAATATGCTTCTCGCCTAACCTCTCTTGGCAACGAGAAAAGAAAGTTACTTATAAAGCTGGGGGCGACTGAAGGGATGAAAGCTGAAGCCGAGAAAAACTTGGCTGAGGTGAAGGGCCTTCTTAAAGACATCGATCATCAATACCTTTAGCTTGACAAAGTTGTTAATAAGGGTGATACCCGCCCCCTACGGGGCGAGGCCACCCCACATATGCGGGGGTGGGAAATTTTTGCCCGTACCCCGCCCCCGCATGGGCGGGGGCGTGGTCCCCCGTTCACTAGCCGGGGTGCGAGGGTGGACCCCCACCCATCCGCACCCCCGCATCCCCCTACTGGGCCTTTGGCCCAGTACATTTTCCTTGGCCCTAAATGGCCCATAATCGGTTTTTGGGCCCAGAATTCATTTTTTGGCCACTTTGAGCCCATTATTTAGATTAAAAAATATATAAATTTAAAAACATAAAATAAATAATATATATATATATAATCATAGATTGAACTATTAAGTAGATATTAAGTTTCAACTATTAACTAATTAAGTAATAATCATCACTAAGGCAATAAGGCACTATGTTAAAATAAATAGTTTACAATTATACAAATTAAGATAACTAATAAACTATTACACTATTACAAACTCCTCTAAAAAATTAAATATTACAAATTGTACAATTAACTATTGTAGCAACATTACAATTAATTGTAAATTAACAAAATCATAATTTTCCAATTTGATCAATTTGATTTGGGGTGGAGCCGTAGCGGTGAGTTCACTGAGTTGTGTCGATTGCTGTGAGACTGAAAATCAAGATCATAAAAGTTAATAAGTTATAAAACCTGAAATATTAATAAGTTTAAAATAAAACAAATTAGAATTAAAAAATTATAAAGAAGAAACAAAATTTTAAATGCAAAAAACAATTAGGGGAGAAATTATGCAAACCATGGCAATGGTGGGTCCAATACAAACTCATACTGCATCGGAGGTAGCTGTAGACACCGTCTCATGTATCACTATAAGTATTAAATTTGAAATCAAATTAATGAATACCAATTAAATTAAAATAAATAAATTAAAATAAGAAATTAGAAAATGAAATTAAAATAAATACCAGATCCAGACTGATCATCACCCTCCTCCTCATACTCAAGAACATCCGGAACATGAATTGGAGTTCCCTTGATCCAATTCTGTGTGCAAATCAAAGCCTCCACAATGGCAGGAGCTAATGAACTCCGAAATGAATCTAATACATGCCCTCCGGTGCTAAAGGCCGACTCTGAGGCTACTGTGCTAACAGGGATGGCCAAAAGTGTGCGGGCTATCTCTCCAAGGATGGGATACTTCACGGCATTCACCTTCCACCAACTTAATATATCGAAATCTTGTGAAAGTGATAGAATCTCTGCTGCTAAGTATATGTCTATCTCTGACTAAGCCTCTACAAAACTCCGGAGGAAGGGGGTCTGCTCATACCTCTCACCCCAATCCAATCTACGCCTTTTCCCAACCTCGACTTCAGGAAACTGTGAGCCTGAGGCTGAGGGGGTAGGTGTAGGTGCCGCAATATTACCACCCCGCAGGGTGGAAAACTCATCAAATAATCTAGTAAGGGTTTCCCGAACCCTTGCTGCAATAAGCTCCGCCTATACTTGTCTGTACACAAGGCCCAATCCAAATATCATGTCATCCAACTTATACCTCGGGTCAAAGACGACAACTACATATAACAAAATATTAGCCCTAGTTAAATCTCCCTAATACTTGTCGTACTTTGTCCTCATAATCAATGTCATCTTCCGCAGCCTAATGTAACCACCCGCGACCATGTCATCTAATTCTTCTTTTACCCTATATATTTGCTGACATACAACATTGGATGTAGGGTATAAAGTTCAGGATAGCCTCGTGGTGACATCGTAAAAAAGCCTAAAAAACTCTACAAAAATAGTTACAATTTTCCAATCATAATCTACGGGTTTCCCCAATCTCCCGTGATCATCAAAATATTTAACATATTGGATGTCTTCGTCACCCAATAATGCAAATGCCAGCTTATATTCTTGGGCCGCCTCCAACATCAGAAATGTTGAGTTCCATCGTGTAGGCATATCAGTACAAAGACCCTTCTTAGATGTTAGACCTGCAGATCTCGCAGCAACCTTGAATTTCTCCAACCTCGAAGGAGAAGATCTCACCTATCTCACAGCAGTCCTAACCCGAGCAATCGAGTCATGAAGATCCCTCAAACCATTAGTGACAATCAGATTCAGAATATGTGCCGCACATCTCACATGCAGACACTCACCACCCATGAATGTCTTATTTGCCTCTCTAAGATAAGTTTTCAGATGTCCCAATGCATCATCGTTAGATGAGGCATTATCGATTGTGACTGTAACAACTCGGGTCAAACCCCACTCTTTTATTGAAGCCTCCAAGGCCTTCCCAATTGTTTCACCCTTATGATCGGTGATTTTACAAAATTTTATAATTTTCTTTTGCAATGTCCAATGACAATCAATAAAATGCACAGTCAAAGACATATAATTAAAATTTTAGATCGATGTCCAAGTGTCAGTGGTGAGACAAACAAATTGATCCGCCAATTGACCCCTCAACTTCTCCTTTTCAATGTAAAAATATTTTTTTACATCATTTGCCACCGTGTGGCGAGAGGGAATATTAAACCTTGGTTCCAAGTAGCGAGAATACGCTTGGAACCCTTTCCCATCAACAATTTGAAAAGGTAGCTCGTTCATTATGACCATACGAGCTAGGTGTCTTCTACACTCATCGGGATCATACTTAGTATACCCCTCAAAGTTGCACCCCCACTAGTCCCATCCGCCATTTTTTGAAGTCCAATTTCTAGCCTAGATTGGCTTTTCTCTTGTAATGATCTTAGTATTAGACTTTTTTTGCATTGCTCTTCTAAGTGCACCTTTAATTGTGAGGTGCCATGTTTCCTATAGTGATATCCATAAATTTTTCCACAATGGTTACACTTGGCTTGGGGGTTAATTGAGTCACCACCCTCTAGTTTGGTGAAATGACTCCAAACTATTGAAGCAGGTTTCTTGTTGGGCTTGGAGGCGGGGTGGGGCAAGGTGCCGTAGGGCTAGGGGTAGGGGTATGAGTAGGAGGGGTAGGTGTAGGTGTAGGTGTAGGTGTAGGGGTAGGGGTGCCCTCGGCCTGGAAAGGAGAGCTCGCACTAGAATCTGCTGGCATATCCATGAACTCAAGCAAACAAGAAATCTGAAATTATAGAAAACATAACAACTATATACTGAACATAAAAAAAAAAGTAGAATAAAAAAAAGTATCACTTGACATTCATATATATGTATAAATATATATATTGAGTACTTTGGTTATAAATGTAATAAAGTATATTAACAATATAGTTTCTTAGACTTGAAAGACTATAAGCATAGCAACTATATAATGAACATAAAAAAAAGTTGGATTAAACATTTACAAATATTCACGTGGAAGATATGTATATGTGTGTATATATATATATATATATACAAACATTTACAAACATTCAGATTGGAAGATATTTATACAAACATTTACAAACATTAATTTATGGAGCTGTTTCTTAGAGTTGAATATTTCACTTTAGGCTTTAGCTCGCTCTCTCTCTCTGATCACACACACTGTTGGAAAGCAGATGGCAATGGTTTGTGAAGATTTTGTTACTTTATGATGAATGGGGTACTACAGCATGATCTACTTCCATGAATGTACTGTCCGAGAGCTGATAGTGATTGTGCATGTGTGCCTATGTTAGTAAATGCTAGAATTTGGCCGGCAATGTTGGCTTGACATTTTCACGATTTAACGATGTGGGTTGAGACTCCTCATGACATGATTAAATGCATCGGCCGGAAAAATATCTAACTTTCACAACCCTAGCTAATTAATGATAAATGTGAGGTGACTTTCACTTAATGACTACTTCAACAACAGCACTTCAAACATTTTTGCATGCAGTTGCTAACACTTAATGTCCAAAGTATGAAAAAGTGTTTGTTGTCCAGATAATTGGTGAAATCTTGAAACTCTTGTACCCACCTAAAACTAGAGGAATATTAAGGTATATATACGGCAAAAGGTTTTTCAATGCTGAACTAGTTTTTATTTTTAAAAACCAAATATGTTGCAGTGAGATATTTGATAATATATATATATACAATATGAAGATTAATAATGACATGATAACAACCAAATCCCCAAGTTTTCATGATACCATTCATGTCGTCTTATCAAAATGGTAATTTAAAGCCATCCCAATGGATGCACATGATGATCAGAGTCCAAGTATTTCTTCATATCCAATGAGAAAAATGTTTGTAATGTGCATGAGTGGTACGTAAGGACTAAGGGCCAAAAAAAGAAAAAATATGCTAGAATTTCTTACCTTCATTTATATATATATATATATATATAAAAACACACACACACGCACACATTTAATCTTCATTGGGTTGAGCTTCATTTGGTACCGACGTAAAACCTGAAAAGCCTCCCTAAGGTCTTCTATGTGTTGGTCAAACTCCCTGCTTTTAACGAGTAGATCAACGACGTATACCTCCATGCTTCTTCCGATCTAGTTTTTAAACATTTTGTTTACCAACCTCTAGGAGGTTGCCTCAGCGTTCTTCAAGCCAAAAGGCATCACCTTGTAGCAATATAATCCCTGATTTTCTCCTGATTAGCCTTCTTCATCTTGATTTGATTGTAACCCGAGTAGGCATCCGTAAATCTTAACATTTTATGCCATGTTGTTGCGTCTACTATCATATCTATCCTTGGTAATGGGAAACTGTCTTTTGGGCAGGACTTGTTGAGGTAGGTAAATTCCACACACATTCGCTACTTCCCGTTGGACTTTTTTACCAACACCACGTTAGACAGCCACTCTGGATAATGTGCTTCTTTGATGAATCCAGCTGCCAATAACCGATCTACCTCCTCCGCGATTGCTTCGTACTTCTTGGTACTAAAGTTTCTTTTCTTTTGTTTTATTAGGCGTACCTTTGGGTCTACGTTCAGCTCATGTTCGATGACTTCCTTGCCTATCCCTGGCATATCTTTATGACTCTATGTGAATACATCTTTATGGTCTAGAATGAAATCTATCAGTTGCTATCTTTCTTCTTGTGCCAATTTTGTCCCGATCATCCCATGGCTTTCATGATGATTATGCTCAAGGGTGACTAGCTCTAGAGGCTCATCTGCCTTCCCATGCTTCAGGGTATCTTCATCTCTAGTCTCTAACTCTGTCGCCATTACCTATGGTCCTAGTGGGAGGACCGTCTGCTCTTCAAAATCCACGATACTGACCTCTCCTTGCCCTTGTCTGAGTTCCTTCACATAACATTCTCTGGCCAAGATCTGTTCGCCACGTACTTCGCCTATTCCTCTTGGTCCGTGTACCTCGCCGGTTGGGAACTTCATTTTCAGATGATAGGTCGAGGTAATGGCCTTTAATGCATTCAACGTGGTCCGCAATACATCTTTATGGCCTAGAATGAAATCTATCAGTTGCTATCTTTCTTCTTGTGCCAATTTTGTCCCGATCATCCCATGGCTTTCAGGATGATTATGCTCAAGGGTGACTAGCTCTAAAAGCTCATCTGCCTCCCCATGCTTCAGGGTATCTTCATCTCTAGTCTCTAACTCTGTCGCCATTACCTATGGTCCTAGTGGGAGGACCGTCTGCTCTTCAGAATCCACGATACTGACCTCTCCTTGCCCTTGTCTGAGTTCCTACACATAACATTATCTGGCCAAGATCTGTTCGCCACGTACTTCGCCTATTCCTCTTGGTCCGTGTACCTCGCCGGTTGGGAACTTCATTTTCAGATGATAGGTCGAGGTAATGGCCTTTAATGCATTCAACGTGGTTCGCCCAATGATCGCATTATATGCCGACCGAGTTCTCACTACTAAAAACTCAGTCATCGACATGGCGACATAAGGGTCTGTGCCTACAGATATTGGTAACATAATGGACCCCATTGGTTGCACCGCATCTCCGGTGAACATTTTCAACATAGTTGGTGCTAGGGGTGATACCCGCAAGGTGCGGGGCGGGGGTACCCTCCGATTGGGGCTTTTCCCCCGCCCCAGTGCCCAGGGGCAGGGGAAAAAACTCATCCGCCCCGCCCCCCGCCTAGGCCAACACATTGTTTTAAAAAAAAAATTGGTCCAAAAATATTTTTTTAGACCCAAATTATAATATAATTTAAATAATAAATTAAAATTTATAAATATAAAAAGAACTTAAATTCATTAGAGTTAGATTTTGGATGTAGTAAGTCTCACATTGCTTAAGGATAACTATTGTATTGCATTGACCTCCTATATAAAGGTTGACCTAGGAGGCCAAGACAATCCAATGACTTGAATATAATTTTAAGTCTTTAATAAATTGTATATATCTATATACAATATATTTATTTATATATATAAAAAAAATTATATATGTAGAGCGAAGTGGGTGGCTGGGTGGGGCCCCGCTGGGGTCATCCCGCCCCCCCGCCCCCAACCCCTGCTAGGCCCTCTCCATGCGGGGCGGGGCCCCGCTGCACACCCCTAGTTGGTGCTGGTTTCAAATGTTCTTCACCGATTCCCATTTTGCTGAAAGCATCCTAGAACAAGATATCTGCCGAACTTCCATTGTCAATCAATATTCTTCTGGTGGTAAAATTTTCCACCAACATTGTTACCACCAAAGCATCATCATAGGGATACACAACCCCTCAGCAATATTCCTCGTCAAAAGGTATCGTGGGGGATCCTTGTACTCGGGCTGTTTGACGGGCCTCTCTACGTTATAGACTTCTTCATATCTTGCCCACCTTGCATAGGCATTTCTTCCTGAGGAAGTTGGGCCACCTCCTGCTTATCCACCGACGATAGTGTGAATCTTGCCCAGAGGTTGGTTTCTTTGGTTTTCATATGCTCTCATTCTTCGGTCCCTAGGTTCATTTGACATTCTCTCCCTTTTTGGTGATTCCAGTCGCATGGGGCTCTTACTTCTTCATTTTTTGTGCTCATTCTTTCGTTCGTTTGTTCGCCTTGGGGGGTCATGTTATGGGCGATCCATCACTCCAACCCACCATTGTTCCTCATTTCTTCTACTTTTCGTTTCAGGTTGTAACAGTCCTCAGTTCTGTGTCCCCTTGTCCTATGATAAGTGCAGTACTTATCGGTTTGCTATTCGTTCTTAGTTGGTTCTTCTTCCTTTGTTTTTTCTAAATAGTGTACATAACCGCCACTATGCCTTCTTACATTTCCATCCCGCCTTGACTCTTGTTGGTCTCTTGTTGTGAAATTTCACAAGTGCACGAAATCGTACCAAATAATATAATGATAAGAAAAATGTCGAACCCACGATGACTATTTACCTATTAACTATTGAAATTGTTCTAATTCTAAGTTAATTGAAATTGTTCTAATTCTAAGTTATTTGAATATCAAGAAAAGTGGTAGATTTTGAATTAGAAAAATAGCAACAAATTAAATTAATTCAACAACTGAAGAATTGACCAAACACTTGAAAAGAAGAAGATTTCACTCAAGAAGAAAACACTAAGGCACCCGCCTCACCTAACCAATACAATCACAAATCCTAATCATACAATCAATTAATTATCATCCTATTTGACGGCGAAATATTCTAACTTATCTAAGACCCTCTCTCGAGTAGAATTAGAATTACTCAACATACGATAACCCGCGATATGTCTATGCAAATTTAAAAGCATTTGAGTACATTAAGATTAATAATATTTCACATAAAAGCTGCACAAATCACGTTGGCACATTCCTCGCTTTCGTTCAATTCATGACATACATTATACGAAGCTAAACTACATGCATAATCTCTCGAATTAACATGCACAAAAAATCATTCTATTGGCCAAATAATTAAAGGCATTAAACTCAATAATGTATACTCAAAATGAATGATAAAATTATGATCACAATGAAATAAGATTCAAGATTGTTATGGAGAGGCTACATCGCGGCCTTAGCAATAGAATTTAGTTCATAATCTAATCAAAACAAACCATAATAATTCTGGAATTCATAATAAGAATTATACAAAGAGAAGATTAAAGAGTTAAAAAGGAAACTCTATGTAGATCGAGAATCTCAATCGTTGATGAACTCCAATTCTACAGATTTTCAACCTCCTGCTTGAAGCGCCATTTCCTCTCTCAAGATGTTCAATTTCGGCCTCGGCTTAAACATGAAAGTTGTAGGTTTTTATCTTAGATTTCCATAGACACCTGCCCTTATTGGAGTTTTCTACAAGAAGTTATGCTCCAAATACTGAAGGGTATTTTAGAAATTTGGCAATTTTGCAACTTTTGACTTGATTAGCCCTTTCTGCCTTCTAGATATTCGTTTTTTGCCAAGGCTTTAACACAAAAGTTCTAGGGTTTTCTCATGGCTTTTTGTAGACACTAAAATTATCTTTATTGGAGTTGTCTGGTAAAGTTATCCTCCAAATACCGAAGGGTATTTCAAGAATTGTGAGAAATGAATGTTTCATATTCTCTTGATGACTCTTTCAATTTCCATGACTCCTTCAATTTATTTATTCCTAAACAAAAATAAACAAAATAAATTAAAACTCTAATAAATAAGAAAATTAAACACAAACTAGCATAAAATTAAGAATAAAAGTATGACAAAACTTATATAGAAATTAAGCACATCATCTCTCTTCGCCTTTTGACCTCCATCTCGGTCTTTCATCTGTCCTCCTTTCATTTCTCGCTCACTAGTTGGGTGGTTAAGGCAATCAAGGTGTCTTCAGCATTAACAAAATCATCAGCCCTATCCATGAACTCTCATAAGGTGGAAGGGGTTTTTCGAGCCAGCTCGGCCATGAAAGGGCTTCTTAGCCAAACATCTCCCAATAGTGCTACTAGCATGATTTTCTCATCGGACGTCATCGGACGTCATCTTTTCTTTATTAAAACATGTTAAATACGCTTTTAGACTTTCATCCTCCCGTTGTTTGACAGTTAACAAGTATGCGGCAAGTCTCCTGAGCTTTCTACTCGCCATGAATTGGGTCAAGAACTGTCGACCCAGCTCTTCGAAACTCTCTATGGAGTTTGGTTGCAGTGCATCAAACCATCCTCTTGCCGATCCCTTTAGAGTCAAAGGGAAAGCTTCACAGGATCTTTCGAGTCATCGTATAGGTCCATTGATGGTACTTTAAATTTCGCAGGCAGGGGCATCGTCAGTATTTTCGTAGAAAATGGTAAAATTGTGTTGGACAGCAACTGATCAACCGAAAAAAGACGTCCCTATCCTTTTGGCCATCTCTTCATATTTATCCATCAAGCTACGTACGTCGTGGTGCAATTACTTCGCTTCCTCGTTTTCTTGATGGCCTTTTCCCGCACTATTTGTCTCCATCTCTACCCTGTTGGCCTGACTGGGTGTCGTATCCTCGCCTGACGGCCCATTTCGTGACTTAAGAGTCTCATTTTTCTTACAAAAGGAATCCACCTCCGTGGTAAGCTTCTTTATCAGGTGGTGGTTCTGAAACACGTCCATAACAGGTGGGGCTAATCATACACAGCACAGACCCAAATTTGAGCTCGCTCGAATCACTCGAAGCAAGAATAACAACACAAATCTCTAAGTTAGTCTTAGAGAGCACAGTCCTAGAAGAGAGAGGCGGCAAAAAAAACAATATGGGAATACAGACCCAGACAAGCTGGAGAAGTCGGCACTAGTTTCTTGGAGGCACGATCGAGGAGAGAGATAGAGAGAGATAATTGGTTTCTACTTTCTTGCAGGAGCGATCAAGGGGAGATGAAGAGTTGCAACGGAGATGAAGGGGACGGGCTGTAGGAGAGAGAGAGATGAATGGGGGTAGGGTTTGAAACAAAGATGAAGTGGATGAAGCGGACAGGCTGCTGCTGTTTAGTTGAATCTGAATTTAACAGACGGGTCGCATCGGATTTATCGGGCGGGTCGGGTCATGATGTTCTTTTGCACAAGCCTACCTGTGGTACTGTTTTACAGATTCTTTCTGTACATGAAAAGTCACTCAAAAATGAAAATGATTGTATGCCAAAGGCATATGGCCTCATGGCATAATACCCAAACCTTCAAAATGGTGGTCTTGGGTTCGACCCCATCCCCAAATTAAAAAAATAAAAATGATTGCCCCTCCCAAAACCCGAAATCCGGAATCCTGGTTTTAAAAAATTCTGAATTCATCCGAGTTCTGGCCCGAGTCTGACTCGGGTTAACTCGGTCCGGGTTCCAGCCTGAATTTGAAATTTAGATTTCAGTCTGGGTATACGCGGATTTCCAAACCGAAACCCGAATGAACAATCCTGGTGTTTTGTTGTTGTTTTTTTTTTTTTTTTTTTTTTTAATCCGGGTATAACTTAAATCGCAGCATTCCGGCAGATATTTTATAAAAGAAAAAGGTTCTGGGGATCACATGAGAAATTACCCAGCGCTTAGCTACCTAGCTTGATCCCCCAGGAATTGAATTATATTTCCCCTACCTAACAAGGAACTGTAACTATACAAGTAGTGGTGTGTAAATCACACTTTCACTATCGTTGACAAGATTTTATTTGTAAAAAATTTTAAATTTAAATTCCTATTTTCATGTAAATAGCGTGAAGGGTGGCGCTCTAGCCACTTGCTTACAATTTAGATTTAGATATAGGGTGGTGCAAGAGCCACCTATAATTTTTTAAGTGAATTTTATATTTTCCCATTTTTTTAAAGGGAGACTGCAATTTAGATGCTTTAATATTTATACAAATTAATTCCCATGTACGTGTGTATATATATATAAATAAAGATACTTGATCGCATGAGTTTGTCTTTTCAAAGTATTGTTTGGGTATTTTATTTTTTGTCTTGTTTTAATGGTTAAAGAAGTGACTATTATTAAAGTGATGTATTTTTTTATTTTTAAAAAATATTTAAAGATGTTTAAACAATGTTTGAAAAATAAATAAATAAAAAATACAATTTGTACTAGTGGTAAGTTTGAAAGGACAAAGTCACCAAAATGAGCAGCAACACCCTTGAAAGAATGAATAATTCTACTTAGCATCCCACAAACCACACACCATACACTACACATCTTTTACATTTTTTTCTTTTTTCTCATAACAAGTATGTGGTGTATGGATGATAAGTAAAACAAATTAATTAATTTAATAAGAATAAAATAAAATAATAAATAAATAAATTTTTTTTAAAAATATATAAAAGATGTGGTGCCGGATGATAAATAGGATCCCTTTGAAAGAAATGGTTTGGTAGACATCTTGTCTAATAATATAATAAATAATTTAACTTCTTTAAATTTTTAAATAAAAATTATATTAAAAAATTATATTCAAGTTTTATATCATTTCATTTGTACAACCAAACCAAGCTAGACACCAAAAGACTATCACTATAACATTAGTGTATATTAAGAACATAATGGAAGTATTCAAAATTTAACTATTTGGAGAGATGAGTTGAGATGGTTTTAGATGAGTTGAATAAAATATTGTTAGAATATTATTTTTAATATTATTATTATTTTGATATTTGAAAATGTTGAATTGTTTATTATATTTTGTATGGGAGTTTGAAAAAATTGTAATGATGAGATGATATGAGTTACAATGAGTTGAAGTGATTTTCGAATCCAAATAAGGACTTAGCTAGCTCACTTCTCGATATATATAAGATTAGAGAAAGAATATTCGCAACCATGAGTGCAACCGTCGCGTAATCACTTTGAAAAAAATGAATAAAACATAGGATCCACATGAAAGAAATTAATTTTTTAATAGTGAATCCCACTCTTTTTTAAAGCGATTATGTGACGTTTACGCATTTCACGATTATATGTAAAATTACTTATAAAATTAATGAATGACATAATATGTGGTACTCTTCAATCAATGATCCTTAATTGGTTTGAGTCTTGACTTGTTTGTTTGCCCTTACTTGTACGTAAATAATGGGCAGCGTATTCCTCAACTATTATTCACTATCCTATATCCTAAAAAAAAACATTATACCTTCTAAAAAAAATGATAGATATGAAAATTAAGAAATAGGAAAAATCTAATTGTAAGCAATTATGCGCACTGATACGCGCACTCATTTAATGTGATTGATCAGAAAGTATATTTTATTGAAAACAGTACTAATTTGAATTTAAAATATGAAGACAACAACATTAGTACACAAATTGGTACACAAACTTGCTTATACATAACAAAACTCTAAGAAAAATGATGGATGCAGGAGAATTGGGATAGGATTTGCGCACTAACATCTATGTGGAAAATGAGACGGTGCGTTTCGCACAAACCCTACGCATTCGGATTTGCGGTTCCATCTCCCCCCAGTTCCATTCTCCTCCATCTCACTCTCATCTCCGAAGCTTCCCCAGGTTTCGCACAAACCCACCATTCGGATTGCAATTTCATCTCCCCCAAAGTTTCTCCTCCATCTCACTCTCCTCCTCTCCAAAACTTCCCCAGGTGGATATGGGTTTATGAAACCTAACCTCCACATGTCCCTCCTCCATTCTCACTGTCCTCCCTCCCTTCATGTCGCAACCCGAGATGGGTTTCTGAACATTGCGTAGGGATGCTCTGTTTCGAGGGTAGCAAGACAGGCCTTTCCTTCGGTTGTTTCTATGGTGGCTCACAGTACCGCAAGGTTGTGTTCTATGGTGTTTGGCCTCGGGTGCTGGCTGGGTAGTGTGGGTCATGGTGCAAGGTGGCAACATAGTGGGGTTGGGCAGTCAAGGTTGTTTGTGGTGGAGTATGCAGTGGCTTGGTCTGTTGAGACGCTGACCCACGAGGTGCTCGAAAGTTTCTGTGAGAGGCGGAGCTAGGTTGAGGGCCAAGAGAATCTGCTCTGTTTTTTACTTCCCAAAACAGAGAAAATGGTGGAGCGTGTCTTACGACATTATGGTTGCTGCGGTTTGCCGTCGGTTGCTCATCTATGGAGGAGAGGCTCATTGGAGTTTCGCTTTCAATGTTAGTGCAGATTCCTAAAATCTCAAATGCAGAATAATATCTTTGTTGGTGCTGTGACATACCATTGCGTAGATTCTATGAATAGAATTTTTCAAATATAAGGTACTGATATGACTTATTTCTCGTTGAATTCTTCCAGGAAGAGGAAGTCACGGAGTGGACAAGGAGGTTTGTCCGTGGGTGAGACTCTCGCCAAGTGGAAAGAGAAGAACGCCCAGCCTGACTCCCACAATTACAAATCCATTCGTAAAGCTCCGGCCATTAGGTCAAAGAAGGGATCCATGAAAGGAAAGGAAGGGCCAGAGAACTCAATATGTAATTACAGAGGTGTTAGGCAGAGGACATGGGGTAAGTGGGTTGTAGAAATTCGCCAGCCAAACAAGGGACAAAGGCTTTGGCTTGGTACTTTTGCAAATGCAATTGAAGCTAAATGCGCTTATGATGAAACTGCAAGAACAATGTATGGTTCTTCTGCCCGCCTCAATTTTCCTGATTTTTCTTCAGCCACCACTTCATATGGCATTTTTTCGGTATCAACTCAGTCAAGACTTGATTCTACAATTACAGTAAATTATGAGGTCCATGTAGTCGAGGATATAGATGTGAAGCCTGTTTTGTAACACCCGGATCCAAGATTGGTATAGTTGGACTGTAAATTTTTTTTTATTTGGAAATCTATGCCGTTTATTTATTTATTTATTTTATTATTTTTATTTTTATTCTCCCCGCTTGTTTTATATTTTTGTTTCGTTTCCTTCTCTTTCCGTTTATAGTATTTTTTTCACACGGCTTATTTTTCCGTCGCACAGCATGCATACACGCACGCTTTCGTTCACGGCATGTATGCACACACACATCCCTCATGCACGTCCCGCGTCCGTTTGATCTTTCATCTAGGGTTTTCTTTTCTTGTTTCTCCACTTATATAATTATATTGGTACGTATTCGAAGGGTGCTTCCGCCGCTTCCCTCCTACGCGAAGCCTTAGCCCAGTTTATATTTTTCTTCCCCTCTTGGCAAACAGCGCTCGCCCTCTAGCTCGTTCACCACCCTGCCGCGCCAATCTTTGATTCACGCACGCAGCCTTGCTTACCACCAGACTATAACCACTGCCGCCGCTAGAAACTCCTCCCCACGCAACGGCAACCCGATCTCTGCACCTTTCAGCCATCCCCGTTGCCGTCCAACACCCTCACGGAAGCCAAACGCGTTCGTCACCACTACTGCCCGGTTCGTCCTCCCCCAACCTCCATCTCCCCGTAAAACCGACGCCAGAACAACCCTCGGAAAACACTTCCGACAGCCACGGGAAACAGCAACCCATGCCCTTACCGAATTAAAATCCTCTGTTTCTCCTCTCAAAAACAGAGCATCACCACTATACGGTTAGTCACCACCGTACGTCGGGGAAACTATCAGACCAGCCACAGAATCTACCGGTTGTCACTTTTCCGTCAACCTCGAGCCGCCTCGTCCCTCGCGGTGAGTACCTCCCTCGGTTATTCCCTCACCTCTCTCCGTCTCTCTCCCTCGCTCACCACTCCCTCTCGTTCACTCGTGCGCAGCCCAGCTAGGCGGAGTCTCCGCCGCAATCCCGTTCTTCTGTCGTGCCACCTCAATCCCCCAGCCAGCCCCATCGCTCCTCACCCCTCCGCGGGTGCCTCGGTTTCCTTGGGTAAGTTGTTGCCGCCGCATACTGGGTGTTTTAATCCCGTATGTGTTCGCCCAGTTATTATGCGTGCTAGTATATAGGATAGTTATGAACAGTTTTAATTTTATATATATATATATATATATATATATATATATATATATATACACGGAAAGCTCATAGAGTTTTGTTTTCGGGTGAGAGGTTTATTTTTGGGGTTATGTTTAAATGGGTTATTTTTTAGTAAATGGTCTCGGTTTAACGTTATTTAAGAAAATACATTATTTTCATAATGATATTAATAAAGATTTATTTTAAGAGTAATTATTATTAGTGTGATGTTACTTTTACATTTTAGATATGTTTTAGTCTATTTAAAAATAGTTATGGTTTATTTTAAAATATTGTGGGATAATTATATTACCTAGTATTGAACTTTATAAGTGTTTTCATTAATAAATAAGTTAGATATTTTTTATGTTTTTAGTCAAAGTTATCAATTGGACAGTGGCGATTTTAGAAAAAGATGATAAATTTTAAGGTTATGAAATTTTAGGTTTTGAGTAATTAAGTAGGTTATTTTAGAAAGTTAGGATTAAATATCAAAATAAGTGGTTGATTGGAAATTTACGGGAACTACTTGATTATTTGATAGGTGACGATTGTTAATTGTTCGACATTTTGAGGAAAATTCTGAAAAGCTAAGAAGTCCAGGTAAGCGGGGTTCCTATGCTAGACTTTGCATTAAACAAAATGAACTGAGGTCCGTTTTGGAAAATATGCATGTTTTGTTATGAAAAGAAATTTGAACTACCTCAGTTATTTGTTCTACATTACTCATGAGATTCTGTTTAAGAAGAAAGTATTTTCTGTCATGACTGGTGTAGACATGAGCTTATTTTTGACATTCTGTTTCTGAACTTTGAAAATGAGAGCGAATATAAAATTTGTGCATAAATTATGTTGTGATATGATTTTGTTATGTTCCGAAGATTTTTGTTCAGTTCTCTGTTTGGATAAGACGTGATTTCTGAAAACCTTTGACATGACTCTCTGATTCTGAATTTGACTCTGTTTCCGTTCGGTTCAGTTACGGCCCTGCCACAGGTGATAATAGTGGCATACGGCCCAACCACGGGTTACAATAGTGGATACGGCCCAACCACGGGTTATAATAGTCGATACGGCCCAACCACGGGTAATAATAGTGGATACGGCCCTGCCACGGGTTAGAGTAGTGGTCTCTGTTTTGAGTGCACACCTTGGTGACAGAGTGTTTTATGTTCTGCTTGGCTATCCGCAGATGCACAACCCTACCATGGGGGTTATACATGGCCTTTGTTCTGATATGATGTTCTGATGATGATGATGATCATTTATGCTATGCCAAAGAATATTTTTAATGAAATTATTTCTAAATCTTCGCTCTGATATTTTGATAACATGTTCTGCTTCCGCACTCGGAAAAAGAAAATGTTTTGTTCTGCATTCTTATTTCTGTAAATGCTCATGTTTACACACTGGTATATGTTCTTTGCTTACTGAGTTGTTGACAACTCACCCCTTATCTCCATATATTTTTCAGATAATTTTGATGGTTCAGCTGGAGAACAAGAGTAGAAAGTTTAGCAAGGTGTGAAGATCGTAGTGGAATAAGTGACGGAGGGTACAAATGCTGATTTGAGAGTCGTAGTTAGTAAACTGATTTATTTTTCGGGTATTTGATTTGATGAGTTGAGGATGGTTTCGAGTTTTTGGAGAATTTCTAATTTATGTTATTGGGGATTTCTTTATTGTCGCCATGGAGGAATTCAGATTTTTGGTTTGATTAAGTGTATTAATATTTTATGGGATTTTCTGGAGTTTATAGTTGTGTGATTTAAGTTAATTTTAAGTACTAAGAGCTAACTCTCCTGACCTCAGGGAACGGGGCGTTACATGTTTCCTCCAATTTGCACGAGGAAGTCGAGGACATATATGCGCACTATCTTTCGTTTCCGTTTGTGTTTTGGTTTCAGCCTTCCTTCCCAGTTCTATTCGTGTTGGGTCATTTTCTATTTTATTTTCTTTTACTTATTTATTTAGTGGTAGTTGACGTGGAATAAAAAAATCTTACCTGCGGAATAAAAAAGTCTCACGTGCGCAAAGTTTCCTGTCCGTAGAAGGACTGGAAAATTAAATAGTGACCGACCCCTACAACCCCTAGACCACTATTCCTCAAGATAAAAGTTGCGCCTGTCTTAGTAGTCAACTGAAAAAGTTTAAACAACACGCGATGCCGGTCATACTCCCGATGCTATGATATGAAACCGGGGCACGGGCCAGGACACATGCACAATAAAAAGAGGAAGTTCGAAAACCAAAAACATCATCCCCAAGTTCAAAATTTATGAAACCTTGGTGACGTACCTAGCCTACTTTATATTTCACCTACATAACATTCATCAAAAGCTTATAAGATCGATACAGCTCCTGCCAATATTCTAATCATGGGCGCCATGCTAATTGATGTCGACGTTCTGGTTCAGATACTTGTGATGTTTCTTTGTTTTCTCCCTCTCTGCCTGATTTGGAGTTGGAAGAGAACAATTACTCCAGTCACAAACTGGCCTCTTGTTGGAATGCTGCCTGGGCTTCTTTCTAAGTTATCGGATATCCATGAATAACCCAGGTTCTGAAACAAAATGGTGGGACTTTTCAGTTCAAAGGGCCATGGTTAGCTAACATGGACTTTTTGGTCACTTGTGATCCCATGAACGTGCGCTATATATCGGCACAAAACTTCGCCAACTACATGGGCAGGTTTGGGGTGAGATGAGAATTTTGTGTTTTGTTTTGAAATTTAAAATATTATATTTTAATATTATTGTTATTTTGGGATTTGAAAAATGTGTATTGGGATTTGAAAAAGTTGAATTGTTTATTATATTTTGTATGAGGATTTGAAAAAAGTGTAATGATAAAATGAGATGAGATGAGAATTTTATATTTTGTATTGTGTCCCAAACCTGCCCTTGGACCCGAGTTCAAGAAGCTTTTTGAGCCTTTTGGAGATGGGGTTCTCAACTCTGACTCGGAGTCGTGGAAATCCTACAGAAAGTTGATTCACTCGATTATTAAACACAGGAAGTTCCAACTGTTTCAAGAGAGATCTATGCAGCAAAAGGTATCGCAAGGCCTGTTCCCTGTTCTTGAACATGTGTCGAGACAAGAAACTGTGGTAGACTTGCAAGATGTTTTTCAGCGGTTCACCTTTGATAATATATGCCTTTTGGTGATGGGTTTTGATCCAAAGTGCCTTACCATTGAATTACCGGAAGTTGATTACAGAACGGCATTTGACGAAGTAGAGGAGGCCATATTTTACCGACATATTGTGCCGGAAAGCATTTGGAAGTTGCAGAAATGGCTTATCATAGGAGAAGAGAATAAGCTGAGAAGAGCTATGGAGATCTTGGATCCTTTCTTGTACCAGCGCATTTCATCAAAGAAAGGAGAATTTCTGAGATGCAGAACGTCCCAAATGGAGTAAGTTGAGGATGGGAAGGACGAGGACTTTGATTTACTAACAGCTTGCATGGCAAAACAAGAAGAAGAAGAAGCAAAAGGAGAAGTAGCACAGACGGATGATTATAGAAGATCTGACAGATATCTAAGAGACATTGCATTCAATTTCATGGCAGCTGGGAAAGACACTGTAAACGCAGGTCTCACGTGGCTTTTCTGGCTTATTGCCACACCCTTCAGTAGAAGAAAAGATACTAGAAGAGATCAAAGAAAATTTGCTGGCCAAAGATGATGGAAAGTGGAGGCTTTTCAGCATAGAAGAGCAAAGCAAACTAGTTTATCTCCATGCAGCCATCTGCGAGGCTCTTCGGCTATACCCATCAGTACCTTTCAATCACAGATTTTCCGTTGAACCAGACGTTCTTCCAAGTGGCCACCGCGTTGATGCTAACACGAAGATAATGGTGTCACTTTATTCAATGGGAAGTATGGAAGGGATATGGGGAGATGATTGCTTGGAGTTCAAACCCGAGAGATCGATTTCTGAGAAAGAAGGAATCGTGCACATACCATCTTACAAATTCATTGCGTTCAATTCAGGACCTAGGAGCTGCTTGGGTCAAGACCTAACTTCCTTTCAGATGAAAACTATTGTTCCTGCAATTCTTTGGAATTATCGTATTCAAGTGGTTGAAGGACATCCTATTTCTCCATTACTTTCTGTCATGCTGCATATGAAACATGGCTTGAAGGTCAGGGTTTCCAAGAGATCATGATGATCAAGTACGTACGTACGTACTAGTATTTGATCATGACGAGTAAGAATATTATTATAAATAATTATATTTATCATCCCACGTCATATATCATATTTATTTTAATTTTAATTTTTTTTATTTTTCTTATAATAATTATGTGATGTATAGATGATATCTAAAATAATTCAATTAGTTAATAAGAATAAAATAAAAAAATAAAAAAAATAATTTTAAAATATATAAAATGTATGATGTAAGATGATGGTACCATCCATCTATTATGAATAATTTTCCTTTCCCCTAGTCTTTGTAATAGAGATATTTAATTATGAATAAATCAATGTTGTATATATGAGCAGCAAGTAGCTAGTATTAATTTGTCATTCATTAAGATTCTTTTACATGCAATTATATATCCATCCATCTCAAATAGTTTAGGATATATAATGTTGTTAGTAGACAACGTGCATGTTTCTCTATTTTTATATTAGCTAGAAATGTTTGGTTCGTATATATATATATATATATATATATATATATATATATAGAGAGAGAGAGAGAGAGAGAGAGAGAGAGAGAGATTCCACGAAACTAGGATTTTTAAACGGATGTTGTCGATTTTTTTGATATATCATCGGATCGTTGAGACGCACTTTCTATTGTATAATTAAAATAGTAATTCTACGTACAATCGTGAAGTGTATAACCGCCGCGTAATTATTTTGAAAAAAAATAGGGTCTATTATTAAAAAATTAATTTTTTTCATGTGGGTCTCATGTTTTATTCATTTTTTTCAAAACGATTACGCGGCAGTTACATAATTTACGGTTGTAAGTATATTTTCTCAATTAAAATTCTAACCGCATATCTTGTTTCTGGTCAGATATAAATATTTCTTGACCAATATTTAATTTCTAGAAAAATTAATAAAATCTCAGACCGAGTTTGCGGATCAGTAGGGCAGGTTTTCGTCTGTATTCGTTTGGGGCTTTAAGCTTGAAAAGTGAGACCGAGAATAACATTAGGAAACTTGATTTGCACTGCCATCGACGTACGTACGTAACTCCAGAAAATAGCAAGAGCGTGTTGAAGTCTTTGCCCCAAACCCGGAAAAAGAAAAATAAAAATAAAAATGCTCCAGTACTTCCACGTAGGTTTCTGTGATATTTCTAGACCTGAGAGAGACGGATAGAGATGGAATATTACTGTTGACTTGCCTAAAAATTACGCAGACGTCCGCCGATACCATATGATTAATTGGTTCTACTTTAGTTTTCTATTAAGAGAATTAAGCATCGAATCCCCTTCCTTTATGTATATAAAAAAAAAAATACGCAGACTGGAACGGCATGTTTGGATGTTGATATCATTTTAATTTATCTCATTTTATTTTATGTTAACATTTAAACACCGCTCAAATATAAATATTTTTTAATTTTAAATTTTAAATTTTAAACTTTTTCATCTAATCATTACAACTTTTTCAAACTTTTAAATAAATCACACAAAAAATTCAATTTTTTCAAATCATAAAATAAAAATTATATTTTTATTTTATATATTTTTATTTAACTTTTTCTCTCTTCTTTCTCAAAACTCTATAAAGCATCTAAACTCAAACATTTCACTACTATTCACATATTGTTCATCCTATCTCATATCAACATCCAAACAAGGTTGTATATGATTGACTTGACAAAAAAATAATAATTAAGAAAAATAATATTTGCAATCTTAATAGTGTACAAGTTTTACACATTCTTTTTGTAAAAATTGGATAAATTTAAAAATTACAGAAAAAATTATTTTTTTAATAATAAACTCTATTTTTTTTTCAAACTTAAGACAATATCTTTAGTCAAAAAATAATTAAGGATAATGGTTACCTATTGATATTTGAAAAAGCAAAAATAATTATCGTTAAAAGAGTGTCCAAGCGACACAGAGTTAACATAGACACACCTATCAATGTGGTAGCTATGCTAGAGTGACCCACGATCAAGGTTTATGTCTCAAGAAAAAATCTATTTTGAAGTCTTACACTACACACCATCCAATGAGACTTTTATTTTTTAAATCAAAACATTTATATATAGGGCTAGAAATGAATATAGCAGCTCAGCTCAGCTCATATATACTCGATTCTAACTCAGTTCATTCAATAAATGAGATATTCATAAACATTAATATATATTCGAATATTATATTAAATGAGCAAAACGCGTATAAACTTGGCTCGACTCAATTTAGACTCATGAACAAAACTCACATAAACTTGACTTGACTCGTTTGAACTCATTTTGGAGCTTGTACTATATGTTATATATGTATGTGATATATTTATTACATGTTAGTTATATTTTATATACTATTAATTTATTTATAGTTTACATTATTTAATATATTTATTATGTTTCTAAAGCGTGTATAAGATAATAGTATAATAATATATTATACAACTAGAACTTTTGATTTATTATATTATATATTATATATATTAAATAGTTTAATTTATTACATTTATCTTATATATTATTATTTTTTAATTATAACTATAAGTTAATTTATTTTATAAAAAGTTGTACCATAACAATTTTTTAATCAAACTACTTGGTTGAATAGTCAAACGGTTAGAGGTTTTTTTTATAAAATTAATTTTTTTTATTAATTAAAAGATAAGATTCAATTTTTTTAAAAAAAAATCGAGTTCGAGCTTGAGTCGTTTGTTTATTTTTAATTGACCTGGAGCCGAATTCGAACAATATTAATGGTTAACGAACCCAAGTTCAAACAAGAAAATTCAAGTTCAAACTGAGTTCAAACAAATAAACATGCTAATCAAACTCGTGTATCCTTGTTCAAATTTGACCAATTCGTTTGCAGCCCTATTTCCAAATAGAAGAAAGTGATCACACGATGTCGAATAAATTCAGGACTGCTTAACAAGTACAGCTAAATAACAAATTTCAAATATGATCACGATCTGTTATAATCCAGGGGTAATCACTTTATAATAAAGTAGGCTAGGGGAATCCAGTTTCCTGCCACAGAACAGCTAGGTTACATATTATGCCCAAAGACAAATAAAATAGGAGTACTATAGGATGTAATGTCATTCTGGGTATGTTTGCTTCCAGCATGCTCTTTGGTGTTAGGACGCTAATTTATGACATTCTGGACCCTGAATAATCACACAAACCATTACAACAGCCAACAACTATCAAGCATCAAAATCAAAAGCTAATCACACCAATATCATGTTTTGACATACAGTGGCAAACACAGGCAAGAACATAAAACCCTGCCCCACTAAAGAGTATCAAAATACGGTGGCAAAGTTAAACAAGAATTACAACTACAACTATAACAAATTACAAAGCACAACAAGCTACTAATTGCAAATTACATTGCTACCAACTACTCCACAATAACAATTTGATGAAAACAACACAGATTCTAAAATGGCCTCAGCTTCTCCATGAAATGACACCTTTGAGCTTGGAATGTCGACAGTATTACACGTGCATTTTAGTCACATTTCTGAAACACAAGCAGATCAACAATTTCTACATTTAATAATTAATCAGAAAATTTTCTTAATAATTTCTTGAAAACAATTAAGCAAAGAAGAAACTAATGGTAAATGACAACCTCACACCTCCTCATTGTCCAATAACGTTGGTTGTGTGACAATACTATGCTGGATTCAACCAACAAAACTATCAACACTAACACAAGTTGAGATAGCAGAAGCTCACTTGAATGGGATTCATCATCGAAGATTTTCCAGCAAGTCTATATTCCAAGAAAAAAAGAGACATTTATTGGAAATGAATACGCATGCAGTTCAGTATATATACAATTGCAAATAAAAAAGTTATTACCTGTTTTTTCTCTCTTGGTTGCGACCTTTTCTACAACCGGAACCTTCCTTTTCGTAGGGGTTCTCCCTTTCCCCCGGACGTGGGGGCTTGATATCTTTTTACCTTTCTCCACGACCACTTTTTCTTTAACATTGGTTGAGTGGGGTCTTGACTCAAATGTTAAGCCTTCAAATTTATGTTCAAATTCATCTAACAGGCGTAAAAAAGCATTGTAATGCTCATCACTTTGGGATACACGCGTTGCTAATTTCAAACATCTTTTCACCACAACCTCATACCTTCGTGCATCTGCATTGCCTCGCAAGTCATCATAACTACTTTTGACCAGTGTGTATCTCCTCTTTACATCCTTTCTCCATCGATCCAAAATATATTTTTCCGGCAACACATTAATTTTCTTCATACGACATACAGCAAATGCATGCCTACAGAAAACTCCCCTCATCTCAAACAATGCACACATGCATTTAAATTCACATTCCTCTTCGTTGTAGCAAACTGAATAATGCACATTTTTAACATGGTCGTCATCAATGGAAATTTGATCCAAAACATCAAATGTGGAAACACAACCTTTAGTGCTAACAAGTGTGCAATTACATAAAATCAGCCCCAACACCTCTTCTTGGACTTCCTTAAACTTTGCATTAGTATACATCATTTGAAACTGCTTCTCAATGCCAAACGGGGATATGCATGGAATTGTTTGGTTGAAGGAATTGAAATCAGCCGTTGCCTCGACCTTCACCTTATTCCTTAGAGCATTGTCAAATTGATCAACAAGTTCCTTCAACGTTGTACCAGAATGCACAAACCCGTCGAAAAAAGCATTCATGCTTTCAGACCGTTTTGTAATGCTCATACCAGCCCAAAATACATTTTTCAAGTAAACCGGTACCCAGAAAGTCTTCTCGTTGTACAACCCTTGCAGCCATGCATTAGAACCAAGATTGTACATATTAAGTAGTTGCCTCCACTTGTCCTCAAATTCCCCACAAGTTTGCGAATCATATAAAGCACTCTCAATAGAAGTTTTCAACCCAGCGTTGAATTGGGTGTGGGATCCCAATTTTTCTGTAAGCTTTTGCATGATGTGCCAAAGACAATATCTGTGGCGAGTATCTGGAAATACAGTAGAAATAGCACTCTTCATTGCTAGATCTTGATTTGTTATTATGGCTTTGGGAGCCCGACCATTCATGCACGTTAACCATGCTCGGAACAACCAGACAAACGTATTTGTGTCCTCACTTGAAATCAAGCCAGTCCCTAACAGTATAGATTGGCCATGATGGTTTACACCCACAAAGAGAACAAAAGGCATACCATACCTATTTGTTAGGTACGTCGTATCGAAAGTGATAACATCTCCAAAATACTCATATGCCACTCGACTGCGTGCGTCAGCCCAGAACACATTTTTTATTCTGAACTCGTCATTCATATCCATAACAGAAACAAAACCATCATCCATCTCCCTCATTCTATGAAAGTAGTCACTGAGTGCTTTGCCGCCTCCTTTACCAAGCCTTAAGTGTCCGAGTTTGTCTATAAAGTTCCGACAATCAACGTAGTCACTAAATGCTTCGCCACCTCCTTTATCTGCTTGCTTGGCATATCGTTTGTAATTAGGCATAAGCTCTTTCTCAGTGGCAAAATTCATACCAGATTTTGGTATTTCAACTTGTTCATCCTCATCAGATACATCATTAGTCCCCTCTGACTCTTTAAGTATGTCGGATGTTGTTTCTTTATCCTCTACAAAATGGATGAAATTAGCATTTATATCATATACATTGAGTATGACAATCATTGGGTTTAAAATGTAATACCACTATTAATATGACAGCTTTGATCAGTTGCGTGTGATGTACCTTCAACATCCGTCTCACTTTCTGCACTATTAGGCATGGTGGACGAATCACTTACACTTTGTGTGGTCTCTTCAGATCCTCTGAACGTTTCCGAATTACTCGACGAATGGTAGGGCAAAGTTGGTCCAAGAGGTGGCACCGACAAATGCTGCAATTATATAGATGTGTTAGTTCATTGCTAATGCACAGAGAAAAAAAATTTAAAAAATTCCATCTACCTGGTTAGTCTCTTGAAGTCTTTTGACCTCTTCTGGATTACTCGACGAAGAATAGGGTACAGTTGGTCCAAGAGGTGGCATAAATGGATGCTGCAATTAGGCACGATGTTAAGAGTATTTCTAATGCACATAGAAAAAAAATTTCAAAACAAATACCATCTACCTGGCTAGTCTCCTTTTTTTTTATCGGTTCTACCTGGCTAGTCTCTTGAAACCTTTTTAACTTCTCTGGATTACTCGACGAATGGTAGGGTAGAGTTGGTCCAAGAGTTGGCACCGAAAAATGCTGCAATTATATAGATGTGTTAGTTAATTGCTAATTCACATAGATTTAAAAAATAAATAAAAAATTATCTACCTGGCTAGTCTCCTGAAATCTTCTTAACTCCTCTGGATTACTCGATGGAGGGTAGGGTAGTGTTGGTCCAAGAGGTGGCATCAATGGATGCTATAATCAAGCATGGTGTTAGAGTATTTCTAATGCACGTAGAAAAAAAAATAAAAAAAAAATTCCATTTACCTGGCTAATCTCTTGAGATCTTTTTAACTCTTCCGGATTACTCGATGGAGGGTAGGGCAAAGTTGGTCCAAGAGGTGGTATCGACGAAGGGTAGGGTAGAGTCGGTCCAAGAGGTAGCATCAACGGATGCTGCAATTATATAGATGTGTTAGTTCATTGTTAATGCACATAGAAAAAATTTAGAAAAAAAAAATCTATCTACCTGGCCAGTCTCTTGAAATTTTCTTAACTCCTCGGGATTATTCAACGAATGGTAAGGTAGAGTTGGTCCAAGAGGTGGCATCGATGGATGCTACAATATAGATGTGTTAGTTCATTGCAAATGCACATATATTTTTTTTTTTAAATTCCATCTACCTGGCTACCCCAATGGTACGGATATGGATTTGGATATGTATTTGGAGGCATCATAAATGGCGGGTAGTATGGATTTACGGGACCGTAATATCCCTATAATATACAAATAAACAATAGATTATTTAAATGGAAATATCATACACCAAGACATACAAATCACTAATGTGTATCATACCTGGATCAATGACATCGATGTAGTAGGCCTCGGTGGCCTTCCATCATCCCCTTTGCCCATCAGGCTATTTAAACTGAGAATTTCGTTTTAGTCAACTCACAATTATTCAATAAAATCACTTCAGGCAACATAAAATTCTGACCAATATAAAATTCCTAAAATTCTAGGCCATTCAAAACCCATCTCGTCCATTTCATTATATGTGTTGAAACAAGGCCCTTGTAAAATGGTACTCCCTTCCTTGTGTTAATGCAAATATGCTCTTGAGATGAAGAGGTTAACTACAGAAGAAATATGTCGCATTGACAAATTATATCTGTTTTCACTTCCTTGCTTTTTGTTTTTTCTTCACAAGATGAGTTCATGTAATAAGAGTAACCAAGGTATACATTCAAGTGAAATTTTAAAAAACAGGGCCTATTAAAGACCTATCTGTGGGAAGTTGAAGTAGCTCCCGGATCCTTTCACAAACCTGGATGCAATTAAATAGAATGATTATTCTTATATACCAGAA
Source organism: Juglans cinerea (assembly GCA_961763995.1). Taxonomy (NCBI): domain Eukaryota; kingdom Viridiplantae; phylum Streptophyta; class Magnoliopsida; order Fagales; family Juglandaceae; genus Juglans; species Juglans cinerea. The sequence goes on along the minus strand of CAUIVZ010000004.1, from coordinate 25,978,248 downwards.
AAAGGAAAAAAAACTACTACTTGTTCCTGGAAGAACACAACTGCCCTTGCTTCACATTTTATCTTAATGGCTATGAATCAAATATTGCCTACTACATTTCTTATCTTCATTTTGTATCTAACAGAATTCAAAAGACCACACATATAGAGAAAATGCATAAATGAAGTAAGGAAAAGCCATTATCATAAATGAACATACCAGCTTTATATGGGCTTTAATAGATGCAATTAAGCGAGTATACTTCTCTATTTGCCTGCATAATAGAATCCAGTATTATATTAAGTTCAAATGTAATTTACACAAATAGAAAAGAAGCTTAAATATAACCACCAAGCTATTAGGATAATATATATATATATATACACTCCTCTAGTGTAGCTGATGAGATGTGCAACATTCAGTAAAGGATGGACTACTATATTGGTGAAGACTGTAAACATCACATTCTATTAAGTATTGGAATGCCATGAGAAGAGGCATCTCTGGTGGCCAGAGAAAGATATTGTCTACAGGTAATATGAATGGCTTAGACAATACTCACTGTGGCTTAGAAAACGGTTTAAATATGCAAATAATCTCAAGCTGTGTCTGGTGCAGTACTTCCGTCGAACAGATTATGGACAAAAACAAGAATATAACCAACTTACGGAGAGGCAGGCAACTTGCAAACAGAGACCCACGCGCAACCAACTTGCACACAGAGAGGCAGGCACACAGATATAGATCAAAAAGAAACTGGCACACAGAGATAGATCAAAAAGAAACTTGCACACATAGAGGCAGGCACACGGGCAACCAACTTACAGTGTAATACCAAGTTCCAAAGCTGTGACTGAGACCCACGCGTCAGTTAGCCCGTCACTGTTTCAATGCGTTTGTGAGTGAGAGATAGAGACGAGTTTTCCGGTGAAGGAAACCACAGACGCCGTCGGAAGAGGAGATTTGGGGGAGGGGAGAAGAGGGCAAATGACTCGGGCGGGGGAAAGACGAATTCGAAATGAAATTTGCTTCTGTTATTTATTTTAAAAACGCGTCGTTTAGGGTTACATACCGTCCCAAAAGATCGGGAACGGTTTGTAGAACGGATAAAAAAGGAAAAATATTTGTTGCAGCCTACATCCTCAACACACCGTGTTGAGTTGAAGAAAAAAAAAATCTGAAGGGTGTGCTGCGAATGTAGGATGGTGCCCAGCATTACTCGATAAAAAAACAGTTCAGGTCGATTTGTAAGTAATAATATTTATTTTTGAAAATTGATATTTGCATTATGTATTTACTTCTTAATTCTTTCCATACATATATCACTTTCTAGCATTGTTCACCCTGGATCCATATTCGGGTATCTAAAAAAATTTGGATCAGCATTCGGGTATCTCGATTTTTAAAATTTGAAAACAAAAACTAGAAATAAATATAAAAACAGAAACTATAATTCTAAATAAAACAAAAACAAAAACAAAAACAAAAAACCACCCAAGAGAGGTGGTCATCAGATTATGACAATTTTTTTCATACGAGACATCTCTTTCTTTGGAGGGTGAGGTTCTTCTTTGCTAAGTGCAAATATTTGGTCTCTTAGACTTTCTCAAGGTTTGAAGAGGATGGAAGATGAATTGAGTAGTCTGTGGGAAGTATTCTCTCTCACTAAGAAAGAGAGTACATAGTTAATACTATCTGTGGAAGTACTGGTTGAGGCACAAGGTCGAGGAAGATTATGTTTAATGGCTTATGTGGTTGCTGAAAAACTTGTTAATAGGGAAGCATCTCGATCGACTATGTCAAAAGTGTGCAAACCAGATGGCTTGATCAAGTTCAAAGAAGTATGAGATAACCTTTATCTTCTTGAATTCCAGCTGGAAGGAGATAAAGAAAGAGTGAAAATGGGCAGGCCTTGTAGTTTTGATAAGTTTCTAATTTATCTTCAAGATTTTGATGACAATACCACTCCAAAAGAAATTGATTTCCACACTAAATTATTCTGGATTCAGTGTCATGATTTGCCATTAGTAGTGATGACAAAAGATGTGGGTGGACAAATTGGATCGATATTAGGCAAGGTGATTATGGTGGAAGTTGATGGTAATGATTGTGGATGGGGTAAGTACCTTTGAGTAAGAGTAGAAATGGACATTACTAAGCCATTGGTAAGGGGCAGAAGGCTAAAAATTGGTGGGAAGTTATGGTGGATTTCTTTCAAATACAAGAGGCTTCCAATAGTTTATTTTTATTGTGAAGTTATAACGCACAAGTCAAAGAACTGTCCCAAGTTCTCTAATGGTGCTCAATTCTTAGAGAGTATCTAGCCTCAGTATGATGCATGGCTGAGAGCATCACCTTCAATCAACAATGTCTCTGAATCTAGACAGTATGAATGATATAAGGAGCAGGCTAGATTCCATGGCCGGTGGCAATGGAACTCGGAAGAAGAGTACCAGAAGGAAGAGGGAGGAAGAGAAATCCTCACAATCACAAACACATGCCAACTCAAATAATATCTCGAAAAGTCAAGATAATGGAATTTCAAAGAGTTCCATTAAATCAGTGGATAATCATGTAGTATCCTCAAGAAATAAGGAGTTGTTGGTACAAAATCCTATCACTATTTTGAATTCCCAACAAATGGTTATATAATAACTGAACATGAGGAAATCAAGGGAGTGGATAAGGCAAAGAAAGAAGGATCAATAGAATTGCAGGAGGTTTTTGGCAACCAGGACTCTAATTAAACAGAAGTGATGGTCGACAATTCTATAAGTATTTTCAAGTAGAACAAATCTAATAAGAATAAAGAAGTCATTGCTGGGAAAAAATTTGTTACTTGGAAAAGAAGAGCTCGATGTAATATGGATAATTCACATATGGGAAATTCTGATGATACCAACATGATATTAGATATTCTTAAAAGGAAAACGGGTGAAAGGGTTTTTGAAGATGTTAATATGTTAATGTCTGCTAAGAAAAAATCAAACATTGAACTCTTACCTAAAGGGAGTATAAACCAAGATGCATTGGTGGAGGCTGTGAAGCAGCCCCACCAACAGCCATGATTTGTCTACGTTGGAACTGTCGGGGGCTTGGGAACCCTCAGTCAGTTCAAGAACTTCACTCATTGGTTAAGTCAAAGAGCCCAGACTTTTTTTTCCTCATGGAAACAAAGTGTAAAAGAAATAAGGTGGAGACTGTGAGGAGGCAGTTAGGTTTTGACTGCAGTTATGTGGTAGATAGTAGAGGTTTAAGTGGAGAATCAGCATTTCTGTGGAATAGTGATATTTTTTCTTGCTTAGACACATTTTCACAGAATCACATCTCTTTAGTGGTTAACCATATGGAATTTGGGGAAGAATTCATGTTAACTGGGTTTTATGGTAACCCAATCACCGCTAAAAGAAGAGAGATGGGCGTTATTAAAAGCTTTGATGCCAAAGGAAGGAAAAGCTTGGATGTGTATGGGAGATTTTAATGAAGTTCTGCATTTCAAGGAGAAGTATGGTTCAGCTAGTAGGCCTAATAGTCAAATGGAAAGGTTCAGAGAAGCTGTAGAAGATTGTGGAGTAAGTGACCTTGGTTTTCTGGGTTCTAAGTTCACATGGAGTAATAATAGAGAAGATTTGTTGTTCACAAAGGAAATATTAGATAGGGCTTTTGGAAATATTTATTGGGCTAATCTCTTCGAGCTCACAATAGTAAGAGTTTTGGCTGCTCAAACTTCAGACTGCAGCCCTTTACTTATCTTTATGGGGAAGGGAAGGAATGTTAGAAGGAGTAGAAGGAAAGTTTTCAGATATGAAGCCATCTGGTCTAAAAGAGAGGAATGTTATAAGATAGTGGAAGCATAATGGCAATCGCAGGTGAGATCAATCAATAAACTAGTGAATGTATCTGCATGGTCGGAAAAAATGTAAAAACTCTATGAGTACATGGAGTAAAGAATTGGCTAAAAGTAATAAGATGGCAATAGAAGTTAGACTTCACCAAATAGCACAAATGCAAGACAACAACAGAGGTGTACACTCGAGAAGTATAAAGGAACTGCATAAGGAAGTTGATGATTTACTTGAAGAAGATCATATCATATGGAAATAAAGGGCTAAGCAGAATTGGCTTGAAGATGGGGGCAAAAACACCAAATTCCATCATATGTGTGCAAACCAAAGGAGAAAGTCAAATTCTATTCACAACATTGAGAGGGAGGATGGATTTGTAGCCACTTATCCAGTAGAGGCTAGTGCTCTTTTTAATAATTTTTATAAAAAAATTATTTACCTCTACTAGCTCAAAAAACATTGAAAACTTTATTAGCTCTTTGCAACCAGAGATTACTGAGGAAATGAACTGCCAGCTTATAATGGAATTCACTGATCTGGAAGTGAAGGATGTTATATTCCAGATGAACCCTTTGAGTTCACCTAAACCAGATGGGTTCCCTGCAGTATTTTATCAAGACCGTTGGGAAACTGTTGGAAGGGATGTGTGTGCAACTGTACTCAAATGTCTCAATTCTAACAATGATCTTAGTCACATAAATGTAACATATATCACCTTAATCCCAAAGGTAAAGCATCCCAGAAAGGTCTTAGATTTCAGGCCAATCAGTTTGTGTAATGTTATTTACAAGATTATATCTAAGGTGTTGGCTAATAGGTTGAAGAAAATTCCACCTACTATTATATCTCCCACACAGAGTGCATTTATACATGGAAGGTTAATCATGGACAATGTAGTGGTTGCTTATGAGGCTATGCATTCTATGAACAGTAGGAAAACTGGGAAATCAAGTTATATGGCAATGAAGTTAGATATGAGCAAGGCATATGATAGGGTTGAATGAGAATTTCTGGAAGCTATGATGTTTCAAATGGGATTCAATGGAAGATGGATTGATCTTATAAGGAAATGCATAAAATCAATATCTTATTCCTTACTTATTAATGGCTCTTCTCAACAAGAGGAATGAGGCAGAGTGATCCCCTTTCACCCTACCAATTCATTTTTTGTTCTGAAGTTTTAAATAGGTTACTCATAACTCAATAGAGTTGAAGCTACTGGACTAATCTCTGGTATTCCAATAGCTAGAGGCCAAATTTGCATTAATCATTTATTCTTTGCAGATGACAATTTGTTATTTTGCGAGGCTAATTCAATAGAGTGGACACATTTGATTGCAATACTTGGCACATATGAAAGAGCTTCAAGACAAAGAATGAACAAAGACAAAACATCCATCCACTTTAGCACCAATACTAGTGAATATCAAAGGAAATAATTCCGAGCATTGCTGGAGTTAGATCTTCTTCATCCTATAAAAAGTACTTAGGGCTAGGGGTGTTCAACCGGATCCGGATGCTAAAATCCGGGCGGTTATTCGCCCGGATTAATCCGGATTTAATCCAGGCGGATAACCGGATTCAATCCGGATATCCGGATTGTAACCGGATATCCGGATTTAATCCAGATCCGGATTATAATCGGATTTAATCCGGTTTTAATGTTTTATTTAAAAAAAAATACTTTAAAACTTGAAAAAAAAATTTATAGCACTTGTTTAATGTCTTGTTGCCATTTACGAACAATGCTGGAGAAATTAACCTCTAGCATGCATGAACAGCCACAAACCCAGTTGCACCATGCTCTGCCTAGCCACCACGAAACCACCGTACACGTTAAACGTTTATAGTGATATGCTTGACTTGTAAGAAGAGTGTCACGTCGAACGACTTCAAAATCGCATTGCATCGTTTATTCACATGCACAAAACTATTTGGAGTGGCCATTTGAGTTGCATCTTTTTTCTTCAAGTACTTGGAATCAAAATATTTCAAGCTAGCACTTGCGTAAAACTATTCCAACCGTTCATTTTCATGAAACTATTAAATCCATTGTCACTATCAAATAGTCCTGTCTGAATAGGAAACCGTGTTTAGGTCCATGCTTCCAAAGTCATCAGACTACGTAATAGTTTGCGTATACATTATTACCACTTTCTCCGTTCTGGCCCTCAAGTCTGTTGTGGGATAACAAATGCTTCACCTTTATGCCTTAACACGTGACAATCATTGAAAACAGGCAATAATGCATGTTACCTTGATAACGAACGGAGCTGGGAAAAAGATATGCTGATTAGTATTATGAGTTGGCGTGATCATGAGATTGACCCAAAGAGTCGAAACTCAGTAATTCGTTCCAAGTGAAATTACAGATGACAACATTTACCAACGACCCACCCGTCATTATACATGTACATGCATGCACGTCTTCGATAGACTGATAATGATATACCATCCCAGTAGTATTAAGAGAATATCTTTTGACCGCATAAAAGACTCTGTTTTACTTCTAAAAAACAGAGCATCATTTGAGGATATCATGCGCCTCAAACCAACCACCCTTCTCGCGCTCCTCCACATCTAGAGTTATTGAACTCCACGCTGCACTGCTTCTCCACGTCCAGGAAACAACCAACAAGCCACATCTCCATTTCTGCAACCTCATGAAGACCACCGTTTTGAGATTAAGCGACGGGGCGGTTTTCTTTATTTTTAAATGACCCGGTTACGGATAACCGGGTCATAGAACCGGATCCGTAACCGGATCCGGATCCTCTTCTCACCCGCCCGGGTGTAATCCGGGCGGATAACCGCCCGGATGCACCCGGATTTCCGGGTTTCGGACCGGATCCTGAAAAAAACCGGACCGGTTGAACACCCTTACTTAGGGCTGTAAGATATCATTGGAAGATCTCGAGCTCAAGCTTTTAGAAGTATACTGGAGAGAGTGAGGAGCAAAATAAGCAACTGGAAGACGAAGTTCTTGTCACAAATAGGTAAAGAAATTCTGCTAAAATCAGTGGTTCAAGCCTTGCCTACCAATTGCATGGGTGTATTCAAGCCTCCCAAAGTTGTTCTCTAGGAAATAAATAAGATCATGTGTCATTATTGGTGGGGTCAACAACAAAATGAAAATAGAATCCATTGGATTTCATGGAGTCAAATTGTAAAGCCCCGGTGCTGGAGATCCGGAGAGTTAGCTCATATTATCTAAAATCATATCCAAGTCATGTTCTACAGCCTACAGAATAAGCCAATCGAGTCTAAAACCTCAAATTCCATCAAACTCCATATTATAGTATGCAGAATCTCAAACTTGGCTTTCGGTCAAACCTATGTCAATTTCAAAATCTACACCTTAAATCTAAAGTTACTTCTTAAAACCCATAGATATATAAATCTCATATGTTTATAGTCTGCAGAACCTCAAACCTGGCTCTGATACCAAATGTAACGCCCCGTACTCGAATGGGTCGTAGAATTACTACCTGTCACTTATAAACCTGTATCTGATACCATTTGTAAAGCCCCAATAGAAGACCTAAACCACATGGCCTATACTCCAAAAGAACTAGTCAATGATACAATTGGAGCCTCACTAGAACCTTATAAAGAGCAAGAATTTCTCCTTCCCAAGCAATGTGGGATCCCATACACCACCTACCTTTATCTTTATCATATGGGGTATCACACAAATGGGGAAGGCAAAAAATGTTGGAGGACTATAATTTGGAGATTTGGAGAGTTTCAACTTGGCAATACTAGCCAAGCAAGGGTGGAGGTTAATTCAAAGGCCTGACTCACTTGCAACAAGAGTACTTAAACTAAAATATTATCCAAGTACTTTATTTCTCCAAGCTAAAGTGGGATTCAGACCATCTTATGTTTGGAGAAGTATTTTGGCAGCCAGGCATCTAGTGGAAGAAGGATCTATGTGGAGGATTGACAATGGGCAAAGTGTTCAAATATGGAAGGACAAGTGGATATCTCAACCTAAGGGTGTACAGAAATCGCCAGAACTGGCCGTGAACCTATCAGATCGACCACCGGAGCACGGAACCGGCTGGAATCGACAAAGAATCGGTCGGCGGGCGAGGGGAATTGAGGGAAAACTGATATGCGGTTCGGCACCAGTTTGAACCCTTGGGAAACCGCTGAACCGGCCGATCCGGTCTATTTATATTATTTTTTTGAATATAAGTATATAAAACGGCGTTGTTTCCCTTAAATGAGTGAAACGACGTTGTTTTAGGACCTGAAAGTTAAAAAAATATATATAATAGAACAAATGAATTAATAACCCCCACCCCCCACCCCTCTTCTTCTTCCTCGCATCGCCTTCTTCCTCTCTGCAACTTTCTTTCTCTTCCATGGCAAATGATAGCGCAACGCTTCTTCATTCTTCCTTAGTTCCTCCTCCTTCACAAAAGATGCTTCTTCGTTCTTCCTTATTATTGGTTTTCTCTCCCCAAACCCACGGTTTCGGCTGGTTCAATATACTCATGGCAGATGTCGGTGGTGTCTCAGTTTTGCACCGAAACCAATGCCGAACCCATCGGTGTACAGCCCTACCTCGACCTACAACATACAAAGTTCAAAGTGTTGCATAGATACTCAATGAAACAATTGAAGCTCTAACTGACCCAGATACTAAGCAATGGAATGTTGATCTAATTGATGGAATTTTTTCCAATGATGAAGCTGCTATTATAAAAAAGATGCCAATTAGTCTATCAAATAGTGCAATTAAGCTTATATGGAGATGCACAACAAGTGGACAATTTGCTGTTAGAAGTGCATATCATCTACAAATTGAGATATTAGAGAGAGCAAAAGGACAATCTTCACACTCAGGTAGCAAGGAAGATGTGTGGTACAGAGTTTGGAGATTAAACATACCAAATGCTGCAAATGTCTTTCTCTAGAGAGCTTACTTAAGAGGCATTACCTACAAATTCAAACATGTTCAGAAGAAAAGTAGTGAAGTCACCAAATTGTCTAATATGTCTGGCAAATGAGGAAAATACCATCCAAGTTCTGTGGGAGGGTATAGTAGCTAAAGATGTATGGAGTTGATGTTCTAATAAGATACAGAAAAGTAATCTCTCAGCAGGTTGTTTTAAAGATCTTTTTACAACTATGGATGAATCTTTTGATGAGGAGCAGATGGAAGAGGTAATGTTAATTGCAAGAAAATCGTGGCAGAGAAGAAACAACTTTGTATTTGAGGATAAATTCTCTGATCCAAACCAGGTGTTGCAGCAAGCAAAAAACTTACTGCAGGATTTCAAGGAAGTAAAAGCCAAGATAGTTAAACCAAGAGAAGGTGGGGAAAATGAGATAAACAAATGGGAGCCTCCAAATTGGGGTTCTTTAAAATTAATTGGGATGCATCATTAAGTAAATCTCTTGGCAAAGTTGGCATTGGTATTATAGTACGAGATGGAGAAGGGAAAGTAATAGCCACTAAAAGACTGCAACGAGATTTTTTCTATGATCCATTGCTGGCTAAATCCTATGGAGCTTTACAAGCGACTATCTTTGGCAGGGAATTGGGTTTGAGAAGAATCGTGTTGCAAGGGGACTCTCTTCAAGTGATTAACAATATCACATAGCATGATTCAACTAGGAATTGTGCAGGGATGATCATATCTTATGTAAAAACTATCTTATATTCTTTGAGAGATGGAATGTTAAATATGTTAAAAGGGAAGTTAATAATGTGGCTCATTGTTTAGCCAAGAGTGCACTAGAGTTAGAGGAGGACTCTATATAGATGGAGGACTCCCATTTTGTATTCTTGATCTTCTTTGATGGATATTATCAATAAATTTCATTGTTTAAAATTTACGGGTACCATCATTTTTCCTAAAAGAAACTTGTACCATAATCTAATAAATTATAATGGGTAATACTACATACTAGGGCTGTAAAACAACCAATGAAACCGGCCAACACCAACGCAGACCGACCACTAGGGCATGGAATCGGCCAAAATCGGCAGAGAATCGGTCGGCCGGCGGTAGAAATTCCTTAAAACTGACATCAGCCAATTTGGTTTCGGTTTGAACCTGGTTCAAACCGCCGAATTGGCCGATTAAATAGTATATATATATATATATATATATATATATATCGTAGTTAAAACGATGCTGTTCTACTTAAGTTTAAGTGAAACGACGTCGTTTTAGACCTAACGTATACAAAAAAAATATAAGTGAAACAACACCGTTTGGTCTTAAACCAAATGACGTCGTTATATTTAAATCAAATGGCGTCATTTCGATTTGAGTTTGTCTTCTTCCCCTCCCATATTCTTCTTCAATTTCTCTCATTCTCTCTCTCCTCTCTTAGACTGCAACACTTTCTCTCTCTACTCTCTCAGACGAACCTCACCGCTAGGGGGACCGAGAACTGCCAAAATTGGTAAAGCCGGTATTTCTCCTCCCCATCGGTCGGTCCGGTCGACTCTCCCATGAAAATCCCCTCTATCGGTCGGCGGCAATTTTTATCAAAAACCGCTTTGATATGGTCGGTTTTCACCCCTACTACATACTACACTTTTATTTCACTTTCAATCTATTTATGTATAATTTTTAAAGAAAAATTTAAAGATTGATGGATAATATAAAGGTAAAATGAGAGTATACTATTTAGAATCTTCCCTATTATGACATGAGGATGAGAGGTATATTCCAAAGAGTTTTGTTAATCATCATTTCCACACACCACATTTATTTTTTTAATTTTTGTTGATTTTATTTTTTCTAAACTAATTGAGTTCTTCTACTCATCATCCATGCATCACATATTTGGTAAGAGAAAAAATAAAAAATTAGTATAGTATGTGATATGAAGATGATAAATAGAATTTTTTTGTTCCGAATGTTGGAAATGCATGTTGGCTCTGGATGAATGGGATATTTTGTCATTATTAATTTTTAAAAGTATCACAAATAATAATTATTTTACATATTCTCCTTCTAAGAATACATTTCTCTTTTGTCATTATTAGTTTAATATATCATTAATGTGAAAATTATAAATAGTAAGTCTAATTTTCAGTGTTCATAAAAGGTTTTTGTATAATCCTTTGAAGAGGCAAGGGCCCACTTTTTTTCAAATGTGTAAGTTGTTTATAGAACTTTATTGACAATAATGATTATAATTGTGTCTAAGAGTCTAAAGTCACTACAAGAAAACTGTTTATTTGTGGATAGTTATTTCCTGAGAAAATGATTATTTCCTACTAAAATGAGTCTGTTTTTATCGTAAATAATTATTCTCATCGCAAATACTCCGTCACAAAAACTTATTTTTCTTGTAGTGAGTACTTTGTAAAACTAGATTTGATAAAATTCTCTCTAAATCAAAAATTTCCTAATAAAGATTAAGTCAGTTATTAGTTGAAAATGTGGTATAAAATCTTAATCAATAATTTTACTTTACAAAATGATAATAATTATTTTTAAATAAAAATAGAATATAAAAATAAAAAATAAATTTATTTAATTTTACCTTTAAAAAAAAAACCTCATTCAAAATTTTTGCCTTAGGCCACGGCACCTATTGAGCCGGCCTTGCGCTTCTTCTAAGCCTATGCACGAATAGGTTTTATAGAGTTCTAAGAGCACTCTCATTAAAAGCTAAATCCAATGAGTATTTAGCTATTAGAGAGCAAAATATGCTCACAATGGATTAGCTAAATTCTAAATATTTGGAATTTAGTTACAGTGACTTTCAAAAGTTTTTCAAAATTTGAAGGTTACTGTACATACATCAAATATATATTTTATTAATTATTTCTCTCTCCCTTTCTTTCTATCACATATTTTATCATAATTAGTATATTAATTTGAGTTAGTGATATATTAATTTAATAAGAATATGATTATTAATTAATATATAATAGGTAGAATAGTAAAATATGATAAAAAAAATTAAATTAATAATTAAAAAAATTAAATATTTTTGAAATTATTAGTTATTCATTACTATATAATGAATGAATATATAATCTAATGTGGAGATTTGATGTGAATAACCAAAACTAAATTTATCTTATATTATTTTATTGTTATATAATGAAAAAATAATTATTCCAATATGAAGATTTATGTGAATGGAATAGTCAAAAGTTAAATTTCTCTTACATTCATAAAAAATGTCATTTAACTTTGATTAATTCAATGAGAATGCTCTTAAAGAATATTGCTATACAATCTCTCCACTGTAGCATAACCTCCCCACACTGCCTACCTGTATTTTTTTTTTGAGCAATTCTACATATCTGCCTACACTCTCCACACACCATGCATTCAAATTTATTTATTTTTTTTTTAACTCAATACACTAAGTGTGTTAAGTGTGTGATAAACAATAGAGTGTGAAGAATATTTTTTTTTTTTATGAAGTCAAACATGCATTTTAATTCCGTAAATAAAATTTTTTTTTTTCCCCCCTCCCCCCAGCTTTCTCACCCCAGTTTTGCAGGTTCCCTTCCGTACGGCTTCGTCCCACGGCCTGATAGTACTTTATGCAATTTTTGTTTTTGGATTAAGTAAATCCATTCAGGCAGGTGGTTGCATCTTATAATATAAGTTGGTAAAAGGTCTCAGAAACTCTGCTGCACAAATGCGTGTAAGCAAACTTTTTTAATTTTAGCAAAGAAGCCATTATACATTACATCCAGTTGGATTCTTTCCAGGTGCTTCCATGGAAATCTTTTCCCACAAGGAATGCAGAAACTCGTTTGCGGAGTCCCACAATGTTTAGAAGGACAAATGGCGGTAACATACCAAGAAATTGTGGAAATACTGATGGAGCCTCTAAACATAATTTCATTCTTCAGGCAATATGGAGGCTCAACAAAAGTTTATCTTCAAAGTGTGCATTGTTTTTTCGTAAGTGATGGATTCCTTCTCAAATTGAAGAAATACTCTGGTAGTGTTCATAAAGTGATGAACTTTTCAGAAAAAATTAGACAGCAATCTTCTGTTCTTTTTGTTCCTTTAGTCATTGGAGTGATGCTGATCATGTCAGTTTCTGTATCTGTAAGCAAGAGTCCATCTTGTAAGTTTGATCTCTTGTTACATATTTTTTTATTGGGTGGGGTTCAGTGTTCGTCTGGGTGAGTGAGGATTGAGGGCTTCGATGGTAGTCTTCGTCTGGGAGGGGCTGCGCAGAGCAAAGAAGGGAGAGTGAGGTCTTCGTCTGGAGGGGTTGCGCAAAGAAGGGAGTGAGGGAGAAAGGCTGACCGTGACGTGGCAATGAACCAGGTTGGTGAGCAATAAGTCTGTGGTGTGTGATAGGCAGACCAGAGATTGAGTATAATTTTTGTTCTAAGAAAGGGGATGGATGTACAAAACGAGCACAGTCCAATTCGAATTTGAAGGACTGGAGTCTTTCATGACTCGAGATTTAAAATACATTAAAAAATATTTTGATTTAAAATTCTACTAATTACCCACCTTTTAGTTCAAAATTGTAAAATAAATAAATAAAAGATTATTAAGTGTATCAATACTCAACAGTAACGATTTCGAATCACTTGATATTTCATGACTCGAGAGTAATCTGGCGTGACTATTGATATTTTATCAAACACATTCAGGTGCTGCCACATCTTGACAAGATACCACGTAATTTTTTATTTATTTATTTTTAGTTAGATACTACTGTACTAGTGAGCCTTTGTAACAATGACCAAAAAAAAAAAACAAACAAACAAACAAATACTGAAAGTTGAATGATATATAATTTTTTATAACATGCACAACAATCCCTTCTTGGGATTTAAGGCTTTGATTGAATGAATAATTAAAAGATCAATGGGACCACCGGGCAGCAGACCAAAAAAAAATAAAAAAATAAAAACACCCAGTGGCTGGTGTAACAGTAATTCTATTCTCTATTATATGCTACTAGCCTCTATATATTCATTTGTCATGTGCTTTGACCATATGAATTTTCAAGGATTTGGACCCCTGGTCCATATACCAAACTGCAGCGCTGGCTGAATGATCGTACCAGTTGAGTGGCCACCTCCTTGAAGAACATGGATGCCACCTGAAAATCATAAAGTCATTGCCACAGTTAGAATGCTTATGGCTACTCTACATCACAACATTTTTTTTATAAGTTCCCTACATCACAATATAAAATTCCAATCACAAATATCCAAATCTTATGCCTGGTATGTTCACAGAAAATGCATATAACCATTCTGAACCCTAAATTAACGGACTCCTAAAAAAGGGATTAATCCAGAATAGCCACAAACGACAGGTACGTAGACAAGCGCAAAATAGAACTATAATCACGACATATAGTAATCACCGAACCTGCAATATCTTAGGACATTGATATAATGATCATATACTGCCATAAGATGTCAGAACACATCAAATTCAAAGCTCAACCAGACTATCGTTGTAGTCTTGCTAGACCCTTTCTCTGCGTCTCTCTATTTATCCCTATCTCACAATGACATTGTTACAATCACACATCAATTAAGTATGGGATTAGTTTGTGGTTTATAAGCTCCTAAGTACCCTTTCCTTCTAAGTCGGTTTTCAAGGGTGAGTTCTACCTAATGGGTTCATAACAAATGGTATCAGAGCCACCCCATGTATGCAGTCCATGTTGGCACGGTTGCAATCATGCGGCACGGGGGGTAATGCCGGCATGGCAATGTTCGTCCGGGGCTAGGAAAATCCTAGCGCACAGCCAGCTCGTGCGAGCGCCGGGACCGCTGTGGACGTCGGCTGCGAAGCGTGGTGGTTGTTATGATCCCACATCGACTAAGTATGGGATTGGTTGGTGGTTTATAAGCCCCTAGGCACCCTTCCCTTGTAAGCCAGTTTTCCAGGGTGAGTTCTATCTAGTGGGTTCATAACAGACAACAATTCCAAAGAACACCTACATGCAAAGTATGTTGGACACATTGGCAGTGTGCCACACCAATAGATGATACAACTCAATTAAGTTGTCACATGCATTTCTATTTGACAACTATTAGAGTAAATTAAAACTTATTGAAAGAGAAAATAGAAAATTGGCAAAATGCAGACTAACAGAATTAGAAAATTAGAACAAAGAAATGTCTCAGTATGAAGGCTTTAAAGTAAGGAATAATCAGTTGTTAAAATTTCCATCCAAGAGATACTGAAGAGTAACAAAAAGAATATTAATGAATTCAAAACCAAGGCTAATGATCATTACAAAAAGAATTAATGAATTCACCTCAGCTAATGATAGATATTACAGAAACCAAGGTGATCACACAAGTCATGGCCATGTGTCAAGGTGGTGGTGGAGTTGGTAATGATGCAAATTAGCAGTCAAAGCTGTGACAAGGTGTTCATAAAATGAGAGCAGGGACAACTGGGAAGTTGGACAATGCTAGAGCTCCCGCTAGGGCTCCTGCTGGGGCTCCATGTGTTTTTTTTTAAGTTTTTTTTTATATAGATTTTTTTAACACTTTTAAAATATTTTTAAAAAATAAAATAAATTTACAACATCATTAAAAACACTTTCTTAATTAAAAAGTAAAAAAAAATCATTAAAAAATACTTCCTTAATCACGAAGTAAAATAAAAAAATATTTTTTATTTTACTTCGTGATTAAGAAAGTATTTTTTAATAATATTGTGAATTTATTTTATTTTTTTAAAATATTTAAAAGTGTTAAAAAAATCTATATAAAAAATAACTTAAAAAAAACACATGAAAACACATGCTAGAGCTCCAGCGGGAGCTCTAGCATTATTCTGGGAAGTTTGATGAATGATCATATGGAGGTGGGAGAGTTTAATTAAATTTGGATGGGTGCTGGTTGGGGAACCCAGTACAGAGTGGAGGAGGAGGAGTGGTGAGGAATGAAAGGGCACAATTGTTGATGGCATCCGCCCATCACTATGGCGAGGGCACCAACACAGGAGCGGAAGTGAAAGAATTATGGGATGGTTTGAAGCTATGAGCCCAAAGGAACCTGTTGGATATTGAGGTGGAATCAGATTCCAAAGTACCAATAAATTGGTTGCTTGGGCATGGTAGCTGCCCCTGGTACCTGCATGATATATGGGAGCAAATAGTTGAGCTGAAAGGTAGTTTCTCAATCAGTTTCTGTCATGTTTACCGGGAAGTGAATCAAGCGGCCAGTGGTTTGGCAAAACTAGGTGCGCAAGGAATGGTTTGAATCTTTGATAGTCGTAATGACCTACCATGTGAAGTTAGAGTAGCATTAGTATTTGATAGAGCTGGAATTCCTCATCTTCATTGTAAATATTCAGGTTTTGTATAGGAATAAGTCTGGTTTCTATAAATTGCTTTTTCATTCCTTGGTTTCAGGTTTCTTATAACCCCCAAGGTGTTAATTGTTACCACGGTATTCCTCCGTCATAAGTGAGGGATTTTAATAAAACTCACGGGGTACCATCTCTTTTATTAAAAAAATCATATGGAGGTGGCAATCACATGGAAATTATTCATGAGCTAAAGGATCATCACCTGCCGGTAAAATGGTGACTGGAACTTAAAATCCACCAAAAAATGAAGGTTGCAAGTTCCTGGAGCTGGTCCAGGATTGAACTCCCATATGGTTATCAGGTGGTCAAACAAGGCGCTATCCTTTGCAGTTGTCTGAACACAAGATAGAATATATAATAACTTCATCAAAGGAACCACAAGAAAATCAAGCGTAGAGAACTAATGTAAAATCAAATGTAGAGGACTAATTATAGTTAACGCTCCAATAAACCACTAAAGCCTCACAGACAGGGCAGACAACAACAAAGCAACATTAAAATAGACTTTCATTTTAAATTTGATAACCAACATGACACCCATATTTGATTCAAATCTCCACAAGTCAAGTTCATATTCATTTAAACTAATTTTTAATCCCCCACATGGGTTGCCCAATCCTGTTCATGCACATCATGCAATAGAAGAAAAGTCAACATATCTAATGTTCTTTCCTAGAAGCTTTCAGATCATACAAAAGCTATAATAATTAGCTGTAAATGATTAATTTTACATTATAAGAACAGAGAAAATACTATTAAGTAAAACAACCACCCAACAATTGAAAGAAATTTGGTCACCTTTATGAACTTAGGCCTGCTCAATTCTACATGGGAAATGTAACTCTCGACAAGAAATTTGAAACCAATCTCTAGCTCAGCATCGAAAGACCCATTGGGATATTGTTTAATTATCTCAGACCGCTGACACCAGGGGACAAAACCATGATAAAAGTCAACGGCTGCAACTACATCAAACAATTGCTCTGGAGAATACCTAATGAACAAAAATTCTGTCAGCTCAAGTCTTTGTGATTAGAAATCAAAATGGTTCATAATGCAACCATGAGACATCAATATTCAATAGACACATTTATCCTTTCACAAGGATGAATTGAAAGGATAAATATCAGCTCATTGGCTGGTATCTGACTAATTTTAATCTCATCGAGAAGTTTCAAATGCCACACATGAGTTACTTTGAATGCAAACTTAAATAGCTTCAGAAGCAAAAATAAACAAATGTTTAAGTTCATGAAATGGTTCAGGAAAAGTGCTAGTCACTAACCCCAAAAGGTTTAGTCAATTTGAAGTTTCCCTATAATCACTAATAAAGCCCAGTTTCCCCTAATAAGTGGTCAATGCCAGGCTTAATATTTATGACTATATTTATAACTTTTAGCCACGCAATGTGAATTAGTCCTTTTCCCAATGTAAGACTCGGGTGTTACAGTTCAAGTCGTTTAACCTACGGTTTAAAAATTGCACTTCATCCACACTGAAATCATTATATTAGACATATTTCAGTCCCAAATCATTAAGAACGCAATTGTAAATCACGAGCCTTGCATTGGGAAGCAAGAAGCACAATATCAATCTCACTCTAATGGAAATCTATTGAACGTATGAACTAAAGGAAAACGCAATTAGAGCTCAGGTGGGTAAAGTAGAACTCTTAAAACCGCAGGTTGACAACTCGAAATTGACCTAAACTTGAAGTAGGTAATGTGTAATCTCCAAGAAATATCACAAATGTGGCTTGATATCAAGAGTTGATATGTACCCTAGTATATTTGTATTTGTGTGTATATATTCCAACAAACGAGAAAATTACTTGGGGCAAAAAAACAGAGAGTAAGGAATAGATCAATAGTAAAAATCCATGGCAGCTATCATATACCAAGAAGCTACAATTTTTAACAGCAACTTATACATGCCAATAAAATGGGAAAACAGTCACACAAACAATAGAGGTCGTCAAAATGTGATTCCCAATGGAAGGTTTTGAACAAAATTACCCCAAGACGCGCTTCTCCTCGTAAACTTTCGAAAGAAAACCGCCCTCTTCACCGTCTCCACAACCCAGAAACCGCCTCGTTTGGACAGTGTGACTATTATGAAACAAACTCCTGAGAGAAAATCTGAGACCACTGAGTCCATTGACGGAATTAGGGACCAACGGCAATGGTGTATCGAGAGCCGCGATGGTACGAAAGCATCGCCTCTGATCACAATTCTTCAAGTGCCTAGCGTTCGTAACGGACCTAATAAAATGTCTGAGACTGCCTTTGGAGGTCGACATGAATGGCGGCGTCGTTAATTATGATAATGTGAGAACGCTCAAGATGTTGGTTACTCCCGGTAGCTGCAAATTTTTTGGAGAAATGAAACAGAATTAATGGGTAGTTTTTAACATCTTTCTCCGTTTACTTTTCGGCCATAAAATTCAGAGATCAGAAGCGAACGAACCTGGACTGGACTTCTCCGAGAATTGTGGGTTTCGTCGATGAGAGAGAGAGAGAGAGAGAGAGAGAGGTGGAGGCCGGGGGGATGGATTCAAAACGGAAATCCAAATCCCATGTATGATATATTTTTGGGGTCAAAAGATTCCAGAAGCTTGGTCTTTTTAACACGGGTCTTTTCATTTTCTTTTTTCTTAAAAGCGTGTTTTTTTTTTTTTTTTCCAATAATTTAGCATTCAAAGAATTTTTTAAATTAAAGAAAAAAAAGTTATAAAAACTTGCAAATCCTTTCCATCGAGCAACCTTGGCATATTCTCCTATCCTAACTAATATAAAAGTTGGTTTTTTTTAATAAAAAAAAATTGACGCCCGAGGAACATTCAGCTGCAATGGTAAAAGTTGGGATGGAAGTTGATTACGTTTTCCCCAATCTACACTCCGTGCATTACCAAACAGCTGGCGATGACGGGTCGCTCTTTTCAAACCCTTTTAGGCTGGACAAGACAAATGGAAAGAAAGTGGCAGTATATACATCTTTCCTCTCATCATATTTAACAGCTAAAACATTTGCCTGAAGATTAGTTTACCTTCCTTCTCATAGATTCACTCATCAAATGAATGTTATTTTTAAAATTTGATAAATTTATATTTAAAATCACAATATTGAACTCATATACTAAAATTTTTAACTTTAAACTACAGTACATTTAAGTTCATTTTTAAATTTAAAGACTAACTATTCATACACTCTATAACCATTATTTTATTTACTTAAACTATTATTTCTCAATTTTAAACCACAATATATTTAAGTTAGAAAACAATAATTTAAATATCAAATTAAATTATTACTTAACATATAGTTAGTGTAATTGTAAAATAAAAAAATAAATTAAAAATATTATTATCAAAAAAATAATATTGACTAATCTAATGTGAGATTATGGTTTAGAAGGTTTTGAATTTCTGGAAAACATGTACTTTTCATTAAATTTTAGAGATAAATTTGATAAAACCTGTGCTCTCAAAGGTCTACTGGGAAGGGTACAAGTTGATTCTGCATTCTAACTGCTCTCAATATTAACAAGAAAATGTCCCATTCATTTGAAGCCAAATGGCGCATCGATCACCAATCTTCTTGAAAAATGATAACAATTCTGTTTCTTGAAGATGAATGTCATATGTGTATAAATATTTTGCATACATGTTGAAGCTAAATATTACAGCTTGGCTCAGAAAGGAAGTCATGTCACTTCCTTAAAACCATTATTAATGAAGCAACACTCAGCACCAGTATGCCAGACTGCACCTCATGCCATAAGAAGGGGGGAGGGGATGAAGAAAACAGTGCGACCTTCAGCATTTGAAGAAGCTCTTGCTACTAAAACTTCCTTTCACATTGATATTTCAGCAGCATGAGCCAGCAGTATATGATGATGATATTGGCCACACAATGCACCCTTCTTGTCTAACAATTAAGTGACTTGCAACATTACAGATATTTGAGCATGCCGCGACCCTCCACACTAAGCTTTGTGGCTTGGAGCTGCTTCTTTTTTGGAGCCTTCAACTGCTGCAACTTCTTATTCATCTGCCATTAACAAGTACTTGCAGGTTTAGAATTACAGTAAAAACAAAATGCGCTATAGACTGCACAAACACAACACCACCTGCACACCAGCCCAGACACATAAAGCAGACTGTCATCTGGGGTAACCATGCCAGGGAAGGCTTGAACTTTCTAAGTTTCTAACAATTTAACCCTTATGTAAGGACACCGTAACATTTTATGCCCACTTGGAGGATAAAGTGTCGTGATTATGGTATGCATTGGGCCATCAGACGGTCTTTTATAATACGACTTTCAAATCTGATTACCTATGAAGAGATGTCACTACCCAGGAAATGTTCTTGTTCTCAGGTTGGGCAGTAATGTTGAGTTTAGGTTCTACTCTATAACGGCCAAAACCAATAAAAGGAAAACAGGAGTAGAGGTGGAGTTCAGGTAAAACTGAGGCTTGTCCCGAAAATGAATTTTCACTCTCTCCAAAATTGACGACATTATTGGTGACCATGGAGACTTGAAATAGGCCATTCAGCAGAAAAAAGTAATAACTAAACACACCCGGATGCTAAAGCGTTGCCTCTTCCAGATCTAATAAAACAAAGAAAACCAACTCGTTTGTGTCCAAAATTGAAGCAGACTATCTCACCAATTAGAGAAAAACATATATATTCACCATTCCATTGAAACATACAGGCATGCCCAAAAATGTTTTCTTAATTATAATATTTAACTTTTCAGCAGAAGAAAACCGACCTTCAAACGACGCTGATCTTGTACAATTTGTTTTGCACGTGCTCTTACTTCATCTGGATCAATCTTAGATTGTGGACGCACCACAAAATCTAAGGGTGTTGCTTCCGGTCTTGAAGCATGCAGTCTGGAAGACGATTGGCCAGACTTGCGTTCCCTGGATTGTAGTAAAAACTAAAATCTTAGCATCCAATATGACAGTGTTGGAAATACGAATCACAGAAAATAAAGGAACCAGCATGAAAAAATGACTGTCACCACATGTTATTTCACCTATAAAAAAAAAAGACTGTCATCACATCTTACCGTGAGAATTCATCCAAGTCAAGATCACCATCTCTAGATTCAATTCCAGCAGCTTTATTAACCGGCCTAATAAAAATGGAAAACAAATTACACATAGAACATTGTGCATATGGCAGATACAAGTTGGAGAAACATGCAGAACAAGTCACAATAAGTACTTCTTCAGAGGTGGCCTTCGGTAGGGAACTCTCTCATCATCGACATTTCTCATCTCCTCAAATCTTGTACTCTTATTAAATATTGGTCGACTCTGCACTCGAATTTAGAGTGGAAAATAAAATTTCAATGCCACTAAATAATAGGAACCCATGTATGAGAACTTCAGGATTATAAAAGAAAAGAAAATGGCAACAAAAAAAGGAAATTTCTGTACAAGTCACAACTAAAAAATCAATCACTGACCAAAGACTTGGGAATCAAAATTTGAAATAGGAACCCTTGTAAACAACCAATTGTGTGATCATTGAGAAGTATATCACAACTGAAAATAAATAGTTTGAACATTTCAAATCAAATTTCAATCATCATTCAAGTGTTTTGTATGACCATGGCATGATTCTTGAACAGAGAGAAGTATATCCACCATCACTTTTTTTTTCTCTGTAAATAAGGATTTTATTGATGAGAACTGCCACTTTTAATACCACTCTCTGTCAAATGAGTAATATAAAAAAGCAGGATGAGCATCTCATATATTTATCAAAACTTTGACGTCACCATGTCATGTTAGAATTTTACATTACCCATTTATCGACCAAATCCTTTGCAAGTTTTCTATTGGATGTGGTTTCCTCGTCAGATTTTGATAGAAACATAATGACCTGCCCAATAATAGAGTACATCAGTCAAAGCCGTTCCTCCTATATCCAAGCTGCAAAAATTATCTAACAAGCTGGTTCCTAACCTTTCCAAGACCACTCTTCTTCAGTTGTTCTCTTCTATCATACTGCTCTAAATCGATGGGAAACTGCATAACAGAAACAACATATCAAGTGCCACATATATTTTGACTACAACCATGAATACAAATCATAGAATAAATTGCATGAAAATCTGGCATACATCAGTCAAAATCTTCAAAATTGCAGCGCGGATATTTATGTTTGGCAAGCTTCCGTCGGGAAGAGGTTCAAGCCAATTCTTCAATAGATTTAGCACCCCGTGATCTAAGAATTCTTGTTGAAGCTGCTTCCTGCACCAATAGTAGTTGACATGGAATATAATTATCTAAAATATCAGGATTACAAATGCTAAGAAAAGAAAGAAATCACAAAGAAACTAATGACAGAGAGCTTACTTTGAAAGGACCTCAGTCAGAAGAGGTAGTTTTTTGAGTTTATTAACAGCAGGCTTCCCCTGTCTATTAAGGTCTGCATCCTCTTCTGCTGTAACCTCAAGCTCGGCCATGACATTCTCAACAAGCAATGCTATGTCCGCGGGGCTTCTGTCATTCTTCTTTCTTTTCTTCCCCATCTTGAAGAGCTCATTAATTTCATCATCTTCGCCCTCCTCAGCCTAGAAACATCCAAATGATGTGCCAGTAAATGCATCAAAAAAACATCCAGGCACAAAGACAACACCATACGCCATCACTACTTTTATGATATATATATATATATATATAGAGAGAGAGAGAGAGAGAGAACACTGACCTGAGGAGCATCACTAGGAGAACGCGGCTCATTGCCACTTCCATACCCTTCAGCAGGATCTACACCAGTGTCATCTATGAAGTTATCATCATCCACAGTCCTGAAACCTTCTTGATCATCCTAATCCATTCAAGAGATAGAAACAATTCAAAAAAAATTAGTAGGAACCAAGAGCATAAATAAGTCATATAGAATCAACTAGTTAAGCATATCTCAGGCCACGCCACATATAGAATAAGTCATATAAGAATCACAACTAATAAGTCATATAGAATCACAAATATAAGTTGTGATACTTATGTATAGAATCAACTAATATAGAATCAACTCGCTATTCTTATATTTTTTTCATGCGGTTAGTGAATCACAACTAATCAGACATAGAAAACTCGACCCAAACTTCACTAATTTCTTTCCTTTTTTATATAAAAATATTACCCACGCTCATTACCCACATTAAATTCAGCAGGAATCAGAGTCTCTTGCTCAAGAACATAAAACTTGCAGAAAAACTAAAAATGTAAAAGGAAGGCCATCAATTTGAAAAGATTCAAGATCTGGACACCAGAGATTTATTATACCTCAGAGTCGCCACCAGCAATGGTGTCCCACATCTCCTTGACCTCACCATCGCGATCCTTCCCGGAAGAAAACCCTCTCTTGGAGAACTTATTGGACTCACCCTTCCCCGAAGAAAACCCTCTCTTCTCGTCCTTATGCCTCCTCTCCTTCTTCCCACTACTCCCACCACCCTCCTTCCTCCTCTTCCGATTCCTCTCAAAATCCTCAACGTCCTCGTCCTCATCGACCAGGCTAGGAACCACGATCTCCTTCGCCGTGGTGGTGTCGCTCTTCTTAATCAGCCGCTTCCGGGGTTTCGCGTTCAATGACGAGGGGTCCGCGTCGTATACCGGCGTCTCCGACCGCTCTCTCCTCCCCCCACCGCGCCGCCATTCGTCCTCGATGTCTTCGTCATCCAATAGGTCCCGTCGAGGCTCTGGAGACAGCTCCCTATCCGACTGTACATCATCGTAGTCCATCAACGGCTCTCCATCCTCGTCGCGGTACCTGAAAAAACAAACAAAACCCAAATTTTCTAGGAAAGAATCATCAGAAACCCTAAATCCCTCGCAAATAGAGAGAGAGAGAGAGACACATACGGATCGTCTTCGTAACCCATCGGCAAGAACGATACCGGATCTGAGACTTCTCAAACTCCGCCCACAAGAAATCGCGGGGAAATTGGGTGCGCTTACAAATATGTAGCAAAGAAGAAAATTGAAAGAGTAGTTTGGTCTTTGGTGTGCGAGAATTGAGGTTGATATAGAGCTCGCTTCTGGCTTTATGGGGGTATTTTATTGACAAAACTGAAATCAATATGAAAATTGTTTTAATTTTTTATTTTCATTCAAATCACATAAATCAATAAAATGATCATTGGATGAGAAATATTTTTTTGAGATTGAAAGATGGAATGTGAGAATTTTTTTCAGAAAAAGTTTTTTATTTTTTCTGAAACTACTACTTGTCAAACAAGCTAAGCTCGAGCTAAGATGGAGAAGGCCTTCTCTCTTTTTTTAGGGAAAAATACTCTCTCTTTTTTTCACGCTTAAGGGACCATACTTTACATTGTATTAAATAAATTACATCTAATCATAAGGGATGGTGTGATTTATTTTAAGTAAAATTTTAGGACAACAATTTAAACCAAAAATCATCAACAATATATCACGGAAACCAAAATAATAAGAGTGATAGTGTGCGGACCAATTTTGACAGTTGATCGTGCCTATAAATTCTATCTTTTATTCTTTTATTTTTTTTCTTTAAATATTTTTTAAATATTTTAAAAAAATAAAAAAAACACACCAATACACTAAGCCACTTCCTTAATTATTAAAAAAAAATTTAAATATATAAACGGTCAAAATGAGGAGGCAAAGCTAAGCAGCATACTAGCATTTTTCAAATAATAATGTTAGATAAAATTTTTAGACGTGTAAGTCTTACGCAACTCTTTATATGAAAAAAAAAAATCTATAAAAAGGGTAATAGATATAAACTTACAGTAAGTGTGCTATCAGCCTATCCCCGTGTAATCCTTTTGAGAAAAAATAATGCAAGTCTCAAAATTATTCAATTTTTTTAAATAGAATACGCGATATTAGTATATCTTAAAACTGTAAATATCATTTCTCCGTAGGGTCGATTTTTATAAAATACTTGGATTTGTTCAAATCACTACTCAAACCAAAGATGACTGGATGACTTATTTAATACAAGCAGCATTTTTTCTAATGTTTCTGAATTTCCTTCTTTTCCATAATAATGTCTGGTATTAATTATCTTTTTTAAGCCTACTGGATATCTTTCAGAAGCCGCGCTTCCCCAGCTCAAGTGTTGGAGACAATGTTTCAAGATCTGTTTTTGAGCAAAGATCGATTCAAGATTCACCCCGTTATGGGCTCTAGAAATTGATCGCGAACGGGAAGATCAACAGGAAACGACATCGTATATTTTCACTTTGATTGTGTTCAAAAGAAATAATCTCATTTATTATACAAATCTAGAAAACTCCTTCAAACATGTATGTTTGGGGCATGGAATGAGAGACAAAATTCTCATCTCATCTCATCTCATCATTACAACTTTCTCAAACTCTCACACAAAATATAATAAACAATTCAACTTTTTCAAATTCCAAAACAATAATAATATTTAAAAATAATATTTTGAACTTTCATCTAAAACAAAAAATTATCACCTCACTCCCCAAACCTCAACAGTTTATTAGAACTCCCAAATGAAGTAGTGCTCAATTCTCTTTTGAAAGGAAACAATATAACTGCTAAATAAAACGACCCCAAATTCAGACAAAAAAAAAATTAAAAATAAAAATACTCCTAAATAACAGATATAATCATTAATCACTGCTTTTCCTATGAACAATTCTTATCATTGCAATACAGCTATAGGTACTTGAATTTTTAATACTTTCTCATAATGCGCACCAGCAAGCAACACACCAAACTAAAGCCAGAACAGAAACTAGAATGCATATAACTCTCAGAAATGCAGTATTGTCAACATGTGAGATTAAAACACAAGTCATTATATATTTTCCACAATCCAATCTCTACTTCCCTTACTGTTTTTTTGTCAAGTACTGACACCTACGATTCTTTTACAACTATATTACATACAAGTTTATCATTTCTACTCACTTTCGACTCAGATTAAATCCACTTTGAATGATCCATGTCACCATGTGTTGTCATCATGTGTTATGGCCAGCACCTGACCAATAATACCGAAACAAAAAAAATTGTTCTGTATGTGCAAGAAAAGTGGATAAACCGTGGTCAATTTGTTACCACAAGTTGTCTTTAGGCTTCTGAGATTGGAATGGGTAATACCTTAACGGGCAATAGATCTTCTATTGTGCTCTAGTAACGTCAGTTTGATAACCAACAAAGGGAAGCTCTATGGAAAATTATCTCAATCTGTCAATATGGTGCATGTCGATGGAGAGAAATAATAGAAGCTGAGAAGACTGGAATAGCTTTAAGAGTTTCTTTTTTCAGAAAACTTTATCATAGTTTGGCTGCATACACGTCCTTCCAACTTTAGCTTTCAGGACTTCTTTGTCAAGACCGTAAGAGCTGAGAAGACTACTGCTGCACACATCAAAACCAAAAGATAATGATAACAATTTTTAGAAAGCATTAACACAAACGAAGACGATAATTTATAGAACATTAAGGCTGGTTTGGTTGCAAGACTCAGTTCAGCTGAGTTCAGTTTAATTTTAAGTTGAGTCTAATATCCAAACACCTAACTCTCAAATTACTAAACTCATCTCAACTCAAAACCTCCTTACACGTGGGACCCACAATTTTTTTCAACTTAACACATCTTCATACGTAGGACCCATAACCTTTTTCAACTTCTGATAAAAAGTACTAAACTCATCTTAACATCCAAACACACTTTAAACTCAGTTTAGATAGATCTCACATAACTCCATCCACTACTCGACTCACTACTATTCATAAAGAACTGAGCTCAGCTCAACATCCGATGCACATTAATATTATGATTTTGGGTACTTAGGATACCAGAGACAAGATAATGTAATTAGAAACTGATTATATTGTCTTCAAGGAGTACTGTCATTTCCTAAAAAAATCAGAAATAGTGACTAAGAGCACTCCCAATGGATGCTCTATAATACATTTTGCTTTAAAATATAAAGAAATTCTCTTAAAAGTGCCCTCCAATGGATCTTGTATTTCATCCTTCATTTTACATTTTGCAACAGTAGCATGCTAGATGTGGAGGGAACTATTCATCCTTGTAAACATTTTAAATTAGTTTATGTCTCCTGCTGCTTGATTTTTCCCATTTCTTCAAAAGTTATGTATTTTTATTTCAGATCCTCTCTCTCATTCCCACACTTTCTTCTTTGATGGGCGCCAAAGACAAAATCTGAAGCTGAATTAATCTCTTCTTTTCATTATATAATCTCTTCTTTTTATTTTTTGAATTAATTTATATTTTGGTTTAGTTTATAGATTTAGATTAATTTAAAATTAAACATAATTATATGACATTGTATAAAGAGAGATATTGCAAATATCAAAAGATCTGAGGATATTATTGATAGTTAGAGAAAATATTTGAAAATGAATAAAAGAAACATTAAAAAGTATAATATTTAAATGATATGAAGAAAAAATAGATAAGCTAATGTATGGTATATTATAAAAATCAGTAAGTAAAATAGAAAAAGTAGATTTTGGTGATGTATTTTAAATGATAAGATGAATAATCCATTGGGAGTGCTCTAACAATCATAATTAGCTCACAAAGAGTTCTTTGATGTACATTAACATGCTGCATTTAAACGCCTAAATTAATGTAAAGCTATACACAGAGCAGTCAGGTTTCCTAACCAGAATTATCTCTTCCAGCCAATGCCAAGCAAATCTGGAGGAAGAGAAGCAGGATCAAGCTCCCAACAGTCTTTCAAAATCTCAGGAGCCTCATCACTAGAAAGTTTCCTGGCAGGAATCTGGTGTGAAAACAACCGGAGATCATGTTTTTCAAGCAATCTAATAGCATGACACCCAATCTCCCTTCTCTTAAATATTGTCTTGAACCCATCAACCTTCTCAAGATATGCCATGCTTAAACCATACATCTCACCATAACTTGTCATAAACAAAACTATGTCATAGCACCGCTTATCTTTAACAGAAAGATTTCTTCCTTCAGCATCCACAGCTGCCTCATTATATAGAGCCCACACCGAACCCTTCCTTGGATAAATTCTATAGACCTCTCTTGCTTCTTGTTCACAATCCACAATATGCGAAAATACGTTCAGCGAGTTAATGGAATTCTTCCAAGCAACCTTGAATTTCCCACAGGAAATATGAAATCCCATTTTCTCCAAACATATCAGCCCCTCATCCCCATTACTTTGAAGATCCAACCAACTCATCTTCACCTCAAAAGGAATCACTGAAACAATTTCATCAATCAAACCATAATGTCTTGGCATTCCATCATCGTCATCATAGATGGCCCATACTTGTCCTTTCTTAAAACTCCTCTCCACTCTATCCTTGTCAAAATCATAAAAATCAGAATCCTCCACCGACATAATCTCCAAATCCCCACCTCTAGAACTCCTGCGTCTTTCAATTTCCAAACCCACGCTCTTCTTCCTACGCCTCTCAATATCTGAATCTCCACTCTTCTTTGAACTTCCCCGTTTCTCAATCTCTAAATCCCCACTCTTCTTCAAATCCCTTCGCCTCTCCTTCTCTTTCTCCTTCCTCTTCTCTCTTTCATCCTTCTCCTTTTCCTTCATTCTCTCTTGCTGCACCTTCCGCCTTGCTTCCTGCTGCATTTCTGCCAATGTCATCGTCTCCTCCCCAGTTTTTGCCCTCTTCGGCATTGACCTCTCTAACACCTCCCCTACAGTTCTCATCCTCCTCTTCAAGCCCCAACTCCTCAACCTTCCACAACTCCATATACCATCACGATCAACACCATCTTCTTCCCTCTCCAATTCCCCAGCTCTCATTCCACTGCCCATTACACCACTACCCATTTTCGTCTTCGAACCCAAATCCCCAAATCTCTCAACCACACCCACATTTCTCTTCCTCGGTCTCTCACTCCTAACCCTAACCCCGGCGTCTTCCCCACCAGACTTATTACCATCATCGGTCTCAACCTCCACAGCCTCAAAGCTCTTCTTACAATTGGGGCACACCAAATTATGCCCCAAATACCTCCTCTCAAACTTGTGCAACAAACGGCACATCGAACATGCCGTCCAGAACGTGTCCGCAGCCGCCAAACCCACAACGTTCTCCTCTTGAATCCTAATCCTGAGCTTCATGTCATACTCTTTCCTACGAATCCTATCCGACAAAAACCGAAAGGCCTCGCTGACGAGCTTAAAGGCTTCTTCAGACCCGGCATAAGGGTTTTTGTCGGGGTGAAGGACTAGGGCGAGTTTCTTATACTGTTTCTTGAGGGTGTTGATGTGAGCAAAGGGTTCTACCTGGAGTATCTTGTACCAGTCGGGCGTGGGGGTGTCGGGGGATCGGGCAGCAGCGACGCGGAGGATCTTGAAGGAGGTGACCATTTCTGAGAGGCCGTCGAGGTTGGGGGCGAGTCGCTGGGCTCGCTTGGCGTACTTGAGGGCGGACTTGAGTTTGGAGTTGTTGTATTTGGTCTCTGCTAGCGCTTTGAGGCGCAGCGCTTCTTGTTCTTTGTCCTGCATTTGCTCTGTTTCAGCTGCAATCCTGAGGCGAGAGAGACGGAGAGACGGAGAGACGCGAAAGGCTGGGCTTTTGCTGGGTTTTGTGGCCGTGCAGGATCGGTTATGAAAACATAAAATAAAACTGTTTTTTCACATATTATTTAAAAAATAAATTTTTTTTAGATTTTCATACAAAATAAAATAAATAATTTAATTTTTTTAAATTTTAAAATAAAAATAATATTAAAAAAAATATATTCTAATAATATTTTATTCAACTTTTAATTTTAATCTCAATTCATCTCATCTGTAAAAACAAACAAGATTAAAAGATAACTTATTTCATAAAATTAAAAAGAGAAATGAGAATTGCAAGAGAACCGGAAGAAAAACCACCCATTGTAGCTAAGCTAGCACAACATATAAAAATAATAACTATGAAATAAAATTTGGGACAAGAAATTGGCACCTACTCATTTCCCATCTTGGTCAAATGAAGAGAGTTTTTGGATTGCTAATAAAAAAGGATATGCTAAATAGTAAAAGGAATGCATAGAAGGGAAATGAACTCTCATAAATTCATATTGCGCTTGAGATATGATGGGTATTCGAGATACCATTCCTCTAGAGAAATTGGTCCGCTGATTCATTTGTTGACATTCCCGGAATAAGGGTAGAAGCTTGGGTGGGGGATACCTATACAAAGCTTCAAACAGAGTGAACTTAGTTGAGGTGTGGTAGTTGTTGTTATACCATCATTCAGCTGAAACTAACCATTGAGATCATTTCTTTGGTTTGTTGCCTGCGTAACATCTCAGGTAACCTTCTAGACATTTGTTTAGAGCCTTCTAATTGTGGATGGTAGGCGAAGTTGTAGTTTAGAGATAAACTCTATAATGAGAAAAGTGTTTTTCAAAATGAACTAAGGAATATAGGGTCCCTATCTAAAACTATGCTTCTCGGTGGCTCATGTAGTTTGAATACTGAGTTTAAGAACACCTATGCCACAATAGATGCTATATAGGGGTGAGCTGGGGCCATAAAATCCCCAAATTTCATAAATTTGTCCACCACAACAAAAATGGTACTATAGCCTTGGGATACTGGAGGCCCTCTATGAAATCCATAGAGATGTCTGTCCACTTGATTGGGAATAAGTAAGGGTTTTCAAGGCCCTACATGTGGTGTGGTTTCGTATTTTATATCTAGCAAATTTTGCATTCCCTTACCAACTTTGTTATGTCCATTTTCATCTCTGTCCAATAAAAATCTCGTTTGGCCCTTTGATATATTCTCAAATATCCAGAATGCTCTACCAATGGATGAGCATGTATATAATGAAGAAATTTATCTTTGAAGGGTGAATCCAAGACTATGACAATCCTCCCCCTCTTAAGAAGCAACCCCTGTTGCAATTGGTAGCCACGTTCACTGTTTTGCCCTTGAGATAGTTTGGTTACAACATCTTTCATCTTAGCTAATAGGTCATAAGAAAACTTGAGCTCCTCAACTCAATCTGCATTTGGGAAGAAATCATAGCTAACAACCCTTCTAGTTTACCCTCCAACTCATGCTTCCTTGATAGTGCATCCGCTACCTTGTTTCCCTTTCTTTTTTTTTGTATTGAATAGCAAAATCATACCCCATTAATTTAGTTATCCACTTCTGTTGGACAATAGTGCCAACCAGCTACTCTAATATAAATGTTAGGGCTTACTGATCTATTTTAATAATAAAAGATTGCCCTAAAAGACAAGGACGCCATTTGTGGATAGTCGCTACTAAAGCTAGCAGCTCCTTCTCATATGTGGATAGTTGTAATGCTCTATGCTCTTCCTTTTAGAAGCTTTCTCATGAAAGCAATAGCTAGCCTAATTGCATCAAAACTGCCCCCACTTCTCTCCTACTTGCATCACATTCAATCATGAAGGGTTGTGTAAAATCTCGTAGCCTAAGGACATGTGGTTGTGTAACTGCCAATTTAAGGTCATTAAAGGCCTTTGTTGCCCTATCATCCCATTCAAAAGCATCCTTCTTCTGTAAATCTGTTAGTGGGGCAACTATGAGTTCGTAATTTCGTATAAGTTTTACGTAGTACCCTATAAGGCCCAAGAAACCTCTAAGCGACTTTGTATTCACGGGTAGCAGCCAATCTAACATAAAGGAGATCTTGGTTGGGTCAACCTTGACTCCCTCACTAATGATAATATGCCCAAGTAGTCAATCTCCTTCATTCCAAACTTACATTTAGTCAACTTGGCAAACAACTTGTGTTGTTGTAAAATTTTCATAACCCTTCTCAAATGAGTTAAATGCTCTAGCAGTGTTTTATTATAGACTAAAATGTCATTGAAGAAAACCAATATAAACTTCCTCAAGAATGGTCTAAAAACTTGGTTCACCAGCCTTTGAAATGTCGAATGGGCATTAGTAAGCCCAAAGGGCATATTGAGAAATTCGTAATGCTCCTCATGAGTACGAAATGTTATTTTCTCAATATCCTCATGCACTACCCTTATTTATTCGGAGCGTAAATCCAATTTAGAAAACACCATAGAACCGTGTACTTCATCCAGCAACTCATCAATGACGGGTATTGAAAATTTATCCTTCACAGCCTCATGGTTTAAGGCCCTGTAATCAACTCATAAACGCCAACTCCCATATGCCTTTCACACCAATTAAACATGGGATGAAAAGGGATTTGAATTGGGCCTAATCACCCTTGATTGTAACAATTCAATAACAATCTTTTCAATCTCCGTTTTCTGATAGCAAGGGTAGCGGTAAGGTCTAGTGGAAATGGGTTGTCCCTTCCTTCAAAACAATCTTATGGTCATGAGAATGTGGGGGTGGTAGCCCCTAGGGCTGTTCAAACACCCCTTTGAACTCACTCTACAACTTACTAATTTCTGCATATATGGGCTCATTTTCATTCATCTCCTCATGGAATAATTGTAATAATAACCTATTCCCTCTGTAGTGGATTTTAAGATAGCCTTGTTCTAACCCTCAAATGAGATATGTTGCAAACCCAACCCTTGCAACCAGACCCTTCTTTGGCTCCATAAAAATTCTATTAACAATTTTGAAAAGTCCCATATTATAGGACCTAAAGTTTCTAACCATTTAACTCCCAATACAACATCACAATCTCAAGAAAAGTACGTAGAACGAGGTCATAAAATGATGCCCCTGTACCTTAATATTCACCTCATCACAAAAACCTTCACTGCAAATAATCTCCCCATTAGCAATTTTCACCAAAAGATGCATGTTATTATTGATGTGTAATCTAGTTTTGTGAGCAATGGAAGGGTCTAAAAAATTGTGTATACTATCAGAATCAATTAATATGACTACGTTCTCATCACCAATTCTTCTTAAGAGTCTCATGGTACTAGAACTAGGAGTACTTGAAATTGCATTCAATGAGATTTCACGCTCCCCTAAAGCTGGTGCAGACAGCAAGGTCTCCTATTCTTCAATGACGTCTGTTCCTCCACCTTTATATGGCCTTCTCCCGAATCCTCACTACCTTGTAAAAAATAGATTTTAGGGCTTTTGCAATTATGTGAGGGATTCCATTTATTATCGCAATGGTAACATATGCCATTTTTTCTCTTTTCATCCGTGTAACTTGAAGAAACTTTTCTCACTGGTTGGTAATTTTTCTAACCTATACTGTTGTTTTCTCCAGATGGTACTTACTGTGAAAGAGCTATTGGTGGAGGTGAGGACGATTTATCTGAGATCTACTTGAGCCCTCTCCTAGTACTGTGCAAGTACTCCTCCTGAATTTTGGCGAGCCTAAATGTAGCACTTAAATTGATTGGGTTCAACATTCGAATGGGCAAGCAGATTTCATCCTTCAAACTGCTTATGAAGCAGCTGAGCTTATAGTGGTCGGATAGCCCTCTCAAGCGGTTAGATAAGCTCTCAAATTGAGCTTTGTAAGCTGATACTGTGATTGTTTGCTTGAGACGGGTGAAAGCCTCCATAGGATTGTTGTAAGCTCTGCGTTCGAATTGAACAAGCATGGCTCTAATGAAGGTTTCCCACGACGTAAATTGTCCTGAATCAAGGTCATCTTGGTACCATACCAAGGCCTCACCATCCATATGGTAGGAGGCCATTAATAGATGATGGCTGGAGGTATTTGCATAGAACTCAAAATATTGAGTTGCCTAGAACACCCAACCCATAGGATTATCACCCTCAAAATGAGGGAACTCCAGTCTAACACCATGGTTGAAGCCTCTTCTAGAATCTTGTCCCTCAGCATCATGCATCATCTGAAGCTCTCTATTAGGGGTATTGTTTTGATTTGCCATAAAAGTTCTTACTATGTCTGTAATTTGATTTAAGTGTTCCCTCATCTCTAGAATACATTCCTCACGGGCACCAACCTCTCCCACTGCAATGCCTCTTGTTGTTGCTTGGAATGAGTATCGTCAGCTATGGGATCGTTGGTTCAATGATACCAATTGTTAAGAACCTTTTGGGTTGCTAATAAGAAAGGAGATGCTAAATAGTATAAAGATGGATAGAATGGAAATGAACTCTCATAAATTCATATTGTGCTTGAGATACAATGGGTATTCAAGATACCCTTCCTCTAGAGAAAATTCACTGAGTTACAAGCTCAAAGATACCTCTGCTCATTCTCTGACTTTTCCCTTGTACCCCCGTCCCCCTGCACTTGCAGAATAACAACTTGGAACAGAAAGCGGGAAATGATAAAATGATTGTAGGAAATACTAGCTACATAATAGACACCAAAATGCACAACTTAGTTAAAACGCAAGTTTAACTAAAGATAAAATGCATAGTTTCTTCCACTTCCAGACGACACCGTTTCCTTCTTTACTTAGACGACGCTGTCCCGATGAACTCATATATTCTTCTTCAACTCTTCTTCCCGTGCGCCGACCAAACATCTCAGTTAGAGTTCTTGACAGTTTTGATACAATTTGAGTTGAGATTGTGATGCACGACTGGATTGGAGACTACAAGCGGGTTGAAATGCATCGCGATGAAATGAGAATTTACTATTAATGAGTTTAGTCTATCGACAAAGTAGAGAAGGGATAATTATTACTTAGTTCAGTGATCAAACCAAGTACCTAATAATGAGTGAACTATTAAGTTTGTGTCACACATCTAGGGAGAAGCACGAAGGAGGAAGGAGTTGAAGAGATTCGGGAGTGTAGAGAAGGGGTCGTGCGACTGGAAGTGCCCTAGGGGCTGAGTGGAAGGCCTCATCAAGAGGAAGCGTGGACTAGGCCGTGAATCTTGTGAGGGACGTTGGGCTTAATTTTAATAAAGAATAAGGCCCATTTGTAGTAGAGAGTGACGGCCTTGAGGCCCTTTACGTTTTAAACATTATGTTATTTTTTCTACATTAAGTTTACGGTTTTATGTGTAATCTTCTAGAAGGAACTTTTCTGTTACGCCTACTGTGTCAGGCCTATTTGGGTGGAACGTCCGCACCTGGAAAGGGCATGCAAAATGATATGAGAAATCTGTTATTCCTTCCCTGTGTTCTCTGTTTCTATTTCTTCTCTATTCTTCTCATGGAGGTTCTCACCCTCTAAGTGAGCAATATTATCAATTACAGAACGTTTCTTTTACAGAAAAATAAATACATTTAGTTCTATAGTGTTACAGTTTGGATGAGAATAGATGGAAAGAGGGTTTGGGGTCAAAGTAATATTACTATTCATTTTAAATTTTGTTATTTTTAATTATACTTTTTTATATGTACATTTCAATTGACTATTCTATTATCATTTAAATCGTAATCATTGGGAAAGAAAGTATTAATTTGGTAGAGATAATGTCAATTTAGAAGAAGAAAACATGTTGTTGTAATTAATATCAATTTAGAAGAAGAAAACATGTTGTTGTAAAGTAATGTGGAATGAGAATTTTATGAATAGCTGTGAAATGATTTGAGTTATTATGTTTTATTGGATTTTGGAAAATAAGGAAGAAAAAATTGAATAAAAATATTATAAAGTTAAAATATTGTTAGAATATAAATTTTTAATATTATTTTTATTTTAAAACTTGAAAAAGTAATATTATTTTTTGTATTTTGTTTGGAAGTTTGAGAAAATTGTAATGATTAGATGAAAAAGTTGAAAAGTTGAAAATTTGAAATTGAAAAGTGTTTGTGTTTGAGTGATATTTAAGAAGAAAATTGTGAGAAGTTTTGAGATGATATAAGATCATCTCAGTTCCTCAACAAGCCTTTAAGGTGCTGTTTAGACAGTGAGTTGAAATGAGATGAGTTGAGATAAAAGTTAAAACTTAAATAAAATACTGTTAGAATATTATTTTTTTAATATTATTATTGTTTTGAGATTTGAAAAAATTGAATTGTTTATTATATTTTGTGTGGAAATTTAAAAATTTGTAATGATAAGATGAGATGAGATGAAACACTTTCACTATCCAAACAAGATCATAAAAATATATCGACATTATCCACTGTTGATATCAAGTTATCAACATCATGAGCAAGAACGTAAAAATGAGAGGATGACTAAGGACATAACCAAAAAAAAAAAAATTGATTGAATCAACCGAACGAATTGATGAGTTTGGTCTAGTTTGTAATCAGTCCTGCCCAATTCCCGTTCTTAAGAATCGAAACTGGTTCATTATCGATTTTCATATTTTGAAAATCGATTTGAACGGAATCGGATCGGCGAATTGTATATATATTTTAATTTTTATATTATATTATATATATTATATGTTAAATTATTAATTAATATAATACGAGATTTTAATCTTATTATTCATGTCTATTAATCTTATATAATAAAATTAATAAAACATTTGATATAACATAAAATTAATCTTATAAAATTTGAATCTAATAAAATTAGATTGGAATTTGGATCTGACCGAAATCAAAAGAATAAAAAAATTTCAATTAAATTAATTCATATTAATTCTCAAATTCTCAAAATCGACGTATATCAAGTTCAATTCTAAAATTTATATAAAATGCCAAAATGGGACCAAATCCAACAGGATACGTCCCGAAGGATGACCGACAGTCAGGGGCGAAAAAGAGATTTAAGAAAGCACAGAAATGGAAATGAGAAGAAAAAATCCCCCACGGACAGTGGGACACCGCGACACCGTACGGCGACACACAGGATCCATGCCGTGAATCCTCGCTCGCTCTCGCCTTCAACAAAATGAACGAAACGCATACCCAGACCATTGAACCCTAAATTTCTGATCCCTCCCCTAATTCCTTGTTCTCCAATTCCTTGCCATCCATTTACCATCTTGGCCTAACCTTTTAACTAATTGACCTCCGTGTTCACTTTCTTCGTCTCCGGATTTCTTGCTACCAAAGTTTTGCAATATTGTTTTGGATCAGATTTGGTTTCAGCTGGTCCTAGTTTTGAATCCGGTAACTGAGATTTTCTCTTTGCTACATGGTTCATATTGCTAAATTTCTGTTATGGTAATTATTTGCATGTAGAATACGTAGGAATAGATATAATTCGTGTAATTTTGAATGTTAGATTTTTGTTTTCTTTTTCTGTTTTGACGTTCAATTGTGGTCAAGGCGATTTATACGACATAGTTGTTGTTTTTAGTTTCTTGGGGAGCTACTCGGCGTTGAAACACAACATTTTAATTATTTTATTTACAGTGGTTTTCTTTGTTTCATAGGGAACTTCTGGAGGAAGATAGTGCCTAATGATGTAGGTGGTGCTTATGTTGTAGTATGGTGCGAGGAATTTTAGAGAAGTGGTGATCCCAAAACATGGGTAGCAGCGACACGGATAAACAGGCAAAAGAAAAGGAGCCGAAGACACCTCCTGCTACAAATTCTACTACTACGCAGGTACTCGAGTAATTCGTAACTTTTCTTTATTGATAAGCTTGAGGGTAGTCTCACTCTCATATAGATGATTGCCATTTTTCAATCAATTTTATTTTATTTTTCAGGACCAGTCTTCGGCTACTGGCACTGGTGCGGTTAATCCTGACTGGTCGGGATTTCAGGTTCTATAGTGAAAGTCTTTTATTCGGGCAGTTATGTTTCATATCATGTTTGTATTTTAGATGAGGTGGTCATGTTTTTCCTCAACAGGCATATTCTCCTATACCTCCACATGGGTTCTTGGCTTCAAGTCCCCAAGCGCCTCCCTATATGTGGGGCGTCCAGGTATATACATTCTACATGGATAATATAGGATTTTTGTATTGGTTATGATTATTGAACCTTTTGCTTGTAATATGGAATGGGATAATTTAATGGTATCATTACCTTTGAGATTGGTTTTTATAATTTTTACATAGATTAAATTTGGGTGGTATATTAACCTTTGAGCCTAGTTTTAAGAGATTTTATTACCAAGAATAGGCACAGGCCAAGTACACAGGAAGTATACAAAGGAAATGCCTACTACACTCTAGAAGCAGGAAAAAGACTAAATCAGATTCAGTACATTATCATCACCCCTTACAAAAATCCTAGCCCACAAACACAAAGTAGAAAAGAAAAAATTCCGAAGTTCTCCAAGAGAATGCTCTGTCTTCAAAACATCTCACATTCATTTCCAGCCAAATACACCACATTAAACACAAAGGAATCATATTCCATCTGGCAGCTACACATTTTTTTTCCCTCAAAACCTCTCCAACATGCAAGAAGATCTACAACTTCCTTTGGCATCACCCAATATAAACTTGTCCGACTCAACCTCATACCATAAAGACTTTGCCACCTCACAATGAAGAAAGAGATGATTTACAGATTCACCATTCTGCTTGCACATGACACACCAATCAGCAATGTACATACCACGTTTTCTAAGGTTATCCATGGTCAAAACTTTCCCTAGAGCAACCACCCAATTGAAAAACGCCACCTTAGTAGGAACCTTCACTCTCCAAATGGTTTTCCAAGGGAAAGCACAACCAGAATGACAAGTCATCACATTATAAAAAGAACTAACAGAAAACATGGACTTTCCAGCATGGTCCCACAGTAAACTGTCCTCTCTTCCCTGCATCACTTTTGAATTATAAATTCTTCCCAAAAAATCAGAAACATCATTCACTTCCCAATCATTTACCTCTCTGATAAAGTCAACATTCCACAGAATATTATTATCCGTATGTTGGAAATAATCTGCCACAACAGCATTTTGATCCCTTGCAATCCTAAAAAGAGAGGGAAATCAGATTTGAGAGCTGATTCCCCACACCAAGTATCATGCCAAAAAAGAATGCTCTTCCCTTCCCCCACCTTAAATGTAATATGTTTCGAAAACTCCTCCCAACCTTTCCAAATGGACTTCCATAAACTCACCCCATACGCTCCTCTAACTTCATTAGAACACCAATCCCCCCACCCACTCCCATATTTTATAGCAACAACATTCTTCCATAAAGCATCTCTCTCTAAATGATATCTCCAAAGCCATTTCCCAAGAAGTGCTTTATTAAACATCCTCAAATTTCTCACCCCCAATCCTCCACAAGAAATTGGTTAACAAACCTTGTTCCAACTAACCAAATGAAACTTTTTCTCCTCTCCTATACCTCCCCATAA
The DNA here is from genome assembly GCA_961763995.1 of Juglans cinerea. NCBI lineage: Eukaryota > Viridiplantae > Streptophyta > Magnoliopsida > Fagales > Juglandaceae > Juglans > Juglans cinerea. The sequence goes on along the minus strand of CAUIVZ010000004.1, from coordinate 25,939,006 downwards.
GAAATTGAGATAAAATTTCTCAATTCTTTTTGCAACCCCTGCTGGCAAAGGGAAAAGTGAAAGAAAGCACGTGGGAAGATTAGAAAGCGTACTCTTTATCAAAGTAATTCGTCCCCCTTTAGACAAGTATAGCTTTTTCCATCCAGCCTACTTATCATTTTTTCATTGTTTCAATCTAAGTTATCTTTTTTTATTAGTAAATAAGAATTTTATTAAAAAAGGTGAATCCAAATACACGGGACATAGACAAGAGCAACACCTATGCATGACTGTCTAAAGATACAAGGAAATCATGTACGTTCATGGAATTACAGTCTATTACAATAGACCAATGGAATAAAGTATGAAGAAAAAAGTTCTAATCTTGTCCATTGTCCGTTCACAATCCTCAAAACTTTGACCATTCCTCTCCATCCATATGCACCACCAATACCATTGACAAATCGGTATCATCTTCCACATAGCTGCAATTTGAAAGTTACCCCGGATCCCTTGCTAGTTGGCCAAAAAATCAACAACTCTTCTGGCATCACCCAATGATGCCCCACTCTAGCAAAGATATCATTTCCCAAACTCATGGCTACATCACAATGCAATAATAGGTGATCCACAGACTCCCCACTTGTATTGCACATATGACACCAATCCAACACAATGAGTCGGCATTTCCTTAGATTATCTAAGGCGAGAAACTTCCCTAGTGAAGCTGTTCCAAAAACGAAGCTTTTAGAGGGGCCTTAGTCTTCCATATATTCTTCCATGAGAACGTTCTTGTAGAATGTTTCATAAGGGACTTACAGTACGACTGTACAATAAATTTTCCCTTCTTGGAAGTGACCACAAAATTGTATCAGTTCCTCCATTCACTCTACAATTATACACAAGATTGAAGAAATCTGTTAATGTGTCAATTTCCTAGTCTTGGGCAGCTCTAAGGAAAATGATATTCCATTGAGGAGAGCCACTAGATAGATCCATGAGCTATGCTACTGAAGCCTCCTGCCTTTGTGCGATGCGGTGTATTGTTGGGTAGGCTTCCTTAAGGATTTGATCTCCATGCCATAGATCATTCCAGAATTTAATTATGGAACCATCCCCAATTGCAAAGCGTGTGTATTGATGGAAGTTTGTCTAGCCTCTTCTTATGTGTTTCCAAAGCCCCACCTCATGTGGTCTGCTCACAATCTTCCCCACACTCCACCATATTTTAAATCTATGATAACTCTCCACAATGCTCCCCTTTCATCCTGTATCTCAACAACCACTTACCCAATAAAGCCTTGTTGAAAACCAACAAGTTCTGAATTCCCAAACCCCTTCACGTATTGGGGTACAAACAGTAGCCCAATTCACCAAATGAAATTTGAAAATCCCCCCCCCCCCCCCCCCCCCCAAAAAAAAAAGGAAGGAAATCTCGTTGCAACTTCTCTAGTCGGTAGGCCACCTTACATGGTATTGGAAATACAGATAAGAAGTAAGTAGCCAGGTTGGATAGAATACTTTTTATCAACGTAACTCTACCACCTTTGGACAAATACATCCTCTTCCAACTCGCCAGTTTCCGCTCCATTTTTTCCAACACCCCCCATCCTAGAGGGACTGCGACTTAAAGGAAGCACCCAAGGGAAGACCAAGATACTTTATTGGCAAGGTAGAGACTTTTCACCTCAGAATGTTGGCGAAGCTCAAAACACATGGAACATTTCCAACTGGAACTAATTCTGACTTGAAAAGATTCACTTTCAATCCCGATGCTGCTTCAAAGCAAACTAGAAGAGCCCGCAAAGCTTGAATGTGATTGTGATCAACACCACAGAATATAAGAGTGTCATCTGCAAATAAGAGGTGGGTCATCTCAAGTGTGCCAATTCTTGCATCCCTTACTACAAAGCCAGACAGAAATTCACCTTCCACAAGACTTGTGATCATTTTACTAAGAGTAATGCTACTCAAAGGCCACTAAAGTTTCCAACACCACACACCAGCTGAGCTGGCTTTGATTATTTATTTTTTCAAAACGTTCGACTCCCCCCACGCGTTTTCCTCATTCACCACGTTACCTTCATTCGAATTTTTGCATCTCCTCCCACGTTCTCCCTCCACGCTTCCGATTCACGCCTCTGCCGTGTTGCAGTACGTCCACCTCTAATGGACCAAAGAACGGCAGATCATCCAACTAGAAAAATCTTTGGTCCAGCAGATCGTCAAACTAGAAAAATCTTACTTTTATAAATCCAAAGATGCAACATTGTGTATGGAAAAAAGAATTCAAATCAAACTCACTTACTGATTTGTGTTTCAATCCAGATTCTGAAAATGCATCGTTAAATTCACAAAAGTTCACATTGGCACCAACATTCTCATCAACCAAAGAGGATACCAATTCATTCGGCTCACTTTTAGAGTATGACTCCAAGATTATACCGTTCATAGAGCTTGGGTTGAGATTAAATCCAGAGGCCCCTTTCCTGGAATTTTGAGAGATCCCATCTGATACAGCAAAAAAATCTACAGGACTAATGACACCATCACCATCAAATGTTACTAAGCTTCAATTGAATGTTTGTCCATTTACAACGTGAACCAACCCAATTAAACAACAAATCCAACTGAATTAAATACAGTATGCAAAGAGAAAAAAACTAAAAACAAAATAAACCCATATATTAAAGGCTTAAAGCAGCAGAGCAAAAAGCATAGTTTTCACTATTCAATATTTGTTTCTTTCTTCTTCTCCACCACCATATATGTTCTGAATTTTGAAGGAAAAGGTACATACGACGAACATCACCAACTTTGAATTTGCTTTTCTGTGACCATGAGATGAAGTCTGCCTCGTCATTCCACTTTCCCTCATCACCAACTGTATAAGCATCAGATATAGCACTTTTCAAAAACTGAATATTTATCATAAGAACGACCATTAAGAAGCTGCAAAATTTGAAAAACCTGGTTGAGTTAAAATCAAACCCAAAGCCCCATTCACCACTGCCGTTGGAAGTTCCATTTTACGGGGGAGAGGGCTTCGGCAGAGGGATTTTCATGGGGGATCTTTGGGTCCTCTTAGGGCACGCTTTGAGGGGTGTCGACGGGGGAGAGAACCATGATTTGCTTTTGTAAGGGGGGAGAAGACTCTTTCGGCAAGGGAGGGGGAGAGGGATTCGCAGAGGGAGGGGGACCAAAAGGGAGGGGGAGGGGGATTAGCAGAGGGAGGGGGAAGGGGAGAGGGATTCTCAGGACCGAACAGAGCAATGAAGCTGTGGACCGTTTTGAAAATAAATCCGGTTTGCCACATCATTAGTGTGTGGTGTTGGAGAATAAACCGGCTTTAGAATAGAGTTTCTCTTTTACTAAAAGCTTCCATTATGAAAACAAACAGTAATGGAGATAGGGGATTGCCTCAATCTCCTCGAACTTCCAAAAAAGCCGATTGGAGTACCGTTCACCAAAATGGAGAAATGTACGGTAGATATACAAAATTTGATCCAAGAGCACCATCTTGCTCCAAGTCACCTTTCAAGAATGTGTAACAAAAAGTTCCAGTTAACTCGATCATATGCCTTCTCCATGTCAAGTTTGCATAATAACCCTATATCGTTCATTATCAAAAAATGTTTCAATCTAGAGGTGAACATGAACCAGTTAGGCTATGTGGAAGTTCTAGGTTCAAAGCTCTATTGCGCGTAATTATCATTTAGTTCAATGTTCATTTGGTGTTTGACAAGTCAATATTCTAAGCTTAACTCACTTCAAAAGTTTATATGCTCCATTGTTATTCCTTGTTCACTTTTAATGATTTGCATCTATGACTTTCTCTTGATCTTGGCAGTATTGCAGAAAGTCTGTTCATGTTCTTCTGGCTGGAATTAGTAAGTTTAACATAATGTTTTATTGCAGCATATAATGCCTCCCTATGGTACCCCTCCACATCCATATGTTGCAATGTATCCCCATGGTGGCATATATGCTCACCCATCTATTCCTCCGGTATTTTCTTGTACGAAATGGTTTAGTTGCAGTCTCAAATTTTTACTATAGTCTCATGTTCTGTGTGTGAATGACAGGGACCTTATCCTTTTAGTCCTTTCGCTATGCCTCCTCCAAACGGCATGCTTGAGGCTACTGTGAGTTTCCTACACTACTGTGTTTTATGTTTTCGTATTGGAAAGGCATGCCTTTGTTTGTATAAGTAAATGATAAGTAACTTTGAATTCACTCTTAGGGAAACACAACTGGCAACATGGAAGCAGATGGTAAACCATCTGAGGTGAAGGAAAAGTTGCCCATCAAAAGATCAAAAGGAAGTTTAGGCAGTTTGAATATGATAACAGGGAAGAATAATGAGCATGCTAAAACCTCAGGTGCATCTGCTAATGGGGTTCATTCTAAAAGGTAAATGAGCTATGCGTATTGATAGGATGGTTCTAAACAATTTTTTTAGCAATCAAGCTATGCCTAGTGTTAGTTGGATGATTTTGACTATTGACTAATGTTTTAAGGGTCCAAGCTAATTATTATTGAATGCTTACTCTTTGAGACTTTTGGATAGGAGGGAAGGGGGTTCTCTCTTCACTTCCATCCCCAATACAGTTCATGAAAATTCTTGATTGTTGTTAACTTATATACCTCTTATATTTTCAGTGATCATATGTTATAGTCTTCATGGTTTTAGGGCCTGAGAATCTTTAGTTGCGGTGATGATTCATGTTCCTTTACATATATATATATATATATATTTATTTATATATTGCCTAAATGGACCTGTCGTTACTGAAAAAGTTGATCCTGTTCTGATAGTGCATATTGCTGAGTATGTTAACATCTAATTGTCATTGCTGTATTTAACATTGTTACAAAACAAAGTTCTTTAGCTTATGAGGAATAATTTGGGACATGCAGTGCTGAAAGTGCAAGTGAAGGTTCGAGTGAAGGAAGTGATGCAAATTCTCAAAGTGTATGTGCTTTTTCACTTAGTTCATTTATTTTGCATACTTGCTACACTTTTTATTGATTTGGGTGGGCTATGGACCATGCTAATTGCATTTCTCTTTTCTGATATGTAACTTTCTGTGTCATGAGTATATTGCTCCTATCTTAGTGCATCAGTGAAGTTTTGGTTTTTAATATTGACCCAATGGGAGGGAATACATGGCATGGACTTTCTTTGTAAATTTAAGGAAAGCCCAAACTACATTTTAACGTATATTTTCTTGTAAGTATTCGAATATTTTTTTATTAATGTGAGAGGTGTATCCCAAGTACATAGGGAAATATACAAGAGGAACACCTAACTAGATATAGAAAAAGAGACGAGAAAATCATGAAACTCAGCCCTAAACTCCATCGAAGTTGCTCAAAGGAACCATATTTGGGATTGTATTCTAAAAAGACTGATCAATGTCCTAGTTAGAGATCCTTGGAAGCATTATAAACTGCAAGAAATTCTCCCTTTCAAGCAATGCGAGATCCTATTTACCATGCCTGCATACTTGATCCAAGCATTACAATATCCTCCGCATAAACCTTCGAAGTCCTCATGAGGTCACGTTGTACATGGCATGGTTCAAGTATTGTATCTCTAATTGCTAGGACTTCGATACCATTTGTAACGACCTAAATAAAATGAAAACTATATAGGCTTATATTAAAAAAGGACTAGTCACTGTTACATTTGGAACCCCTATGAATCATTATAAACTGTAAGAACCTTTCCCTACTAGGTAATGCTCAATTTCCGTTCACCACCACCCTCCTATACCCACTCCTGGATGTTACATTGCTCATTGTGTTGTATTGCTACCACTAATATGCTGAAAAATTTTCTTTGTATGAGATCTTGATGGTGGTTGGTACATTATTGATTTCTATCTTTTTTTCTTGAAGAATTGGTTTTTCACTTTGTTCTTTTTCCTTATTTGAGCTAGAGATATTGACCTTTTTGACGATAATGCTTGAATTTGAGTCATCTTGGGCTTTATTATGTCCAATGTACTAGATTTTGTTGGCATGTTTTGTGAGCCAGAGTTTCTTTGGCTATGTGTATGTGGTGTTAAATCCTTTGGCATTTAGAAACAAACTAGTATTCTGACAATCAAAACATCTAGGTGGGTCTCTGATCTAACCATATAACTACCCTTATTTTGGTAATCTCATATAACTACTACTAGATCTTGATGAAAAATTGCTCTAGTTGAGTTGATGCTTCAGCTGTGTAAAAAGATCTATGTGGAATTGGTTGATATAAAGGCTTTAACTGAGTTGGATTTACGATCGTCGCCTCCAACGCAAGGCTGTCACCTCTAATGAAATGACCCATGGGCGCGGCTGTGGGTTGTTTAGTCTCTACACCCACAACAGTGCCGTGGGTCTCTATCTCTGATACTTAGACCCACGGTGCTGCCTTGGGTCTGAGATTTGGTATTAAGATAAGATATATTCTGATCTTGATCAGATTTGATAGATCTAGCCACATATCTGTGCGATTTAGATGGTTTTTGGTTTGTTGGATTGTTGGTTGTTTTTGGACTTGCAAATTCCGGATGGTGGGTATGGACGGGGCAGGGGGAAAAATAGCCACCCTGCCCAAATGAGGACGGGGGGGTGGGGAGGGTAGCACCCCTACTCCAAAGCCTTGCTAGAAATGATTGCTGATTATCCATCCTGGTGGTGGTAACACATGTATTATGCATGAACTGCTTTGTGGTGCTTTGTGTTAGTAGTTATTTTCACTAGTTCTTTGGAATACCAATTTTACTTTCATTTTTGAGTAATTTTGCTACTCGTGTTTCATCTATAGTTTGTCTTCTTAGTTTTAAGGGGGCAAAGCATTAATTAAGGTGTTGTGCTACACTTATGCAAGGCTAAGCATCAAAGTATGAGGTGCAGACACTTTGAAAAACTCTGTGAATGGTGAATATTGATAAAAGGAGTGGTAAAACACATAGAAAATAAATTCATAGAAGGTTTATGTGGAGAGGTTAACTATAATTATTTCTTAGAAAATGTAAAAGTACCTTATACTGTTTGATCACTATTTTCACAACTGAAAGCATAAATGAGAACAATAATGATTAATTTTAGTTTCAAATAGATTATTTCAGTTCTTGATCTTTTTTATTTATGCCAACGTGCATTTTTTAGGTGTATGCTAAGTTAGCCAAGTCTTCTTTGACTACCTTGCTTTGAGGTTATTTTAGAGAGATCTTCTTAAGATGCATTCTAGTGATGGTCACCTAAATTGGCATGTTGTTATTTGTCCAGATTAATGTTTGTCTGTCATCATCACATGGGGAAATCTCGTGTAGTTGGTTGTCTTTTGTGCTCCTCTTCTCTCTTTCCAGTTATAGGAAAAGTCCTACATCTTAATTTCTTTGGTTTTTGTAGGACTCACAACTGAAGTCAGGGGGTGGTCAAGATTCTTTTGAAGGTTCAATAATTTTCTAGTTTTCAAAGAAAAAGACGCGATAATAATATTTTCTTCTGCTGTTCTATAGATGCAATGATCTGTGTTAATGAAGAATTCATGTGTCTTTTTACAGCTGAAGCATCTCAGAATGGCAATTCCGTGCACGGTCCTCAAAATGGAGGACCAAATACACCTCATACAATTATGAATCAAGCAATGGCTATGGTGCCGATGTCAGGTGCAGGTGTTGGTGCTGCTCCCTTATCTGTTGCTGGTCCCACGACAAATCTAAATATCGGAATGGATTATTGGGGTGCTCCAACTTCATCAGCCATACCTGCAATGCGTGGGAAGGCTCCTTCTACTCCTGTTGCAGGAGGAATTGTTACTGGATCACGGGACAATGTTCAGCCACAGATTTGGCTACAGGTGAATCCGAATCAATGAATTTTTGATACTTCACTTTGCTTGCTTAAATCATGGTCATCTTCAATTAGTAAAAAAACTTATGAATCTTCTCCATGGACAAATATTATCTTTCTCGTTAAAAGGAAAAAAGTCTCTGCATGCTGAAAATATTTTAAGTTGCTTGATTGTCTTATTTGGGTGTGTTAAATCACCAATTATTCCAAAAGCTTAAGTTGATGGGAATGGATGGGTTTAATCATTTTAATTATATTCTTTCACTCTCTCTCAAGCGTGGGTCAATATATCCCTTAACAAGTGAACCCAACACGTGGAATATTTAATTGAAATGTCTTCCTAATGCATTTTTACTTAAAAAAAGAATATTTAATTGAAATGTGAGGTGAAATGTGGAGTCAAGGTTTAGGCTCAAAACCTTTGTTCTAATACATATTAAATAACTAATTGTTTCGAAAGCATAGGTTGACTGGAAGAGGTGAATTTAATTATCTGACTTATATTCTAATAGGGTGCATTGATTTTTATAGTTTTATTTTCCTTGTCAATAAATCAAAACAAGTTACTTATAAAAAAAAAAAAAATCAAAACAAGTTTATTAAAGAGATTGTTTCTTATGGTCTCCATGGTTCTGTTGAGTAATGATTTCAATATAGATAGGCATTTTCATGTCGTGTGAATTTTCCATAATGGTTTGACTTGCATTAAACAAAACAATCTATAGGATTTTCTTTTTCAACTGAAGCTTGTTTGAGAAGTGAGATGATCTCATTTAATCTCATCTCAAGACTTCTCATAATTTCCTTCCCAAAGATCACTCAAATACAAACACTTTTCAATTTCAAATTTTCAACTTTTTCATTTAATCATTACAACTTTCCCAAACTTCCAAATAAAACACAAAAAGCATTACCACTTTTTCAAATTTCAAACCAAAAATAATATTAAAAAATTATATTATAACAATATTTTAACTTTATAATATTTTTATTCAACTTTTTCTCTCTCATTTCCCAAAACCCAATAAAACATCTTAACTCAACCATTTCACTACTATTCACAAAATTCTCATCTCATCTCACTTCCTAAACATGCCCTTAATCTTTTCAGGGAGTATTATTAATGTATCTGTTGCAAGGCTTCTTTAAAGCGTTGGAATTGCCAATATTTTCACTTTCAGGTTGTATTGAATTGAGATATTGATGTATTTTCTTGTGGAAAAAAATGTTTATCATCTATAAGTTTTAACTTTTCATTTTGATGGTGGCAAAACTGGCACCAGGTTAAAGATTTAAGAAATAATTTTGACTATTGTAATGTGTAAATTTGGTTTATTTAATTCTCTCTCGCACACTAAACTGAGTCTAGAATATTGACGTCACATCTGGATTCTAACTTTTTAAATGAACTTTTGGTGCTCTGCTCTTTTGCTTATAATTCATATATTAATTCATATATATATATATTGTGTTTACCTATCAATATATATATATATTTATCTATATTATCTATATTTATACTGTATGTAGGTGTGTCTATATATATATATGTGTATAATTTTAGATTTTTTTCCTAGCAAGGGCTTTCAGGGCTGGCCAATAGGTATTTTGCAGCAAGAGATTCATTTTTGAAATTTCAAGATGTGTGCTTAAGCTCCTGTTTAAACTCTTAAAAAGCAATTTTTTGTGCCATCATTGGCATAACTTTTAGTTGGATTTAACACAAAAATGAGCTAGAAAACCTCAGTTGGTATAGAAAGGGATAAGAGAAAGTATAAATAATAAGGAATAAATAATCTATATTTTTAACCAAGCTGCAAGTCAAGAGTTAGCAGTTTTATTCTGTCTTTCAAATTTGATTTCATGTTTTATTGATGCTTGTGATGGATTGCGAATGTTATGGACGTAACCATGGGAAGTTTTCCATTTGGATCATCTTCACAGTGAGATATGTCATTTAAGGCTTTTTTAGTGAAATGGTCCTGTCTCTTATGTTTTTATCACTTCTTAATATTGATACTCCTTCTGTTTCACTAAGTTTGTCCTCTCTGCAATTTTGGTTACTCCCACATGTTGACCATTCTGATTTCCTAAGCTATTCATCCCACAAGTCATCTTCCCCTCTTGTCTTATAGCAGAGGTAAACAGTGGGAGGAATTTTTTTTTTTATAAGTAATAAACTTTATTGATCGAATGCAACTAGGCAAAGCCCATGTACACATGAAGTATACAAAAGAGACACCTAATTACACTCTAGCAAGCTGAAAAGAAAGCAAAAACTCATGAACATTCCCTCCCTTTAGTACAATAGCAGAAAACCATTGAACCAAAGAAAATACAAAAAAGTTCCAGATTTGCCCCACTGTTCTCTCCTTGTTGTTGAAGCATCTTTCATTTCTTTCCAACCAAATACACCACAATAAGCACAAAGGAACCATCCTCCATGTCGCAGCCAGCTGAGAGCTATGATGTTGCCTATTCCAACATGCTAGGAGGTCCACCACACTCTTGGGCATAACCCAAGTCAACCCAGCCCTACTGATAATGCCATCCCATAATGGGAGGAAAATGTTGGAGAAGAAAATATAAATAAGACTTCTATAGAGGAAAATGTTAACGGCATGGGATGTCTGCTTTATATGTTACAAATTGTATTATAATCATTAATTGTGTATCTAGTTTCTTTTATTCTTACCTATCAAAAAAAGTGTATCTAGTTTCTGTGTTGATAATATTGAAGGATACCATGTTTCCGTTAAGTGAACACCGAAGCTCTATAGCTTTTTCACCCGGTGATCAGCAAGTTGTTATGGCAAACAACCATTAGTTTTAATCCCTTTTCTTCCTTTCTGGTTCTTGTTCATGCTTTTCATTTGGTTCGTTGCAAGCTAAATTTTGAATAAGTTATCTCGGTATTGTTACAAGTTCATAACTTCTAGTGAAGTTATAATATTAGGTTACCACTTTGATTTTGAAAGTTTGTTGAATATAATGCGAATTTGATGTTCTAAATGGTTTATTTTGCATCATGCAAAGCTTCTTTTCTTTTAGTGGGCAAAATAAAAAGTTAGTTGCTAACCGGGATTCAAATGTTGTGATGATTTTTCATGCTAAGGGCTGGGTGGGTGGGATACTGTGTGTGTGTGTGGGCTTTGTTTCTCCTCTTCATTGCTTGTTATTGCTTAATCCTTGGTCATTAATTGGATCTAAATGGAACGGCACCTATTTTTCTTCCAAATTGCAGCATTTTCTTTTTCTAAAGCCTTGCTGTTGTATGTATGTTATGCTGCGCATCTTATCCATTTTGTGGATTCAGGATGAAAGAGAGCTTAAGAGACAAAGGAGGAAGCAATCGAACAGGGAATCTGCTCGTCGATCCAGATTGCGTAAGCAGGTAAGGAAGCGGTCCTTATATCTGTTTATCCTATCTGGCTACCCTGGATCACTCCAATGAATTCAATGATTATTATATGTGCATGATTTTGAGTCAGGCGGAATGTGATGAGCTGGCCCAGCGTGCTGAATTGTTGACAGAAGAAAATGCCAATCTCAGATCAGAAGTGAGCCGGATCAGGAGTGATTATGAGCAGCTTCTTGCGGAGAATGCCTTGCTTAAGGTGATGGTCGGGTCATGGTTTAATTTGATGGGTTTCTTTCACTATAAGAAAACTGTTTATTTGCTGCTAATTATTCTGTCAAAAAGTTTATTCTCGTTATAAATAGTCATTTTTGTCGTAAATAACTCGTCATAAATGTTCATTTTTCTTATAGTGTTTGGCTCTTGTGTCCTTACCAGACTTGACCTAGTCCCTGTCCATGTGAGGAATGAATTGACTCTAGGTTTGGTTTGTAAGTAGTATGGCAGAAGTTCATAACTGTTTGGACGGTTAGATGCCGTATATCACCGGAGCGTTATTTAGAACACAATTGACCAAAGCTGATGGAGTCCTAACTATTAACATCAAACGACCACCCATCCACCCCCTCCCTTGCCTTTCTTCTCTTCCCCTAAAAGTTATAAATAAGCTTCTGCTTGCTTAAATTTGCTCACTCGCTCATTTTTCAAAACTTTGTTTTTGCAGGAGAGACTTGGGAAGGTTCCTGGGCATGAAGATCCAAGGTCTGGCAGGAAGGACCAACACTTGAGTAGTGACACTCAACAGACTAGGCAAACAGAAGTTGTGCAGGGTAGCCACTAGGATGAAGCTACCTTGCTTTACGCAGCTTTCGGGGAGTATAACCTAACAAAAATTTAGTAATAGGAAGTTCATATTTTGCATAGAATGTAGTTTAAACTATTATATCTGACCTTTATAGCATTAGGATTTGTTTGTTTCATATCATTCCTCATTTGTAATTTAACCCATCTGTAACATTACAAGACCCGGATGGTGTGTCCAGCGTGAGACTTGTGTCACTACCCATAACTGTTTTCAAAAGGGTAGTTTTCACACTTATCTCGGTAATAGAATGGTTAATGCAAGTGTAACTTGGATGGATGGAATTAATGAACTCTTTATGGTTAACTACTAAAAGCTGAATTAATGAAAGGTATTTTCTCCTTTATTTTTTCCCTGATTCCATGGGCAGAACCCCGGTTCTATCACTTTCTTTCAGACTTTCTAAAAGCATAGCACACCATCTAGTTGCGTGCAAGAGCTTCAATTGTGTAAAATGAGTTTGTTGGGTTGGGGTTAGACTAGACCCTTCCTGAGTTTGGTTCCTGAGTTTGGTTCCTATTGATTCTTGTATGCTAGAAAGAACTTTACCATTGTACCAAATCTTTTTCTTGAACAGGAGGGGATTGCTTTACATGGCAGAGAGTCAGCTGTTGTAAAAATCCCTTTTGCTCAAGTCGGGCTTCTTATGGCAATGCTGAGTGGGTATTGCCCCCCACCATTATTTGATGGATGTCTTGTCTGATACCTCTCATTATTCCCTTTGACAAGAGTTGCTAACCTACTACTGATCAATGCATTGCTTGCCAATATGATCTTCTGAATCCAATGTTACCTCGGAGTCTTGTACCTCTTTAGGCCAGCAACACATTCATGAAAATGAATGGTCCAGCTTGCTTATGTGATGGTAAATGAGCTTGGTTGTTAGTAATGTTGATGGCTTTTTAAATTCTAGAAGTCCCCAGCTAAATGCTCTGAAACATGTTGTCAACTCAATGGAAAATTTTGGATGTAAAGTTCTGTTGTTGTGGGATTTAATATTTCATTTCTACTCTTTTTACTTTTTTCTTTTTATAAAAATAATAAATTCTACTACTTTTAGGTTATTAAACTTGACCCTTATTTTCCAAATACTAATCATGTTAACTTAAGGTCTTATCTGATTATCCCATCGATTTAGCACAGATAACAATGCTAACTATTTAGCACACAATCTAACATAATGGATTGCTTTGTAAAATTAAAATTTTTTACGTCCCTTTTCAATACAGAAATCATCTTAGATCATTAGAATTTTTTTAAATTTTCATACAAAATATAATAAAAAATTCAATTTTTTCAAATCCCAAAACAATAATAATATTAAAAAATAATATTTTAACAATATTTTATTCAATTTTTAACTTTTATTTAAAACCGTCTCGTCTCATCTCACTATCCAAACCAACCACAGAGTGAAGTAGAAAATCTCACGTTACTTGAGAACCATCTTGTATAGCCTTTGGCCTCTTATATATAGGCCATATTGTGTAGCCTTTATGAATAGAATTGAGTAATACAAAGAATTGCATTACATTTCTAACATGATAGCAGAGCATATACACTAACAACATATACACTAGCATTTAGAAATAATTTCTACTAATATTCTGCCATCTTTGTAATCAAAAGCTGCCATATCGGCGTATCGCATTCCATTCCATGGTGGTTGCAACTCGTAAGTCGTAACTAGATGAAGACACTTGTGATTATTTAAAATATTAACCTAATTAATCATTGTCTACTTGGGTATGTGTTCCTGTGTGCGTATAGATATATACATGAACTTTTATAGCAAATTCATTTAGATTCATGAGTTTGGATAAAAATATAAAATCATCACATTTTAAAACTCTATGTATAGATAGATTTTAGATGGATCTGAAACTTATTTGTCAGACTAAGCTGAAGTCACTTTTTATAAATATAGTTTGAGATTTTCAAAATTTTAAGTGATTAAAATCTTGCTTGAATCTAATTTTAAATTCAAATCCAACTTTTAGTTTATGTCCCAAATTGAATATTTGGATTTTAAAGACTTAAATTCAAACCCTCCCTATCCATCTATCCAAAGTTAACATTGACATTTATTTTTAAAATGATGTTGTTAGATATAGTTTTAAGTTTTGCAAATCTTGTGCACTTTTTTTTTTAAAAAAATATATATTTTCATGTACATCTTAAATTTGTCCTCATTTTTCAATTGGATTACGGGAACTTTGCATACCTAGAATTATACAAATTATTTTCTTTTTTTTATAAGCTTGGCAAGAAAGTAGAGTAAAGAAAAGATTATTAAACTCTTTTTGAGTAATAATAAAAACACTCCTTTTTTACAATTATGTTTAAAAATGAAAATATTTTTATAAAAAGATGATAGTTTCATAAGATATTTTATAAAATGAAAATACTCTATAAAAAAACATTACACAAAAGTAAATTCATAAACAAACGTAGTGATATGATATTTCACATTGTAAAGTTATTTTTATTGTAAACTAGATTTAACAGATCCCATAAAACTACATCAATTTGTATTAAGGATGTGTTTCACAACTTTTCACACACGATCACCTGCAACCAAAGAGGAAAGAGGCTTGAGGGTTCGTGGGAGCACCTTTGATGCCTAAGTCAGTGAAGGTAATAGGATCTCTTCAGCAATCCATTCAAATAGGTTCATAATCATACCTGAATGGTATAAATAAAGCTCACGACGCTTCCTGTTAATACGTGATAACTATCTCACCCGTTATTTGAAATTCAAGCCATCGGGATATTGGGGCTTAGCTTATCTTTGAATGACTCGATAACTTTTTAATCCTGAAGTTCTCGGGCGGTTGTTCCCCTGGTGCTAGCCAGAATATGCTTGGATTGGGTTAGGCCTTGGATCAACTAGATTATTAAGCTGTGCTATAGCCCAAGCCCATGATAAGGCCCAGCAGGCCCTCGAGAGAGGATTAAGCCCCTTCCAGTTACTCTGTGAAGTCTCATCACGCATAGCGTGATGGGACTTGTAATTATGGGGTCGTTTCATTGTTTGGGTTTTTCATCATTTCATGCCCTACTGTTAGGACGTCGCTTCGCCTTCGCACCCTTTCGCATATCCCACATAACTATTACGATTATTTATCACTTTCAGGCATCCCCTTTCGCATATCCCACCTAACTGGTACGATTATTTATCATTTTAAGGCATGTCCTTTTTCCCACTTCTTCTCTTTGGCATTCCCTCTCCTTTTTCGAGCGCTCTACTTTCGTGCATTGTCTCTCGGTTTTCCTTATGAATCCATGGCTTCTTCTAAAGGTAAACCTTCATCTTCTTCCCGTGGAGTCGGGTCTTCACGACCCTGCAACCCTCCCTCTCGCTGGGAAGAGGTAGTGGCTAACCCTACTGTTGGAGAGGGGCTGCTCCTCGCTCAATTTTTGAGGCCATCGATGGTCCTCTACCGTCTCCCATCGCAAATTGGACTCCGCAAGGGACAACTTTAACATCCCAAACTTGGTGGTTCTGGGTCTGCCAGACTAGCGTCACGGAGCCGTCGACGTGAGAGGTATGGCAGTTTCTGCTGTTTTGTACTTGGCTATGTTCACGATGAGGCTTCGTTTGCCCTTTGTTCGACCCATTCGTGACGTGTTAGACATCTTGGGTCTTGCTCCAGCTCAACTTGTGCCTAATGCCTGGCGAATTCTGATGGCTTACTGCGTTCTCTTACGGCATGTTTTGGAGCCCATGGGTGATAATTACCCTGACCTCACGGCTCATGAATTTCTTTCTTTGCACAGTTTCAAATGCTTGGAAGGAAACCTTTGTAGCTTTTGGTCTCACAACAAACTAGTTCAATTAGAGTGCAAATATTTCCATGCCAAGGATTGGCAAAGGAAAATTTTCTTCGTCTCTGGGGACGGTTGGGAATTTCTTGCTGATGAGACCACAAATCATGAGTTTCCCATTATGGCTTCATGGTCCCCGGTTCCAGACGAGCGCGACTTTGAGATCATTCTTTTTGCCCGAGAGGAGGCTCGAATCCAGTTGGTACAATCTTGGATAGACCAGAACAACAATTCCACCTGGTCAGATACTATTTTAACCTCCTTCGACATTGATAGATTTTTTATGGTGCTTAGTAGGGCACATGTTCTTGGTCGCGAATTTCTGGGCCCCTTGTCGCCAGCGGGCAGTTTAAAAAGGAGGCATCATTAGCGGCAGGGGGCAAAAAAAAGAAGAAAGCTTGTTTGGGTGTAAAACCTTTAGATGAATCCAGTTCCACTAGAGGTGGGCCCCCACCACCTTTGGCGAGTGGTGGAGAGGGCTCGGGTTGCCCTCAAGTACCCAGAACCAACTCTTTTGACGAGCTCATGGCCCAAGCTGAGGTTGATCTGGAGTTGGTGATAGAGGCCGAATCCGCCTTGTCGATGAATGTCCCTTCTAAGGTAGCTCTACAGACCAGTGTTTTTAATTTCGTACCATACCGGCTGGTACGGCCGAAATTTGCCGTACCGGCTCAGTGGCCGTACAGGTATCATATGTGTTTCGTACCGGCCTATATTTCGGCCTGTACTGGCCAGTATTTCAGCCTGTACAGGTCGATATTTTGGCCTTTAATTGTTTTTTTTTTCATTTTTTCAAACTACAAACTTATTTTTTGACCCCCAATTCAGACTAGGCTATTTATAATTTATATATATATATTTATATATAATTTATTCATATATAGACTATTATTTTGAAAAATAATTTTTATATATAATTTATTCATATATCGACTATCCCGAAACGGTACACGAAATGGTACTAGTATCAAAATTTTTCGTTCCAGTGCCTTGACCGGTATGGTATTCAAAACATTGCTACAGACTTCCCCGCACATGGCAGCCTTAGAAGATGACCTTCATTTGGATGAGGGCGATGTCATTGTGATGTTGAACTTAGACTTCCTAAATGTGCCTCGTACAAGCAGTTTTCCACCTTCTTTAGATGGCTTTGAGGAGTCTTTGCGAGTTGAAGATGTTGAGGGCCTGTCGGCTAGCTCGCCAATTACCTCAATTGTCTCAAGCGAGATCACCCCCGAGATGCCCTTTGTCTTTCCAAACCTATCCCCCACCAGTGGAATTTAGGTGTCGATACCTTCCTCACCCTTTAGTTTCTCTTCCGCAGAGGGCGGTGAACTCTCTCCGACCTTTCCGATGGATAACCCTTTCGTCGGCCCTTTTTGGGAATCACTTGCTCAAGAGGATGAAGCAGTGATCCCCCCATGATCAGATAATAGGAACATCTACTCAAGTGAATACAAGTACTCCACCTCCAGTCTCCTCTAATCCATCCATTGCTCTAACTATGCCTGTCCAGGACACTTTTACCCCGGAAGGTGCTGCTGGTGTGTCTTTTGGGTTCTCGCCCAAGTGGTTCTTCTTCTCGCCTAGATGGTTCTTCTCGGGCTTCACGTTCACACTGAGAAGAGGCTTTTCATTCCACTGTTCGCAACCTTCATAACATCCTTTCACCGGTAAGTTCCTTTGTTTTAATGATCTTATTTTCCTTACCCCGCTGCTTTTGGCTTGGTCGGGTTCTCAGGGAGTTGACCGATTGGCGGTTGCATTCGTCGAGGAACGCTTGTAGTTGGAGGAGGAGAACCAATCCATGAGATCTTTTATCGTTAGTGCTCATGGTGCTGTTGTCGCTGTACGAACTGAGAAGGAAAGGATGGCTGAAGAATTATCCTGAGTCGAATCCTGCTCTCGTAAACTTGAGAATGGGGTTGCTTCCTTGCGCGATCAGGTTGACTCGCTTAGATCGAAGGTGGAGAGCTCCTTAGAAGAAACCAGCCAGTACTGATGTGAAGCAGAAGCCAATGGAGTTGAACGAGATAGTCTGGTTGCTCGCCTCAACCAGATGGAGAAAGAGATTGAGGAATTTAAGAAAGCAAAAGCTGATTACGCTACTCACCTGCTGAACTCAGAAGAAGGACGTCGGGAAGAAAAACCTGACTAAGTATAGCTGAGGACGAGAAAGCCAAGGCAGAACAGGATCTGGCAGCGGCGAAGAAAGAGCTTAAGGAACATGATTCCATTACTTACTGCTGAACCAAATCTTGGAGTCCCATAAAAAATAGCTATCTCGGTCGGAATCAAGGGTGACAGAAACGAACGGCGAGTTAGCTCGTTCCTAAGGTGAGGAGGTTGCTCGTATTTTTCCTCAAATCAATGCCGCCTACACTGTTCGAGATTGAGCCTGGGGTCTTGGGTTCAAGCTCGGGATTAAACAGTTGTGAGAGTTCTTGCTTTATCATCCAGAGGCAGATCTTTGCACCTTAGACTGGAAATCAATACGAGCCAGTTCTGCTGCTTACCATGTCTTTGATTCCTTTGAGAGAGACACCATGCCTGACGCCTTTCCCCCTCCTCGTTGCTCCTAAAAATCTGAAATTTTTGCGGTTAGTGAAAAATGTGTGTATGTTCTGAAGAACTGCTTTGATATTAACAATGCGTTTTATTGTTTTGATGTTGCACTATGCTTTGGGTTCCATGGTGATTAGCTCTCTTCTCTATTTTTTTTGGGTGTTTTTCCTTCGGGTAATCTTGGCTAAAAGAATGAGGTGGGAGAATGCCTCGACTGTGTAACTCTGGCGAGGGGTGTAACGGGAGAGTTTTTCGACCGTGTAACTTTCGCGAAAGGTGTAGCGAGAGAGTCCCTCGATCGCGTAATCTTGGCGAGAAGAGTGTGGTGGGAGAGTTCCTTAATAGCATAATTCTGGCAAAAGGTGTAACGGGAGAGCTCCTCGACCGTGTAACCTTGGCGAAAGGTGTAGTGGGAGAGTCCTTAGACCGTGTAACCTTGGCGAGAAGAGTGTGGCAAGAGAGTGCCTCGACCACGTAACTCTGGCGAGAGGTGTAACGTGAGAGTTTTTCGATCGTGTAACATTGGCGAAAGGTGTGGCGGGAAAGTCCCTCAACCGTAACCTTGGTGAGAAGAGTGTGGCAAGAGAGTGTCTCGACTGTGTAACTCTGGCGAGAGATGTAACAGGAGAGTTCCTCGACCGTGTAACCTTGGTGAAAGGTGTAGCGGGAAAGTCCCTCGACCGTATAACCTTGGTGAGAAGAGTGTGGCAGGAGAGCACCTCGACCGCGTAACTCTGGCGAGAGGTGTAACGAGAGAGTTCCTCGATCGTTTAATCTTGGCGAAAGGTGCAGCGAGAGAGTCACTCGACCGTGTAACCTTGGTGAAAAGAGTGTGGCGGGAGAGTGCCTCGACTGCGTAACTCTAGCGATAGGTGTAACGGGAGAGTTCCTTGACAGTGTAACATTGGCGAATGATGTAGCGGGAGAGTCCCTCGACCGCATAACCTTGGCAAGAAGAGTGTGGCAAGAGAGTGCCTTGACCGCATAACTCTGAAGAGAGGTGTAACGGGAGAGTTCCTCGACCGTGTAACCTTGGCGAAATGTGTAGCATGAGAGTCCCTTGATCGCATAACATTGGTGAGAAGAGTATGGCGGGAGAGTGCCTCGACCCTGTAACTCTGGTGAGAGGTGTAATGAGAGAGTTCCTCGACCATGTAATCTTGGCGAAAGGTGTAGTGGGAAAGTCCCTCGACCACTTAATCTTGGCTTAAAGAGTTTGGCGGGAGAGCACTTCGACCACGTAACTCTGGCGAGAGTTGTAACGAGAGAGTTCCTTAAATGTGTAACCTTGGTGAAAGGTGTAGCAGGAGAGTCCTTCGACCACGTAACCCTTGCGAGAAGAGTCTGGCGAGAGAGTGCCTCGATCACGTAACTCTGGTGAGAGGTGTAACGGGAAGGTTTCTCTACCATGTAACCTTGCGAAAGGTGCAACGAGAGAGTCCTTCGATTGCATAACCTTGGCGAGAAGAGTATGGCGGGAGAGTACCTCGACTGCGAAACTCTGGCGAGAGGTGTAACGGGAGAGTTCCTCGATCGTGTAACCTTGGTGAAAGTTGTAGTGGGCGAGTCCCTCGACCGTGTAACCTTGGGGAAAGGTGTAGTGAGAGAGTCACTTGACCGCGTAACCTTGGCGAGAAGAGTATGATGGGAGAGTGCCTCGACCGCGTAGCTCTGGCTAGAGGTGTAACAGGAGAATTTCTCGACCGTGTAACCTTGGCGACAAGAGTGTGGTGGGATAGTGTCTCGACCGCGTAACTCTAGTGAGAGGTGTAACATGAGAGATCCTCGACCGCATAATCTTCGATAGAAGAGTGTGGCGGGAGAGCGCCTCGACCGTGTCTGGCGAGAGGTGTAACGAGAGAGTTTCTTAAATGGGTAACCTTGGCGAAAGGTGTAGCGGGAGAGTCCCTCGACCGCGTAACCTTGGCGAGAAGAGTATGGTGGGAGAGTGTCTCGACCACGTAGCTCTGGCGAGAGGTGTAACGAGAGAGTTCCTCGACTATGTAACCTTGGCGAATGGTGTAGCGGGAGAGTCCCTCAACAGCATAAACTTGGCGACAAGAGTGTGGCGGGAAAGTGGCTCGACCGCTTAACCTTGACGAAAAGAGTATTGGCTAGGCAACTACTAAGGCAATGAGATAAAATAATGCAATTAGAGAAAAAAAGTTGTTATTCAATCAAATTAATGAGCTTATTGTACCGAAATTAATACATCATAAGTATAAACGTAATATCTTCTTAAATGCTCCTCGAGTGGGGGCAATTTACATCTCGTGGTGTCTTTGAGGCGATAAACTTCAGGACGATGACTGGCTACCACAACGTATGGCCCTTCCCATCATGGCCCTAGCTTCCCCTTTTCTACTATAGTTACTCTGGTCTCCTTTAGGACTAGGTCATCTACTTTGAAGGACCTTGGTCTCATCCTCTTGTTGAAGTACTGCTCTGTCTTCCTTTTGCAGGCTGCCATTCTTGTTTCGGCATTTGCCCTCATTTCCTCTGGTAGGTCCAAATTTTCTTCCAGCTTTTCATCATTCGCGCTGACATTGAAGCCATTCCTTTTGTGGCTTAGCAACCCAACTTCCAACTGGTATCATTACTTCACTCTCGTATGCCAAGGCGAACGGTGTTTCGCCCGTTAACGTTTTTGGTGTTGTCCTGTATGCCCATTAGATTTCATGGAGCTCATCCGTCCATCTCCCTTTCTTCTCGCCTACATTCTTCTTCAGTATCACAACATTAGTTTTGTTGGTCGCTTCAACCTACCCATTAGCTTGGGGGTGTCCCAGAGAAGAATATTTGATCTTGATCCCGAGTTCTACGCACCACTTGCGATAATGTTCAGAGTCAAATTGTTTGTTGTTGTCAAAGATAATGCTTTGTGGCACCCCGAATCTGCATATGATAGATTTTCATAAGAACTTCGTCACGCTTTGGGTGGTCGCTGTTGCCATTGCTTTAGTTTCTGCCCACTTGGTAAAGTAATCGATGACGACAATGATGAATTTTGTCCCCCATTTGCTCGGGGGCATAAGGCCGACCAGGTCTATGCCCCATTGAGTGAATGACCAAGGGGAGGTTATCGACCTCAACTCTTCGAGAGGGGTATTGGACTGTGTGTGTAGTTGAGATTGGATGCATCTTTTTATGAATTCTTTTGCGTCTCTTAAAGCGTTTGGCCAGTAATATCCTACTCTCATGATCTTCGCAGCGAGTGACCTTCCTCTTGAGTGATTTTCGCATACTCCCTCATGCACATTTTTCATTACATATTCGGCTTCCTCCTTCGAGATGTACCTTAACAATGGGGTCGAGAAACCTTGTCTGTATAGTGTCCAATCTATCAGGGTGAACCGAGTCACCCTGCTTCTGACTTTCCTTGCTTCCTCTCGAGAGGTGGGAAGATTTCCGATTTCCAGGTACTTGGATTATATCATCCGCCCATCCTGGTATGCTCTCTCCAACCTCCAAGGCCTTATTCCCTATGGCTGGTGTGTCAATAGCCTGGAGGTTGACCTCCCACATCAAAGTTTCTTCTTGCTTTGCCGAGGTTGTTCAGGCCAACTGATCGACTTTCCAATTCTCTGTTCGAGGAATCTGCTCGATTTGAAAATATCGAAGGTGACTGCACCCTTCCTGAACCTGATTGAGGTACTTTATCAACTTTTGTCCTTTCACCTAATACTCCCCTGTGATTTGGCCAACCATAACTTGCGAGTCTGCTCTCATCTCAACTTCTTCCCCGCCTGAAGTCTTTGCTATGGCCAATCCCACGAGCACTGCTTCATATTCGGATTTGTTGTTTGTCACTTTGAGGTTCAACCGTATTGCATGATTCGACTCAATCCCGTTTCCTGTCACCATGTGGACGCCTACGCTGCCTCCTGCTCGACAAGATGATCCGTCGATATACACTTGCCATGGCATCTTGTCGGGAGCCTTGGGCACTTCCTCTTGGAAATTCATAAATTCCACTACAAAGTCGGCCAGAACTTGTCCTTTGATGGCAGTTTTGAGAACATAACTGATGTCGTATTTGCTCAATTCGATGGACCATTTAACCAGTCACCTCGAGGTATTGGCCTTTGCAACACCTTCTGTAAGGGCGATGAGGTAACAACTCTTATCGAGTGGACTTGAAAATAGGGGTGCAATCGCCGCACAACTGTTACAACATTGAACGCAATAAGTTCTATCTTCGGGTATCTCGTCTCGGCTCCTCTTAAAGCTCTGCTTACATAGTATACATGTCTTTGCTCTTTCCCTTCATCCCTTACTAACACGGCTGATACAACATCTAGGGTAGTGGCCTAATATAGTGACAAAGGTTCCCTTTACTTGGTTTGGCTAAGTAGCGGTGGGTGCGTCAAGTATTCCTTCAATTGTGTGAATGCCTCTTCACATCTGGAGTCCCAGCTTTGGGCCTTCTTCAGCACTTGGAAGAAAGGAAGGCACTTGTCTGTCGATCGGGACACGAATCTGTTGAGGGCAACTATCCTCCCTGCCAACTTCTGGACCTCATTCAAATTCATGGGCAACTTCATCTCAATGATCACTTGTAATTTCTCGAGATTTACTTCGATACCTCTCTCTGATACCATGAACCAAGGTTTTAAATACCGTGCCATACCGGCCAATATTTACTGTGCTAAACCAATAACTGGCATGGGGGAGATAGGTGTTTCGTACCAGATCAAACACTGGCCATTTTGGTGCGTTTTGATCAATACCAACCGATTTTCGATGGACTGGCCGTTTTCAGTGTGTCGGCTGTAATTTTGTATTTTCAATGTATTTTTGTAATTTTCACTCCAATTCTCACATCTGAAGACTATTTCATAACTTTTTTTAATCCCTTTTTCTCCAGGACTGAAAATCAAATCCCTACTCCCATTTTCGTGATGAAGATGAGTGATTATTTTTTTAATAGTTGAATTGAGAACTTAGAAGTATTATTGAGTTTTATAGATATGTGTTTTAACTTTTTAAGACTTGCATTGATATTATTTTGAAATATAATTTATACATATATAATTAATTTATCTATATATAGACTATCCCAAAATGTTACCGGTACCGAAATATTTCATTCCAGTTTCTTAACCGAAACGGTATTCAAAACTTTGCCGTGAACCCCAAAAATTTGCCAAATTGCACTTCGAATGCGCACTTAGTTGGATTAAGTTTCATCTTGTACTGACGTAACACACCGAAGGCTTCCCTTAGATCCTCCGCATGTTTTCTGAACTCTATACTTTTCACCCATAGGTCATCCACATACACCTCCATGCTTCGGCCTATCTAGTGTTTGACCATCTTGTTTACCAGTCTCTGGTACGTTGGTCCTGCATTCTTTAGGCCAAAAGGCATGACCTTGTAGTAGTACAATTCTTGATCGGTTATGAAAGCTACATTTTCTTGGTCGGCCTGACTCATCCTAATTTGGTTATACCCTGAATAGGCATCCATGAAGCTCAATACTTTATGCCCGATATGGCGTCGACTCTCAAGTCTATTCGCGGAAGAGGAAAGCTACCCTTCCGGCAGGCCTTGCTAAGGTCCGTAAAGTCCATGCACATCCACCACTTCCCGTTGGAATTTTTCACCAACACTACATTTGACAACCACTCAGGGTATTGAGTTTCTCTGATGAACCCTGCTGCTAACAACCGATCTACCTCCTCTACAATCACCTTGTACTTCTCGGAGCTAAAATTTATTTTCTTCAGTTTGATTGGCCGTGTGTCTAGGCTGATGTTCAACTTGTGCTCTATAACATTCTCGCCAATTCCTGGTATGCCCTTATGACTCCATGCAAAGGCATCTTTGTACTCGAGGAGGAGTTGTGTTAGTTTCCGCCTTTCCTCTTTCGTTATTTTGGTTCCAATCTTTACATAAATCTCTGGTCGAGCTGGATCAAAGTTGACAAGTTCCAAGGGTTTGCCTGCTTCCCCTTGTCTCAAGGCGTCTTCGTCTCTTATTTCTGCCTCGGTCATAAACATTTCTGGTGATGGTGGAAGGACCGCGATGACACCTTCTCGCAATTCGACTACTTTCACATCTCTCTCCCCTTGCCTGAGCTCCTGAACGCAACATTCTCGGGCAAGTACCTGCTCACCGTGCACTTCACTAATCTTCGCCTTCGTGGAGAACTTTATTTTCAGATGATAGGTAGATGTGAGATTGCCTTTAAAGCATTCAACGTGGGTCAACCGATGATAGCGTTATACGCTGATCGTGTCCTCACCACTAAGAATTTTGTCATGGTGGTGGCGACGTGGGTGTCTGTCCCTACTGAAACTGGTAGCATGATAGACCCCATGGGCTGTACTGCTTCCCCAATGAACCCTTTCAACGTAGTCAGGGCTGGGCATAGCTGGTCTACATTGATTCTCATTCTTGTGAAGGCGTCCCAGAACAATACGTCTGCTGAACTCCCATTATTGATCAATATTCTCCATGTGGTATAATTCGCTACCAGCATTGTCACTACCAACGCGTCATCATGCAGGTAAACTACTCCCCAAAAATCATCATCGTCAAAAGAGATTGTGGGAGAAGAGAAACTTGTATTCGAGGCTGCTTGACAGGTCTTTCTACGTTGTATACTTCCTAGTACCTCGTCCACCTAGCATACGCCTTCCTCCTGGAGGAAGTTGGGCCACCTCCAGCAATCGTTCGTATCTCTCCCAGTAGTGGATGTCTTTGATCTGTGTCCTGCCTAGGACGCCGATCTCGTAGTTCCTGCAATCTCCTTCCTCTTTTTGGTGATCCCCTCCTTCTTGGGCTCTCGCTCTGATGGGGCTTGTGCTCCTGTTTTTTGTTGCCTGATCGCTGTGGTGGAGTAGCGTTCCAAGCAACAATACGTTCTATCTCGCCATTGCCCCTCATCTCTTCAATCTTTTATTTTAGTGTGCGGCAATCTTCAGTTTTATGCCCGCTTGCATTGTGGTACGTGCATATTTCTAGGCCTGTCGCCCATGATCCTCGCCACGCCTGGTCTCTTTTACCTTATCTTGAGTATGCACATTAGAATAATGTACATGATTGACGCTATGTCACCCTATGTGATTTTCTTGCCTTCCTTCATGTGACCTCGCCTTCTATCCTCCTTCCTGATCTCTTTTTGGACCCCCTTTCGGCACACGCTCATCATTTCGTTCCGATCTAGCAGTTAAGGCGATTAACATATTTTCGACGTTGATAAAATTGTTTGCCTTGTCCATAAATTCTTGTAAAGTGGAGGGGGTCTTCCTCGCCAACTCGACCATAATAGGACTCCTCGGCCAAATGCCCCCGAGCAGAGCTGCCAACATGATCTTTTCATCTTGGTCATCAGCTGTTATTCTCTCCTTATTGAACTGTGCCAGATACACCTTCAAGCTCTCCTCTTCCCTTTGCTTTACGATCAATAGGTATGCTGCCGGCCTCCTTCGCCTTCGACTGCCATAAACTGGGTTACGAATTGCCTGCCCAGTTCTTCAAAGCTGTCTATGGATCTTGGCTGCAATGCCCCAAACCACCCTCGGGCCATTCCCTTCAAATTCAAAGGGAAAGCCCTACACGCAATCTCACCGGGGAACCCATGGAGCGTCATGTGAGTTTTGAAGGTTTCCAAATGCTCCACTGGGTCTTTAGATCTGTTGTACATATCTATCGATGGGACTTTGAACTTTGGTGGCAACGGTACCGCCATGATTTCTGCGCTGTACGGCAGATTGGTGCTGGTTAGCAGCTGATCAACCGAGGAAAACATCCCTATTTTATTGGCCATCTCCTCATACTTATCCATAGGCCGCAGGTTATGATACATCTTTTTTGTTTCCTCATTTTCCTGAGGGGCTTGCCTGCCCCAGTGCTATGCGCTTCCATCTAAACCCTATCGGCCTGGCTGGGCGCCGTGTCCTCCCCTGATGGCCGGTTCTTTGCTCTAAGGGCCTTGTTCTCTTTCCGCAGCGACTCCACCTCGGTAATAGGTTTCTTCACTACTTCTTCCATCTCTACGAGCCTTCCCCCCATATCTCGTGACGTCACTTTCTGGTTTCTGGTTGCTTGAGATTGAGTAGTGGTGGGCATGTGAAAAGCACGCTGATTGTAGGACAAATAGATTCCACAGACGGCGCCAACTGTTAAGGACGTGTTTCACAGCTTTTCACACACGATCACCTGCAACCAAAGAGGAAAGAGGCTTGGAGGTTTGTGGGAACGCCTTCCATGCCAAAGTAAGTGAAGGTAATGGGATCTCTCCAACAATCCATTCAGATGGGCTCATAATCATACCTGGATGATATAAATAAAGCTCACGACGCTTCCTGTTAATATGCGATAACTATCTCACCTGTTATTTAAAATTCAAGCCTTCTGGATATTGGGGCTTAGTTTATCTTTGAATGAGCCGATAGCTTTTTTATCCTGGAGTTCTCGGGCGGTTGTTCCTCTAGCGCTAGCCAGAATATGCTTGGATTAGCTTTAGCCTTGGATCAACTAGATTATCGGGCCGTGCTATAGCCCAAGACCATGATACGACCCAGCATGCCCCCGGGAGAGGATTAAGCCCCTTACAGTTTGTGAATTTATTTTTGTGTAATCTATTTATATATATAGCAGGTTTTTTTTATAAAAATATTCATTATTTAAATATAATTATGTAAGATCGGAAACTAGTGGTGTGCTTATCATTTTTCTTAGATGAGAAGAAAATGGCATGGAAAACAAGAGGCAACAAGAAATAGTGAGGCGTTAATTAACATCCCCGTTAGTCTCAGAACGCGGTTTTTTGGCGCCCAAATAGTAAAAATCTTCCACAAGAAACTTTCTAGCCTCCTCTTCCGTCTCCCACTTCAGAGTTCAGACCTTTACCCAAAGACCAAACTCGCATTCCGTTTCCAAAACTGCCCTTCAACGCCCAACAATAATGCCCAGCTACTACACACTATTTTATTTAGTATTGAGAAATGATTTGTACAAACTCCAAATAGACAAGTTTCATACAATCCCTTATAAAAAAAAAGTGGACCCCACATAAAAAAAGTGTAAAAAAAAACTTTTCTTTATTAGTAAGACCCACTTTTTTACAAAGGGTTTGTATGAAACTTGTCTATTTGAGGCTTGTACATAGCATTACTCTTTAGTATTTACCCCAACCTTTGATCTCATTCTAAAGAAAAATTCTACTCATCACATGATCTGCACACACCACACATGATTTTTTAATTTTTTTTAATTTTTCTCCCTTATCATAACATGTGTAATATATAGATGATGAGTAGAAGAACTCAATTAGTTTATGAAGAATATAACCAAAAAAAATTTTAATTTTTTTTTAAAATACAAATAAGTGTGGTGTGTGGGATGATCAATAGAAAAACTCTATTCCAAAACCAGCCACCTCCTACTTTTTCTTTTTTTGACAAAAAAAAGAAGGTAGGTTATTCATTATGGAAAATGCTAGGTTGTCCAATGATTTTGTCTCTGGATTTGATCGTTCATATATTTTATTTATTTTTTGTTAATGTTAAGAAAGTAATTACTAGTGATTTTTTATATTTAAAAAAATATTTTTCCTACCATGCATATTCAATTGACCAACACCAACAACCCCCAGCACACATTTTAAACAACCCTAGCTCGTAGTCATATAAATTCATGTAATATATTTGTTTGAGTCTAGGGCTGAGCAAAAATCCGACAATCCGACTCCGAATCTGACTCCGCTCCGGGTCCGGGTCCGGGTCCGCTCAAGTCGGAGTCGGAGTCGGAGTTTTTTCCCTATTGGAAATCGGAGTCGGAGTCATTGAAGAACCGACTCCGACTCCGCTCCGATCCACCTCCGCCTCCGACTTGGTCCTCCGACTCCGCCTCCGATTTTATACATATTTTATAAAAATATATGTGGCTTTCTATATATTAATCATTTAAATTTTATATAACTATATCTTATATAGTTAGTTAAACTCAATAATATACTAGTTAAATAATATATTTATACTATAATATATAGACTAAATTGACTAATAAATAATAATAGTTTAGTATATGGCTATATGTAAATATCATACTATTACAAATTTACAATATTACTACCATGTTACATGTAAGTTGTAACAATAAATTACTAATGTATAAATATAATAACATGTAATACTAATGTATATATAATATACTATAAACACTAAGATGCATAATAACATCAACATGTAATACTAATGGATAAACACTAATTTATAAATTTAGAATAACATATCATACTAATATATAATAACTAAAGTATTATTCATATAAATTTTATATAATAATATCTTGTATTAATTATATTTTTGGACTTAATAAATTCTCAACATATTCATTTTGATAAATATATTAGTAATACTAATATACATTAGTATATTAATTAGATTTATGGTCTAATACTAATACTATTAGTAATCCACTTTAAGTCTATATATAAATTACTATATAAATCACTATAGTATTAATTACTAATACTATATTACTATATGATACTATTAACTATAGTGATATACTAGTATACTAATACTATCAGAGATATAGTTAGTATAATGATTTATACTAATAGTATTATATTGTTATACTAAATTAAAATCACTATAGCAAATACTAATATATAGTTATGCTAATCACTATAACTAATACTAATATAGACTATAATTATAACTTATAGTATTATACCTATACTAAATCACTATAACTTATACTAATATAGTTATACTAAATCACTATAACTTATACTAATATAGTTATGCTAATCACTATAACTAATACTAATGTAGTTATACTAATCATTATAACTATATATAGTATTAATATCACTATTAATATAATATATAGTATTAATAATAACTAATACTAATATAACTATTAGTATAACTAATATCACTACTAGTATAACTAATACTAATACTAATATATTAATACTAATAGTGTATTACTAATATTTATATATATTAATATATATCAAGTATAAGAGATTAGAGATTTAATGATTAGTATTATATATTAATATATATATATCAACTAATATTAAATCACTAACATACTAATAGTATGATACTATAGTATTAGTAATTATACCATAAGATAGAGTAATAGACTAATAGTATAATATATTAATACTATATTATATATAAAATAGTAATACTATTTTTTGAATCTTCATTTCATATACGGTGCCTTTTTTTTTAATATTCATATATATAATAATATATATAATATAATTAAAAATAAATTCATAGTAATTATAATAGTATACTATAGTAACTATACGGTGCCTTTTTTTTTAATCTTCATTTCGTATAAGGTGTCTTTGTTTATTGTAGTGATTAGTTGGATGTGGATATGGAATCATGGATGATGGGAGTACATGTAAAAATAGGACTTTCTTTTTATTTTTAAATTTTGAATGTATGTTAGTATGTTACTTGTTTTATTTAGTTTTATTTTTTATTATAATCAAAAGTTTAATAAGTTTGGATTGTAATTTTGAGAAAATTGAAATTTGAAAGCCCAAAATTTTTTTTTTTAAAAAGTGGGTCAAATATGAAGTTAAAAAAAAAAATAAAACTCAAAAAATCCGACTCCGCTCCGACAAGTCGGAGTCGGAGGTGGAGCGGATTCTCTACATGTCGGAGTCGAAGTCGGAGGTTGGATTCGACCTCCGACAAAGTCGGAGTCGGAGTCGGAGGTTGGGCCCTCCGACTTCGAAATTGTCGGTGCTCAGCCCTATTTGAGTCCTGCAGAAGTACTATAATTGAAGAGGCAAAAAAGAAAAGAAAAGGAAGAAAAGAAAAATAAATCTTCGAGCCATAATTTGTATACCCATATATATATATATATATAAAAACAAGAGGGCAATGAGGTGAAATCTTCAATAGAGGTATATTTCATGCAACTCAATTAATTGGAAAACCGGCTCTTTAATTAAATATCTTGCAAACTTCACAGTACTGCTAGCTAGATTTAAAGATTAATTTCCATACAATTTACAAAGGAGTACTTAGCATATATTTTAAGATAGAAACACTTGAATTCTATATTTAATATATGCTCGATCTGATCTCCTGTTTTCAAAGAGATCATCAGTAGTAGCTAGAAAAGCCTAATTAATTGGTTAGAATCCCCACTTGCTACTTCATTGTCGATGCAAGGTCTAAAATGTATTGCCCATTGCGGAAAATTCCCCACTCCTGCCTCCGGTTGAAGTCTGGGCGGTGTCTCAGTTCTAGTGTGGCTAATCATCCTCTCGTATATGTTCCTTTTGTGTTTACATTAATAATGGTAATAATATATAATAAGAAGAAGAATAGTAAATATAGTAATTATAAATGCTAATTAACTTGTATTAGAATATATTCAAAGATATAATAATTGATCATTACTTTACTTGGTTGCGAAGCCATATATGTTGCCTTTGATATTAAATGACACCAATATTTGCTGTATTTTTCATTCCCCGGCCAATAGCTAGCTAGCTGAAACTTATGCTACGAAATGCATTTGCTATGCATGCATTTGCTACGAAACCATGCATGCATTTGCTACATGGAATTTCCTTCACCATACACACAAGAAACCTATATGAATTTCCGTCCCTTGACTTTCGACCACAAAAGAAAGAGGAAAAGACAACCCTACTTCCATTGTTGGCACTTGCATGACGTAAAAGTACTCCCAATTAAAAAAAGATACTATTAATTATCCAAACGCGCGTACCCTTCTTTGATAGAGATAAGATTCAATGATTATAAATAATCCATCAATAATTATAAAACACTAAAAAGAGGATTAAATTTATCATATATATATAAATCCAACCACTCATGCATACTCGATAACCCTCCCCAAGTGGCCCCTGATCATCCACTACTGTTGGCAACTGCGTATGGACCATATAAATAGCTTATTCATCATGAAATATCATATTATCCAATCCCATATTTGATATATTATTAACACCAATGATTAAAAATAAGAAAACTTTGTTCCAATACCAATGCGTTATTTGAACTTAGGATTCTGTATCTTTTTGTTTTTTAACAATCACTCTTTATTGTTGGAATATATAAGAAGATGAAGGATATAATTTGCATAAGATGTGCAAGTTCTTCATATTCCCTTTAAAAAATGAGTGAATTTAGACTCACATGAAAAATATTTTAACGGTGTATTCTAATTTAAAAGATTTTTTTTTAAAATAAGTACACGAGACTTGTAAACTTTAAAATTATATTTAACACTATTACTCGTACAAAAACTTTTGCTGTATCATACGAGGATTTCTCCGGCCGTAATTTCTCGGTGATTATATCAAGACTCTTTCTAGAAATAAGATACCATGAAACCGTGGTGATCAACAGGAAGTTATTGCTAAAAACAATGGGGTGTCCTAAATCCAAATGGAGATGTTGGAACAAAATTTCCTAAAAATAATCAGAATTATTATCCTCCACTGTGGCCACTGCATGGCCACACCATATAATATCTCAGCATTACGAGGGCATTCTCGTACACGAAATCAAGAAACTTCAGCAGCCAAAGACCATTTCTTTTTCTCCTCTTTCTCTCCCTCTATTTCATGTCTCTCGTCATATCGATCCTTTGTTAATTCGCATTTAATTCCTTCCGTTGTTGTTGTTCCGTGTGTATATAAACTTGCAGAGAACTCAAAGCAAGAGAGAGAGTCTAGAGAGAGAGAGAGAGAGAGAGAGAACGTACGAAATAGAAAACAAAAGGGAAAACAACATGGATCGTTTACGTTGGTTTGGACGCTCGGATACGTGGTTCGTGTTCCTTGCCATCCTTCTCCCCCTATTTTTCTCCATTGCCAACTCAGCTTTCAACGTCTCCACCATTCCTTTCAATCAAGGCTACCTTCCTCTCTTCGGCGACGGCAACCTCGTTCGCTCTCCCGACGGCAAAGGCGTCCGCCTCCTTCTCGACCGCTTCACAGGTACGTATAGATATACAACTTAATTAACATCTCATATATATTTATCTATATTTACGTATGTATTTCTATATTTTATATTTAACAGGGTATATAGCTTTTTCTTCTGATCATAAGGAAAAAAGAAACAAAGAATCAAGTTTGTTTGTTAATTTTCCTGATGATCAATTAATTCAGGGTTTTTATAAATTTTTGTTTTTTTATAGGTTCGGGCTTCATCTCCTCCAAACTATACAAACATGGGTTCTTCAGCGCGAATATCAAGTTGCCGTCCGATTACACCGCTGGCATCTGCGTTGCGTTCTATGTAGGTGATAACATCGTTTTAGTTGATCAGCTTCGACTTAATTTTCCTTTGGTAGATAATAGTTGTCGGAAAAGGAAAACGTGTTCCAGATTAATTACTCTTACCCTTTGTTTGTTTGTTAAGATAACATAAAAAAAGAAAAAAGTATATATATATATATATATATATATATATATATAGTTGAGACATCAACCGACCAATCCAAACTAATTCCATGCATTTGGCCAATTTTCAAATGCCAGATTCTATGTGTTCAAACACATGCCAACAAGTAACATTCCAAAGCCTTCTCTGGCTAGCTAGCTTTCCATTGTATACACAAATCTTTCAAATCTTAAAAGTAATCTTTTTTTCTCTCTCTTTTGTCCAACCTGCCCATCATGCCCTGCTCAACAGCAATCATCCGTAATGATTATAAACCACAATCGTCGTTGATTTTTCTTGATATCCTCTTCCATTAATATTATGACAGACATCGAACGGTGACGTATTCGAGAAGAGTCACGACGAGCTGGACTTCGAGTTCTTAGGGAACCTTGAAGGGAAGCCATGGAGGTTCCAGACTAACTTGTATGGAAATGGAAGCACAAACCGTGGGAGGGAGGAGCGTTACCGCCTTTGGTTCGATCCCACCAAGGAATTTCATCGCTATAGCATCCTTTGGACGGCCAAGAACATCATGTGAGTGCATATATAATTCTTTTGATTTTGTTCCCAACTTTGACTGTTCTTCCTGCTTTTGGAAGTTTTGGCAGTACTGGAGATTAGTCGTTAACTCTGTACGTACACCTTTATATGTATCATTAATTCGTTGCATAAATATCGGTTTGACATCACGAGTGGGAGACGAAAGTGTTTGGCTTTGCGTGTACGTTTGTATAGCTAGTGGACAAGTGTCGTTTCATTATTGAACATGAAAAAGATATGTATCGGTTAGGCTTATATCGTTTCATTATTCTCATGTATACTATACTCCTAAAGTTGTTTTGGGAAAAAGTAAGATTTATTATTAAAAATTTTATTTATTATAATTTTCTTATTTATTCATACTCCCCATTTTTGATATGTCAAAATTTGTTATAAATTAAATCTTATCATGTCAACAGTATAAAGGGTCTTATTATTATTTGATACGTCCTAGTGTTAATTCGTCGAGTTGGATCGAGCCTACATACTGCTCGATACTTATAACATGCACGTTTGTGGTGAGTAATATTATAGATAATGCTATATATGTGTGTATGTACGCTATGCATGCTATATTCAGATCGGAAGTTGCAGTCAAAATTTGGCCGTGCAGTACTCAACATTTGGCCGTATACGTACACCCCCTCCCCCTTGGGAAAGCAAGGAATTACTTATATATAATTAGTGTACATCTGGTCTATGTAAGCATGTGATTTTATTTAATGTATTGGGCTAGCAGCCTTGCTAATCTATATATATAGCCTTAGATTCCTATGTAACAGTAGTGGCAAAAATCCACCTAACTGCCGATACTTTTTTCAAACTTTTATCAATCTACGAAAACGGCCTTTAATTTAGACTTGATCAAAATTGAAGTTCTTATTTTAATTGCAAGCTGGCCGCATGTTCACTTCACGTAACGATTCAAACATTATTAACTGATCTTTTCTTGTTTTTCCTTACCTAATACATGATTTTATAAGTAGAAAATTGTTATTGACATTATTAATTACAGCTTTGAATATAGAACTTACATGTGTTTTTTGACTTTCCAATTAAATAGAACTTGTGTTGTTTGCATAAACTTCGATCTAAGTGTTTTTTCGGATGATGATCAACAGATTTTACATTGATGAAGTTCCTATCAGAGAGGTTGTAAGAAATGATGCAATGGGCGGTGACTACCCATCAAAGCCAATGTCTTTGTACACCACCATATGGGACGCTTCAAATTGGGCCACATCTGGCGGCAAATACAAAGTGAACTACAAGTATGCACCCTTTGTAGCCGAGTTCAAGGACCTTGTCCTCGAGGGTTGCCCCACGGACCCTATCCAACAAGTCTCGGATGCTGGAGTTTGCGTTGAAAAAGATGTTAACCTTAACAGTCAAGACTATGCCATTGTGACGCCTGAGCGTCGTCTCGCCATGCGAAAGTTTCGTCAAAAGTTCATGTACTACTCTTATTGCTATGATACGTTGAGGTATCCTGTGTTGCCACCAGAATGTGTTATTATTCCTTCGGAGAAGCGACGGTTCAAAGACACCGGAAGACTTAAGTTTGGAGGAAGCCACCGCCGCCAGTCAAGGCGGAGGAGTCGGACTCCAGTGATCACTTCTAATTCGGAGTTTGATTCGAATATGTGATATGTTGATAAAAAAAATTAGGGGTGTTTTTTGTGATTTTTTAATATCATTTTTTCTGTACTAAAGCAAATTAAAATATATAAATCCTTAATTATGAGAGTGTGCTACCTTTACTTTTTTAAATTTAATAAAGGAAATATATTATATTTTCAAACATATATATAATTCCTAGTATTTTTTTATTATTGTATTCTTGTTGTCTCCATATATATATATATATATATATATATATATATATATATATTTTTTGTGGAGGAAATTAAAGCTTATAGCTTGGGAGAACATATATATCCACCTGAGCTTAAGGTCGGCCGATGATCCCAATATATATGGCAATATCTAGCTAGCTTGTTCTTTCAATATTTTCTTTTATAGTTGATCAATATTTTTTAGTGCATGATTATTTCTAGGCCTATATATAAATATATAAATATAAATATAAATATATATCTATATATAGTTTAATTTGTCCCTTTGGAAAAAACCAAAAATCTCATTTAATTAAGTATATAATTTGATTGATGTAATTGAAAAACATTAAGTACTGGCCTACTCCAATCTCTTTTACTTATAATCACAATAATCAATTTTGGGACCAGTTTACGTCTATAATTACAACAATATAAGGATTGAACTTCAAAATAGAACATTAATAGAGAGTTAGAATGTCGTAATCATAATTCATGTATCATATTCAAGCTGATGGCAGACTAGGGATTATGATCAATGTACACCTCATGATCTTCTTGATCTTTTGCATGCATGAATGGTTATAATAGAAAGTCTAGAACAAAAACGACATTAGTTTTGGGCTTATCTTTAGAGTAGTGGTATCGAGCAAGACCAAGTCATTAACCTATTATATTTTGAAAAGGATGCTTGCTTGCAATATCAATTTGAGCTTATCTTATATATAGATCATCATGATCAGTACTGGCCGGGAGAGTCATAAATAATCTTTTATATTTTTGACAATTAAATTAGGATGCATGCATGCATGCTAGCTAGCTCTCTTATTAGTCCAATATATGCATACATACATCGTCATAGCTTATAAACTATATATTGCTTTTTGAATGAGTATCATGTTAAATACAAAATTTGATATAAATTATAAAATAATAATGTTATTTCATAAACTAGAAATTTTTGTAATTAATTGATTTCAGCGTGTTATATATATAGGACAGTGGAATGAACAAGATAAATAAAGAGTAAGTAAATAACGATAGGAAAGCAGTAGAGTATGCACAGTTAAGAGCAGGCGGTAAAACTGACCATATGTATGTATGCGAAATATGGAAAATAAATAGATGCAGAAATAACAACTTGCATTGAAATATAAGCTTAATAAAATTACAAGCTTAAAATCACAAGTTTACTTATAGAAGAACATGTGGAAGTGATAGAGGATAGGTGGAAGCTGAAGAGAATGAAGGTAAATCAGGGAGAAGAATGAAGGTCTTAAAATTAAGCCAGCCTCTCTCGTTCACAAGGTTCTCCTTTTATAGACCAAGAAGTTCCTGTTTACAATAATTAAAGTGAAACAGTAAAAGCATAAAAGCCGTGAGTGAACAGTAAATAATAATGTTTATTCACGTGAAAGTAGGATCATCATTATGTCTTCAGCGTGATTTGCGGGAGCGCCTGCTGTTGACATGAATCTTGACAGAGAGGACTAGTTAGTCTGTGAGATGGCAGTCTTCCTTTTGTCTTGTTGTGTCGGCGGATCATTCATCATCAGATAACCTAGGGGTACCCTCAGAATCATGTTCGAAAATATTGTTGTAGGTGTCAGCAACTGAAGCTTCAGATGATACTTCTGATTTTTCTTCCTCAGAATTATCATTTTCTAAAGACTTCTTGAGTAAGTGAATTAAATCCTTTTTAGTAAGGCCATCAAGAACATCATTTTTCTTTTTGGTCTTTGAGGATTTATTAGATTTTGTTGAAGAAGCAGTTGTCTTTCCTTTTTGTGAGATAGGCGGTGAAGCAGGGGCCTGAATTTGGGGATATCCAGTTAAAGTAAAAGAACCATAAGTGATTGCAGGGAATTCTTCTTTATTTTGCAGATCTGGGACAGTCTGCAGGAAATCCCTTATCACGTAATCAATGATATTTTGGGTATAGGGAAACCTATCCCACCATTTTGTAAAGCAGTATCGGACTAATATATCGCCATTCCTTTCATAGTTCAATTTCATGATCCAATGGATCTTGTACCATTTGCACAAATGGAGGGAGTAGGGAAATTTGGCCATATGTCTGTCCAATTTTGAAACAACAGCTTTGGTGAAGCATTTGAATGCTCGTAGGAGCATATCAGGGAAGTTTTCAGGAATAGGACCAAACTGATTCCACCATCTGAGAAACCAGAGTGTAAGTTTTCCCTTAAAATTTTTGTGAAAATTAAGAAACCATGAATGACTCATATCGGGTACCTGGAATAACATAAATCTGGACCAAGCTTCAATATAGTCATAATAATTGTAAGTAATTTCAGAATCAACAAGTCGCTTAGAAGTAAAAGGGTTGGTGCCCCATTCTTCTTTTGTAATGACTTGGAGGATATAGGCACTATGGTAGATTAATTTTGTTTTATCAATCTTGTCATAAATAGGCTTTATAACAATGGAATCGGTCTGGACTAAAATACTGGAATAAAAGTGAAGTGTTTTTGTGGAATTCTCTCGAATCCAGTGAAACCCAGGGGGAAAATAAGATGAAGCAATTTTGAAGGGATCTGTATACGTAAAACAGTTGGATTCTATGTAAAACAGATTCCAAGAATAGAGTTTTCGGATATACTCAGTTTTGGATTTTGGAAGCAAATACTGAGTATTAGTGGATTTTGAAACAATGGTTTTAGCATATGGATCATATGGGGTTGAAACAATTGAAGCAAATGAAGCAGGTTGGATTACTTTGCCAAGGGAGGTAAACCTATTGGCAATTTCAATGGGAGAAGCAGGTTCATTATTGATAAGTTTCTTATCAGGAATAAGAGGTGGAATAGATGCTTGTTTTTATTTGCCTTTTTTCTTGCTTATGATTGGGTGTTTGCAAGAATTCACGGGTAAGAAAATCAGGAATTGAATTATTAGATCCTTTGATATATTCAATATCAAAATAAAAAAAACACTTAAAATAGCTTGCCATCGGACAAAAATATGTTTTGATACAATGTTTTCAACATTTTTTTCTAAAACATATTTAGCACTCTTATAGTAATAAAAATTTATTGTTAAGTAAATCACTCTGGAATTTTGAAATACATAGTACTATAGATAAGATTTCTTTCTTAATAGCACTATAATTACTCTGTGCAGAGTTCCAGACTTCGGAATGGAAGCGAACAATCTGTTTAGATGAGTCTGGTGAAACAACTTGTTTCTGAATGCCACCATAACTGATGTCTGAGGCATCTATCTCAACAATTTTAAAAGAATCAGAAGTAGGGATACCAAGACACGGAAGAGTTTTGACATGTGTCTTGATTTGTTTGATCAGATTAGTATGGATTTCTGTCCAATGAGGATGATTAGATTGTAGCCTTTAAAAGAGTGGGCGACATGTTTCCCCATGTTTTGGTAGAATTCTACAACATAGTTGAGAGAACCAAGGAATATTTTTAATTATTTTTATCAAGAATAACATCTGAAAATTTGTCAGCAAATTCAATAGCCTGATTAATGGGTCTAATTTTATTTTCAGAGATGTCATAACCAAGGAATCGAATCTTGGTTTGAAACAATTTGGTTTTCTTAGCTGAAACAACAAGACCATTTAGTCTAACGATATCTATAGACGAATTCAAATGTTTCCAGTGTTCATCAATAGACTTAGAAAATATGAGAACATCATTAATATAGACAATGATAAAATGAGTGAATGAGTTGAAAATATCATTCATGATATTTTGGAATTCACTGGGGGCATTTTTTAAACCAAAAGGCATTACATTCCACTCGTAGTGTCCAAAAGGAGTGATGAAAGCAGTCTTATACCTATTTGACTCATCTATTTGGATTTGCCAAAATCCTGACTTTAGGTCAAATTTGGAGAAGACAACAACATCACTCAACCTTTGAATCAATTCATTTTTGTTGGGAATAGGGTATCTAATCCACTCTAAGACTTTATTTAAAAGTTTGTAATTAATAACTAGGCAGGGGGTTCCTCTCTCAATCTCAGCATTTTTCTGAACATAAAAAGCTGCACAAGACCAAAGAGACTTACTATGCCTAATTATGTTTTTGTTAAGGAGTTACATGATTTCTTTTTTGTAAAAATCCAAATTCTCACTATTCATTTGAATAGGTTGAGCCTTGGTTGGAATATTATTTTCGTTGAAATCTTTGATATAAGGAAGGGTAACAACATGTTTCTTCCTATACCGAAAAACATTTGGTAAATCAAAACAAACATCAGAAATTAAACGTTATGTTAAAATCATCAATTTTATATTAAAGTAAAGTACTAGATAATTGTTCTGAGATCTTTTTGTTTTTTATTTCCTGTTGGAGGAAATTCAAATGTTTAGTTTTTGCAAAAAACAAAGATTTCAAACTTTTATCTATATCAATTTCAAATCTCGAAGCAAATTTAAACTTGAATTTCTGTCCAAAAGGATCAGTAATAATACCATATTTTTCAAACAAAAAATGATATAAAGAAGGAATAAAAGAGATTCCCAATATAACTTTGTCAGACATATTTCTGACCAAAACATAGGGAATCTTGAAACAAACATTATATTGGCAAACATGAGAAGTGTTGAGCTCATAATTGATCTTCATCTGAGATCCATTTGTCGAAAATAGTCGTTCAGTGGATTTTTCAAAATATTACTAGGTATTAATCCTTCCTGGATACAATTCATATCCGATCCAAAATCAATCGTAGCAACAACAGAAAATTGAAATTCATGGCAAACAATAATAGTAACTCTTGAGAACCATTTGGGAGGAATAATATGACGGATCAAACATATATGATTATCAACAACCTTTTCTTTGTGGCTAGAATCAGAATCATTTGTTTGCTCATTGTCAGATGGAATATCTTGATCAAGTTGTTTGTCAATTTTAAAACATAAAAATTCTTGTTTTAAAACATCATTTTCAGATTTAAGATTATTGATCTCAGATTTGAGTTCAATGATCTATTTTTTAATAAGATTGATCTTATGTTGTAAATCACTGGTATAAACATATTTGAGTTTTTTCTTTTGAAATCTCTCCAAAGGGTCTTGAAAACTAATCATTTGCTTATAAGTTTCATGTTCTTGGCAAACCATCGTATTCTTGAGCTTATGAAGATATTCTTCTTAAAGCTCAGGATTTGTAATTTGAGAAATCAAAATTAATAAAAGATTTTCTTATTCTTCAGCTTGGTTAAAACATTAATTGTTTTATTCAAAGACTTGCAACAAGAATCATTACAATTGCAACCAAGCTTAATACCTGGAGAATCAAGAGATTCAGTTTCAGAGTGATATTCTGAATCACTAGAACTAAACTCATGAATGTTAGATGATGAGGGAGATTGTGTTTCTAGGAGTTGAAACAATTCTCTTGATCATTGACATCAATATTCAACTGATTAAGCTTCTTTTTGAATTTATTGGGCTTCTAAAGACATTTATCAGCGAAATGCCCATATTTGCCGCAATTATAACATTTTCCTTTTGAAAAATTCTTTTTTTTAGGAAAGGATTTTGAAAAATGTTTTTTAGAAGATTTTTTGTAAAACTCATCATGGGGTTTTCTCCTTATCCCACCATGAGGTTTAGAAAATTTTTTTCTTTCGTCTAGATGGAGCAATAGGAGAAGGCCAAATTGTTCACAAAAAGTTCTCATTTCATATTTGGCTTTCTTGCTATTCTTCAACTGTTCGCGAAGCATTCTTTGATCATTGCACATGCTAATACCAAGTTTTTTAATTACACTGAAAATATCACCATATATGTAATTTTTGTAACTAAGAAATCCCGAGATATCAATAAGTTTTTCTTTGACTTTATGAGCAAATAAACAAGGTAGCCCATCAATGAATTTTTCTTTCCAGTAAGGCTTATGACTATCGTCTCTAAGCATTACTCTGGAAATAAAAACATCTTGATACCATCTATAATCAGACATCTGCCTGCATCGTAAATTATTAAGATGATCACTAAACGATTAGTAATATTAGAGGGAGTTCCAACAATATGTTTAAGAATAGTGTAAATCAAAGTATTAACACCAGCAGGATGTGCCATCCCTATGGTTTCGTCAAAAATAGGTAACCCTTCGTCATTACGCTTGACAGCGTTCTGAATGGTTTCTTTGGCTTCATTAGTGAGATGTTTGTCCCACCAATGACGAAGAAAACCAGAAAATACAT
Source organism: Juglans cinerea (assembly GCA_961763995.1). Classification (NCBI taxonomy): domain Eukaryota; kingdom Viridiplantae; phylum Streptophyta; class Magnoliopsida; order Fagales; family Juglandaceae; genus Juglans; species Juglans cinerea. The sequence continues at coordinate 25,897,575 of CAUIVZ010000004.1, read as the reverse complement.
TTGTTAAAATAATAACAATATCGGATTGTCTGATATTATTGTTAATGTAAGCATTTGCAACTAAAGACATTTTACTCACGGTATTGAGGATTTCTTGTTGAGATAATCCTTCAATATTCCATCTGTAAATTTTATCAGCAGAGTAAGAAGATTGAGTTTGAAAAACTTTTTCTTCAAATTGTAAATCAGGAGGAGTTGGCCTGGAATACCAGTTTTTCGTCAGACTCATTGGTTTGGGTCCTTTGGAAGAAAATCTAGTTATTTCAGCTTTTAAATCAAAATCATGAAAATTCTTTTCAAGTAAATCAATATCTTTGGCTACGGAAGAATCACTGTTAGATGATTCATCTGTAGTTTCAACAATAACAACTTTCTGTTCATTGCTTGTTAAAACACTGGTAGAAGGTTGTTCATTTTTAAGATCAGTAAGCATTTGATCAATTTTATCAAGAGTCTTGGCCTATGGATTTTTTAAATCAATTTTAGGCCGATTCTGTGGTAAAATAATCGAAGGTTTTTCAATAGGTTTTGCAACCTTCTTTGACTAATCTTTTGGTAAAACTAAAGGATTTTCAATAGATGTTCAAATAGGGAAGCAAAAACAGATTTTTCTGCTTTCTCTTTGATCCTGTCTAACTGTCGTCTGATAGTATGAAGAGCAAGATTTACAAAATTATTCTGATGAATAATCTTTTTTGTTTCTTTTATGATCTTGTCTTCTTTTGGATCCTTGGACACAGTTTCAGGAATTTTGAAAGGAGAAGCAGTTACTTCAAATCCTTTATGAGATACAAGAATTGCCTCCAAAGGCGGGTGACAAGAATGTATCACCATTTTGCCTTCTTCATTGACAAACGTTTAAACTATTTTTTGAAATAAATAGTTTTCAACAAAATCAAAGAAAAATATATGCCTTTACAGGTCATTCATCTTTTCTTTTCATTTTCTTTTAACACGTAATTTTTCTGAAGCAGAAAAAGTAGCATGATAAGTTTTTCGATTATCATGAATTTTTTTTTAACTATATTCATTAACAAGAACAACTAAATCAAACTCAAAAGGCCTACTTATCATAGTAAGACTGTGATGATTAGGTGTGACTGGTGCAGCCATATCCGAAGATGTAGGTGATAAAGATGAAGTATCTTTTTCTTTATCAGCTTCTTCCTTTACGGACTTATCCTTGGATGTCTCAACATCCTTGGTGGAATAATAAGCAGAGGTAACCTGAGAGGATGTAGAAATCCCTTTTAGTTTTAAATCAGGATTAATAGGCTGGGCTGTTTTGACTGAGTCTTCTAGAAATTGTTTGAGATTTTGGTCTCGTCTGACTGGATTATCAGAAACAGAACCAGCAAAAGAAGATCTAGATCCTGCAAAAGAATTTCTTCTTATGCTAGGAGTTTGATCAAAACTAATTTTAAAAATACCATCCAAATATTGCTGAATATAATCTAAAGTGCAATCATTAGAAATATTTTTTACAGGAGGAACTTCATGGTTTAAAGTCCATTCATTGGGAAGAGAAATATATTTCCAATAAACCATCTTTGGGACCTGAATGTGCATTTGAGGTAGAACTCTGGATCAAGAGAGTTTTTCCCGTGAAAAATCTGGGCATTTCGCTGAAAAATGTCCTCAGAAGCCCAATAAATTCAAAAAGAAGCTTAATCAGTAGAATGTTGATGTCAATGATCAAGAAAAATTGTTTCGACTCCTAGAAACACAATCTCCCTCATCATCTAACATTCATGAGTTTAATTTTAGTGATTCAGAATATCACTCTGAAACTAAATCTCTTGATTCTCCTAGTATTAAGCTTGGTTGCAATTGTAATGATTCTTGTTGCAAGTCTTTGAGTAAAACAATTAATGTTTTAACCAAAGCTGAAGAACAAGAAAATCTTTTATTAACTTTGATTTCTCAAGTTAGGAATCCTGAGCTTAAAGAAAAATATCTTCATAAGCTCAAGAAGACGATGGTTTGCCAAGAACCTGAAACTTTTAAGCAAATGATTAGTTTTCAAGACACTTTGGAGAGATTTCAAAAGAAAAAACTCAAAGATGTTTCTACCAGTGATTTACAACATGAGATTAATCTTATTAAAAAAGATATCACTGAACTCAAATCTGAGATCAATAATCTTAAATCTGAAAATGATATTTTAAAACAAGAATTTTTATGTTTTAAATTTAACAAACAACTTGATCAAGATATTCCGCTGACAATGAGCAAACAAATGATTCTGATTCTAGCCACAAAGAAAAGGCTGTTGATAATCAGATATATTTGATCCGTCATACTATTCATCCCAAATGGTTCTCAAGAGTTACTATTATTGTTTGCCATGAATTTCAAGTTTCTGTTGTTGCTATGATTGATTCCGGAACGGATATGAATTGTATCCAAGAAGGATTAATACCTAGTAAATATTTTGAAAAATCCACTGAACGACTGTTTTCGACAAATGGATCTCAGAAGAAGATCAATTTTGGGCTCAATACTGCTCATGTTTGCCAAGATAATATTTGTTTCAAGATTCCCTATGTTTTGGTCAGAAATATGTCTGACAAAGTTATATTGGGAATCCCTTTTATTTCTTCTTTATATCCTTTTTTGTCTGAAAAAGATGGTGTTATTACTGATCCTTTTGGACAGAAAGTCAAGTTTAAATTTGCTTCGAGATTTTGAAATTGATACAGATAAAAGTCTGAAATCTTTGCTTTCTGCAAAACCTAAACATTTGAATTTCATCCAACAGGAAATCAAATACAAAAAGATCTCAGAACAATTATCTAGTACTTTACTTCAATCTAAATTTGATGATTTTAACAAACGTTTAATTTCTGATGTTTGTTCTGATTTACCAAATGTTTTTTAGCATAGAAAGAAACATGTTGTTACCCTTCCTTATATCAAAGATTTCAACGAAAAGAATATTCTAACCAAGGCTCGACCTACTCAAATGATTAGTGAGACTTTGGAATTTTGCAAATAAGAAATCACGCATCTCCTTAACAAAAACATAATTAGGCATAGTAAATCTCTTTGGTCTTGTGTAGCTTTTTATGTTCAGAAAAATGCTGAGTCTGAGAGAGGAACCCCCCGCCTAGTTATTAATTACAAACCTTTGAACAAAATCTTAGAGTGGATTAAATATCATATTCCCAACAAAAATGACTTGATTCATAGGTTAAGTGATGCTGTTGTCTTTTCCAAATTTGACCTAAAGTTAGGATTTTGGCAAATCCAGATAGATGAGTCAGATAGGTATACGACTGCTTTCACCTCTCCTTTTGGACACTACGAGTGGAATGTAATGTCCTTTGGTCTAAAAAATACCCCCAGTGAATTCCAAAATATCATGAATGATATTTTCAACTCATTTACCCATTTTACTATTGTCTATATTGATGATGTTCTCATATTTTTCAAGTATAATGATGAACACTAGAAACATTTGAATTCATTTCTAGATATCATTAGACTAAATGGTCTTATTGTTTCAGCCAAGAAAATCAAATTGTTTCAAACCAAGATTCAATTCCTTAGTTATGACATCTCTGAAAATAAAATTAGACCCATTAATCGGGCTATTGAATTTGCTGAGAAATTTTCAGATGTTATTCTTGATAAAAAACAATTACAAAGATTCATTGGTTCTCTCAACTATGTTGCAGAATTCTACCAAAACACGAGGAAACAATGTCGCCCACTCTTTGAAAGGCTACAATCTAATCCTCCTCCTTGGACAGAAATCCATACTAATCTGATCAAACAAATCAAGACACATGTCAAAACTCTTCCGTGTCTTGGTATCTCTACTTCTGATTCTTTTAAAATTGTTTAGACAGATGCCTCAGAAATCAGTTATGGTGGCATTCTGAAACAAGTTGTTTCACCAGACTCATCTGAACAGATTGTTCGCTTCCATTCCGGAGTTTGAAACTCTGCATAGAGTAATTATAGTGTTATTAAGAAAGAAATCTTATCTATAGTACTATGTATTTCTAAATTCCAGAGTGATTTACTTAACAATAAATTTTTATTAGGTATTGACTGTAAGAGTACTAAATATGTTTTAGAAAAAGATGTTGAAAACATTGCATCAAAACATATTTTTGCCCGATATCAAGCTATTTTAAGTGTTTTTTATTTTGATATTGAATATATTAAAGGATCTAATAATTTAATTCCTAATTTTTTTACCCGTAAATTCTTGCAGACACCCAACCATAAGCAAGAAAAAAGGCAAATAAAAACAAACATCTATTCCACCTCTCATTCCTGATAAGAAACTTATCAAGAATGAATATGCTTCTGCCATTGAAATTGCCAATAGGTTTACCTCCCTTGTCAAAGTAATCCAATCTGCTTCATTTGCTTCAATTGTTTCTACCCCATATGATCCATATGCTAAAGCCATTGTTTCAAAATCCACTAATACTCAGTATTTGCTTCCAAAATCCAAAACTGAGTATATCCGAAAACTCTATTCTTGGAATCTGTTTTACATATAATCCAACCATTCTACGTATACAGATCCCTTCAAAATTGTTTCATCCTATTTTCCCCCTGGGTTTCACTGGATCCCAGAGAATTCCACAAAAACACTTCACTTTTATTCCAGTATTTTAGTTCAGACCGATTCTATTGTCATAAAGCCTATTTATGACAAGACTGAAAAAACAAAATTAATCTACCATAGTGCCTATATCCTCCAAGTCATTACAGAAGAAGAATGGGGCACCAACCCTTTTACTTCTAAGCGACTTGCTGATTCTGAAATCGCTTACAATTATTATGACTATATTGATGTTTGGTCCATATTTATGTTATTCCAGGTACTCGATATGAGTCATTCATGGTTTCTTAATTTTGACAAAAAGTTCAAGGGAAAACTTCCACTCTGGTTTCTCAAATGGTGGAATCAGTTTGGTCATATTCCTGAAAACTTCCCTAATATGCTCCTACGAGCATTCAAATGCTTCACCAATGCTGTTGTTTCAAAATTGGACAGACATATGGTCAAATTTCCCTACTCCCTCCATTTCTGCAAATGGTACAAGATTCCTTGGATCAAAGTCTCTGTCAAATGGTGGGGAAAATACAATTACGATCATGTTTTCAAAATGTTTTCAAAAATTACCAAAGCTTCTGAAGTTCTAGTCCAGCGGAGTAGATTTCAAGCTAAATTAACATCCATTATCAGCAAAAAGGACTTGAAATAATTAATTGATGCAATGTCACAAGTCTCAGACAGCGATGATGAAGAAGACGCACAACATCAAGTCAGATTATCTCCATTACAACAACTCATATTATCACCAGCTCAACAGGCCTTTCCTTCTCAAGACAACTCATCCTACCATCTAGTACCTCTGATGGATTCTCAAGATCCATTTGATCTGAAACTAACAAATTATGACCCTCAGATTATATGATTCCAAAAGATTACTACTTTCTCAATTATTCAACATGACAGACGAAAGCTGTCAGAAGCATTATCTCTTCAAAGAATGAAGACAAACAACTTCGTTCATTATCAGATTATTGTGTGCAGTTCAAAGCCAAGACAGAAGTTACTATTCAAGGTCAGGATTATTGTCTACTAAAAGATTAACTACTTTGTATATCTATTGAACTACACTTATTGTTAGTTGACGTAGGAAGATAAAATGTCAGACATGTATTATCAAGAGTTATTGTTTTAGTGTCTATAAAAGGAGTCTATAAAGAAGAGATAGGCATTTAGAGACTTTCATCTGAAGCCAATCCTTCTATTCTCTCGTCTTTCTCACTTCCTAAAACCTATCTTTTGTAAGAGAAATGCTACATACAGTCGTGGAATGCGTAAACGCCGTGCAGTTACTTTGAAAAAGAATGAGATCACTATTAAAAAATTAATTTCTTTTCATGTGGGTCTCATATTTATTCACTTTTTTCAAAGCGACTGCACGGCGCTTGCACACTCATGACTGCAAGTATCATTTCTCCTTTTGTAAACCTTCATTCATGTCTTTTGCTTCCAATCCTTCTGAGAATTAATTTCCTTATAAGTATTATGTTTTTAATGAAGTCAATTTTATCATATATCTTTTCTATATTTTATATTTATTCATGCATATGGTCGGTTATACCGCCTGTACTACTTGCTCTCATGCATATGGTTGGTTATACTGTCTATTGTTATTATTGTTAAGCTATTATTAATATATATTCCCTTATATATCTAATATATATTACCTAGCAACTATATAGATTATTATAATATACTATATAGCTTACTAAACTAACTATATAGATTACTATACTAACTATATATACTATATTATCTATATAGTTTACTATATAGATTACTATGCTACTATATATACTATATATATACTAGATTACTATAGTATACTAGATTACTATATGTACTATATACTAGATTACTAACTAATTATCTCAGGTTACTATACTAACTATATAGATTACTATATTAACTATATATACTATATTAACTATATATTACCATATATACTATTTTTTTGAAATCATGTATATTATATACTTGATTACTATACTAACTATATAGATTATTATATACTATATAATTTACTATAGTAACTATATAGATTACTGTACTATATAATCATGGAAGTGCTACTATATACATTACTATTGATGGGAACCAAGGTGGGCCTCTAGTCTTAAGGAATTCCATTCCCGCGGGTTCATATCAACTATACTATATAATTAATAATTTATACTATATAGATATAGATTACTACACTATATTATATATAATATATACTATATACATTACTATACTATATAATTATATTATATATACTATATAGATATAGATTACTATACTATATAACCATATAATATATACTATATACATTACTATGTTATATAATTATGTTAAATATAATGTATAACTATAATATATAAACCACATTCGAACATTAAATATACATTCGAATGTGGTAGGATTTACATTGAAACATTAAAATGAATGTTCGAGCGTTCTTAAGAATAATTGGCGGGACCTTTCCTGAATTAATTCTATGACATATAAAGGGACCGAATTTAAAAAATGTTTGCATGTCAACAGTGTTACGTTCGAACGTAATCCCCGTATGTTCGAAGTGGAATAGTTAAGTTCAAATGTTTCTGTAAAAATTGGTGGGACCTTTCCTGCATTAATTCTATGGCATATACGGGAACCTAATTTCATCTACGTTCACATGTCAACATTGTTACATTCGAATGTGATTTGTAGGCGATCGAATATGAAATAGTTAAGCTCGAACGTTTTTTTTAAAAATTGACGGGAACGCTTTTAATTCTATGGCATATAGGAGACCTAATTTTATCTACGTTTGCATGTCAACATGTTTATGTTCGAATGTTATTTTTGTATGTTCGAACGTGGAATAGTTAAGTTCAAACGTTTGTGAAAAAATTGCCAGGACATTTGCCGCGTTAATTCTATAGTAGATACAGGGACATAATTTCATATACGTTCGCATGTCAATAGATGTATTTGAATGTTACATATGTAAATAGACTTGGCGGGACACTTAGTGGGATTGAAGGATTTTACGAAACGTTCGAATGTTTACTTTAAATGTTTAAACGTTACGGCAATTTGATGCGACAACTTTACATTTAAAAAGTCGCTGCAAAAGGGTCATGTACTAAACAGAATATCGTCATTCTGTTTAAATTAACCTATTGCATCGATAAAAGTCGCTACAATCAGTGTAAGATTTTGAAAAAAAAAAATTATTGAAATTTGGAATCAAATATACATTAAACACACTTTACATATCTAATTTAAATCTACATCTTAGATTGATAAATAATTATATTTAATTTAATTTCAAATAATTTTAAAATGCGTGGAAATTGTAACTATAACAAATAACTAACTCCACATACTATATTTAGGACAAAGCATACTAAACTTCTTTGGAAACCTCAGAAAAAAACCAACAATGAATTTTTTATTGAGGCTACCAAAGAAGTTTAGTATGAATATACATTACTTATATGTTATAGCTTGTGTGTTATAGCTATATGTTATATGTTATAGCTTCTGTGTGTGACATTGTATGAATAACCTTAGACCCGTTTGAGAATTAGTGTACACTCAAGTGTTCACTAATTTCTGAATTATCTAGTGTGAACAGTTTGAGATTATATTATCTATATTGCACATTTTCATTACTCTTTCTTTACACGTTCAAGATGGAAATTTCGGTGTCTTCTTCATTTGTTCTTTGGATATGTTGTTCACAGGATGACAATCCCTCTCTGCGACCATGTATACTTCAAGAATTATGGAGAGGTGCTGCTGAAATTTCTACTGACGCAGAAAGTATAAGAGTGACAAAACTTGTGCAATATGTATGATATAATCTCGAATGGAATAGGACCAACTATCTTTATCTAAAGAACATGGGGAACTGAATTGGAGCATGTGATGCATGTGAAATTAGTTACTTACTAATCCGTAGGTTTTTTTAGAAATAGACAAAATTTGGATACATCTTGGCAATAGACTTGGAAAAGACTACATTTTGTATGCACGTGGAGTTAGAAACTTTATTGATTTTACTCGAGCCTCTACCGATAGTCGAGGTTACATAAAGTGTTCATGTCGAGGGTGCAAAAATATGTGCGCTATAGGATTGGATGAAGTAGAAAGTCATGTATTTGTAAATGATATGGATTTGTGATATACTCGATGGGTATTACATTGTGAGCCCTATGAACAATCTGCCGATATTTTGTTCGATGATGGTATTGAAATGAGGCACATGGATGACGATAATGAGCGGGATGATGATAATGAGCAAGATGAGATGAAGCAAATGTTGGGTGACATTGGAGCTGGGATGTTTATGGATGAAATTGACAATGATGCCTCAAGTGGCCGAAGGATTGAGACAGAGAAGTTCTCAAGAATGTAGGAAGATGCAAAGCGTGAGTTTTATCCTAGCTGTACAAAACACAGCAAAATATCGTTTATTGTGCGGCTATTGCACATTAAGTCGTTGTGTGGGATGTCGACAAAAGCAATCAGCATGGTATTGGACTTATTTAATAAGGTGCTCCCTAAAGGTTCTGCATTGCTGAAAAATTTTTATGAAGCAAAATAGTTGAGAAAGGGGTTAAGGTTTGAGTACAAGCCGATACATGCATGTAGGAATGATTGTGTGTTGTTTTGGAAGGAGAATGAGAAAAAACATGATTGTCCCATATGTGGAGAGTCAAGGTGGAAGGGTAAGAAAAATATTCTGGTGAAAATTTGAATTATTTGCCGGTCAAACCAAGATTGCAAAGGCTATATATATGTAGAAAAACAGCTCAAGATATGAGATGGCACGAGCAGAAACGAGTTAAGGATGAGAAATATGTGAGATACCCAGCTGATTCAATTGCGTGGTAATGTTTGGATAATAAATATTCAGATTTTGGCAACGAAGCTCGTAACATGCGTCTAGGACTAACAACAGATGGATTCAATTTGTTTGGTAATATGAGTACAAGTTACAGCACGTGGCCTGTAGTGTTGATTCCATATAATGTTCCACCACAGAAGTGCATGAAGGCACCAAAATTTCTGTTAACTTTGCTTATTCCCGGCCCAAGATTACTTGGGAATGATATTGACCTATTCATGCAGTCATTAATTGAAGAGTTGAAAGATCTATGGGAAAATGGCGTCTGAACTTTTGATGCATACACGTTAACATCTTTTCAGATACATGATGCAGTATTATGGACGATAAATGATTTTCCAGCATATGACAATCTTTCGAGTTGGAGTACTAAAGGAAAGCTAGCGTGTACCACGTGTAATAAGGAAACTGCAAGTGAGTAGCTAAAATATTTGCAGAAGATGTGTTTCATGGGCCATCGACGGTATTTGTCAGCAAATCATGAATGGCGAATGGGACTTTGAAGAATCAGAAGAATCAAAACAATGAGGAGGAGAAGAAGAAGAGTCAGAAGAAGAAGTCGATGAAAAAGACAAAGAAGAAGATGATGATGATGAGGAAGGAGATTACGAAAATGTTATTGAAGGAGATTCTGAAACAAACATGAAATATACATCTGGAGATGAAGAATAAAAGTACTAAATGTTTTATTTACATAGATTAGGCTATTAAATTTTTCATAATTATCTCTAAGCTAGTTCATTAAAAATAATAATGCTTTTAAAGGATGCCACCAAAACAATAACGAAAAAATGTGCCTTTTCCGCCAGGTCTTGAACCGATTGAGGACTCCCTAGCTAAGGACTCCACTCCTGATCAAGTTGATATGCAAGAGGCAGACGGCCAGCCCACACCTACTAGTAAGTAAATTATTATTGATAATTAATTATATTTGAATACTTAGGGAGAAACTAATTTTAATAATTTTAAATATATTAGCTGATGTCTTATCATGTCGCGGTCGTAGCTTAACACGTGGCCTGACTTTGAAAAAAAATAAAAGGCATGGAAAAATCAATGTTAACATCCCCAATAACTCCACTGTGGGTGTTGATGATAGTGCGACATCGCTTTCCTCCTATGTCGGAACACTAGTCCGAGCTTATACGCCGTTTTATGTGCGGTCTTTGCGATATGTTCCGAATGAGGTTAAGGAACAAATTCGAAGCCGTGTACTGGTGAGTTTATATACCTTAGTTTTTTTTTAAATGTTTTAATTTTATATTATTGATTCAATTCATTTCTTAAGATGAATTTGACCTAAATTTTGGTCGTAGCGAGAAAGTACGAACTGTGAATGAGTTGATGGCTACATTATTTCGGCATCACAAGGGACAATATCATGACCACTTCAAGAAATTTGAGACGTTGGAAGAGGCTGCTCAGTCCCCTTTTCAAAAAATGAAGTTAGACGATTGGATGAAGTGTTGTGATCTTTTCGCAAGCCCAGATTATCAAGTATTCTAGATTTTTTTCCTATAATTTATTTACATCTATATTGGTTTCATATATTATATTTAACGTTGTTAATTTCTCCCACAGCACTTAAGTACTATCAATGCACAAAATAGAACATCTTTGACAATCCACCATTGTACCGGTTCAAGGTCATTCCAACGCCTTGCCGATAAAATGGTAATTACTTGTTTAAATTCCGTCAATTTTTAGCATATTCTTTATTTAAGTACTAACATGATTTTTTAAAATTACTATTGTGGCTTTGTTAGAAACGCGATGATCTTAAAAATTTCTCCCACATTCATGTCTATGATGCTACTCATACTGATGCGCACAACGAGTGGATTGATCATGTTGCCAGAGATAATTATGTAAGTGAGGTCATTTTGTGTGAATCAATTATGCCAACATGTGAATGGATATTATGTTTTCTTACTATTTCTTTTAATATGTTACTTATTGTGTATTTTCTTCCTAGTTATAGGAAAAAAATGATTGAGATGCAGTAAGACTCTGAGGAATCTTCTCCTAGTGACATGGACATATTTACGCAAGTTTTCGGGACCAAGTCTTATTTGTTAAGAGGTTTGGGACGTTCTTTCAAGCATGTCGGTTCATCCTCCACAGCCTTGACTTCAGAAGTTAATAATCTTATCAAGGATTTGGCCGCCGCACACCAAGAAATTGAGCAGATGAAGTCGAGACAGCAGGAGTTTGAGGCTCTCTTATCACGATAGTCTGATTTAGAGACGCGTTTACAGGAGCGACAAAGAGACTAGGAGGAAAGAATACGCATTGAAATTCAAGAACAAGTACAGAGGGAGATGTTGGTCCAAATGGAACGTGTTATGTCATTGCAGCTAGATCGCGTTGGGTGAGGAACGAAGAAGAAATAAACCCTATCATTGTTCAAAACTTTTGTTTTCTAATTTTGCAGCTCTCTAAAATATTTTCATGAGATGATGCTATTTGTGGTGTAATATGATATAATTTGTATGCTCCTTAATTTTATGAAATTATTAGTTTTGATTAGTACGTTCGAATGTAAAGAAAGAACGTTCGACTATGGCTTTACGTTCGAATTAACGTTTGAGCATAATTACACAGACGTGCGATAAATACGTTCGAACGCTAGGTATTACGTTTGAACGTATACACTCCAGAAACGTTCGAACTTATTATGTTGTGATCGAACGAATATTTTTTCATGTTCGAATGATTAAAAAAGATACGCTCGAACATACTGATTAACCATCCGAACGTTAATCTTTGATGTTTGAACAATTGCCCAACAACGTGCGAATGCAAAATTCAAATGTCACGGCATAGTAGACGTAAAAATCAAATGTGCGAATGAAAAATATTGAACGTTAGATATTTATCGTTCAAATGCTAATCGGTCGGGCAAACGTTCGAACGATATTCTATACGTTTGAACCTTTCTTTCTGTGACGAAATTCGACTATCACAAAATATCTTCACGTTTGAACATTGCATCTCACATAAGACTTCCAACTGTCACAAAAAGATTTAGTAACGATTATACAGTAAATCGTCATAAAATACTTTTTGTGATGGCTTTTTGGTAACAGCTATCGTGACGGTCTCAAACAATTACCAAAGAATTTCTGTGATGGTTTTTTATTTTTTGTGACGGTTTCATCCATCACAATAAATGAAATCTGTTACAGTGACCCTGCTTGCATGCAAATATTACCCAGATGCATGCGCCCTGCAATGATGATCGTGTGCATGGGGAAATCATTCTACCTAAAAATTATATTATACTTAATTGTTGATGAAGTATTTTTAAATTAGTCTGTGAATATTTTTTTTTTATTGAATTTTAAAAAATGTTTAAAAAAATAAAAATAAATAAAAAAATTTGCACTCCTCAATACAAAAATTTGGTAAAGCTCTTGGTAGCTAACACCACCCTATGCATGGTAGGTGTTTCCGTTCAACGGTCAACCACCACGGCAAATTATCATCAGCTTTTACTGTGGACCTGATTAAATTAATTAAACCAGCGTATAACTAAAATATTATTTATATGAATTATGAATAATGTCAGCATGTTTTTTTTTATGTATTATTTTAAAGTTATTTTTTATATAGATTTTTTTAATAATTTTAAATATTTTTATAAAATAAAAAAAGTTTAGAATATTATTAAAAAATACTTTCTTAATCACAAAATAAAATAAAAAATATTTTTTTATGATTTTTTATTTTACTTCAGGATTAAGAAAATATTTTTTAATAATTTTTATTTTACTTTTTAATTAAGGAAGTATTTTTTATGATATTCTAAATTTATTTTATTTTTTTAAAATATTAAAATAATCTATATAAAAAATTACTTAAAAAAATAAATAAAAATACATATTATAACTCCATCAGGAGCTCCCAACGAGAGCTGTAGCATCGTTATATATATATATATATATGCTTACGTACCCAATTATGACCAAAAAATATAAAAATATTTTTTTAAAGTTTATATTTATAAAGTTTGCCTGGTACTGTAATATTCATTTAAAAAAAATCTTAAAAGTTTTTAGGACTTTTTCCCAAACTATTCCGGCGCCCCTGATTGACAATGAGGTACGTAGGAATTAGACTGGGTCTCTCTACTGTTCACTAAGATAAAATATAAGAGGGGCAGGTGAATGGATTAATCTTGAAACCATTGATGTGCATTAATTGTCTGTTTCCAGACCATATATGCAGTATGCATGCACACACATTTTCATTGACTTTGTTTGCACACGTGAAGAAGACTATACTCCTGTGGAAACTCTAAAAACTTAGACCAACCATGTCTCTTCAAGAAATAAATAAATAAATATTTATGACGAATTATTTGTGATAAAAATAATTATTTATAACGAGAATAGATTCATTTTGACAGAAAATAATCATTTTAATGAAAAATAATTGACAATAAATAAATAATTTCCTTGTATAGTGTGTTTTTAAATCAATTTGTCGAACTACATGATCATAAATTGCTTTCGTTTTCTCTTTCTTCAGCTTGTAGTTAATGTGTAGACAGAGTTGCTTAATTCTGTTGGCAAGTGGTTCACCGGTCATCAACCACTTCTGGTCTGAGTTTCAGACTTTTTTTTTTTTTTTTTTTTTGGGGTTTGGGTGGGGGTGGGGGGTATTGGGTTGGGTTGCTGTTAAAGTGGAGTTAAACAAACTTACAAGTAAGGAAAAACAGGAAATAAAAGAGAATTATAATCCTGCCCCCTTCAATAATATATAAAGGAAAAAAGAAAAAGGAAAATTAGAATGGAAAGAACTAAGAAAATTACAAAAATCAAGAAAACTACTCGAGAGAAAATCCTCTAGCAGAAGTGCTTTAAGGATGGATGGAGACCCAGTTTACTTTTGCAATCCTTTTTTATTTAAGAGTAATTTTACATATAATTGTAAAGTTCGTAAACGTCGCGTAATCGCTTTGAAAAAAATTGAGGTTCACTATTAAAAAATTAATTTTTTTTTATATGGGTCATATTTTTTATTTTTTTTTTCAAAACGATTATGCAGCGGTTGCACAATTCATAATTACAAATATATTTTCTCTTTATTTAAATGCAGTTGCATGTTTATATATGAACTGGTCAAATATATAATTGGTTTATTAATATACCTATAATTCTATAGGCAAGATATTTATAAAAGAAAAAAAAAATAGTCGCCGACTGGTCCAATGCGCGAAAATAATTAAAGATATGGAAATAATGATGAGTTAATAGTTATAAAAAGATGAATAGTCTTTTTCCTTGATTGAAAAAGTATAATGAAATGGTAGAAAAATTCACTTGTTTATTTTTACAATTCATCTCATCTCATATAATCATTTCAACTTTTTCTAATTTTTACATAAAATAAAATAAACAATTAAACTTTTTCAAATTTCAAAACAAAAATAATATTAAAAAAATATATTCTAACAATATTTTATTCAATTTTTAACTTTAATCTCAATTCATCTCATCTGTGAAAACAAATGAGAAGTATAGAAAATCAATTACCAATGTAAGATGAAAAATCTTACATTCCCCTCTATTGAACTAGTAATTATAAATATAAGGAAACATTTCTCTTCAAACCTTTTTTTTTTTTTTAATTTTAGTGTCAAAAAATTAAGTGGGTTCATTGTAGTAATAAAGACAATACAATGAAATGTCTTTTTACTATGTGAATCATTGGGATAGGTCAATAGAATAAAATGAAAAATAAAATAAAATGATGGTTAGCTGACTAGCTCTCTTTCATGTTATATATAACCCAAAATGGCTAACTAACTGACTGGTTCGAAAGATGAATTGATGTTAAAAAATGCAACATGACCATGACGCAAGAGTCTTTAAATCTTCTTATTTACTCTCGTCGAGGGTTTTCCAAGGTCCAAGGTAAAGAGTTCTTATATTAGTTACATGATCAGGCAATGTTGGTGCATAAAGAATGAACCATTGGAGTGGAACTGATGAACTACTGAATTCTCGGCCGAGCGCATGTCAAGCGAAGTTTCCAGACACAATCTCAGTCGAGCAATGTTTCCTTTCAAAGATTTGGATGAGCTAATGAACTAATGAGCTTAATAAAATCAAAAGGGAGAATTTGATGAGTTAAATGACAGAGGGTATGTGTTATTCACTTTAGTTTATATGTTCACGTCTAAAATCTCAAAAGAATGAACAAATTAGTGTAGTCCTTCTTTCCCCTTTGCATCATGACACAGGAGATCATGAATATGAAATTGCAACAAAACTTAATTTCTCATCAAGTCTTTAGCAGTTTCCCTCACAAGTGCTCGTTGAACTTGAAACTGGTGGCCACAGGGTATATATGATGGCTGAAGGAAAGGTCTTTCACTTGAAAGTAAGTGTCATGGGAACTGAAATGAGCCTCCAATTTGAGCATTACTTGAAGGGGGGTCAATAGCCACCCAAAGTAGAGATATAGTGATTGCAAGAAGACCTGACCATATAAATACAACAACAGGTGTCTTCCCTCGTCTTCCTGAAAATCCTTTTGCAAAGGGATAGAGATGTGCTAAGACCCAAAAGCTAAAGAACACACCTCCAAGTAAACTGCTCCACTCAGGAATAACACTGTATATCGTTCGACAAACTGCAACAGCTATTCCAATCAAGTTAGTCAGCATGATGGTAATTGGTGGTACCATTAGAGATGTCCATTTAAAGATATATAGATCAGCAAACTCATCATCTGCATCATCACCGATAGATTTTGATGTCAAAGTGAATGAAATCTCAATCCCTGCCAACACTTTTAAAAGCCCTTGGAGCACAGCAGCAAGATGGGCACTTGTTCCTCCAATTAACCAGAACTGCTCATTCCTCCACCACTCTTCCAAATGGATCCCAGACCACTTTATCTCAAGCACAGCAAGAATAACAAGAGTCAAGGTGATGCCCAAGAGGTATACAAGAAAGGTCACGTTGAGGGTCTCAACAATGAACTGACCAGAAAAGAGAGAGAGTGCAGGAAGGAAGCAGTAGACAATGAGAAAAATGGAAGTAAATGGGTAGATTCCAACATTGAGGTAAGCAATCCTCTGCAAAAACTTCATTCTATAGCCGGCCAGAAGAGCATTATTTCGGGAGAAGAATATCTCAACAGAGCCAGTGGCCCACCGGAGAACTTGATGAAGCCGATCAGTGAGATTGATTGGGGCAGTCCCACGGAATGCATCCCTCTTGGTGACACAATAAATAGATCTCCATCCCCGATTGTGCATCCTATACCCCGTGACTACATCCTCTGTCACAGACCCATAAATCCACCCTACCTGCTGGCCCCATTCAGTCTTATCTTCATACCAGCATGAAATGACACTGATTGCCTCTGCAACCATGGGTGTATCAAGAAGTGCCCGAGGGAGAGTCAGAGCACCACGTGGTCGTCCATTGTTCATAGTAGCATATTCAGGAATGAGTCGGCCTTGGAATTCTGCCATTTTAATAGACTCAACAAATAAAGTTGAGTTCCCAAACCTCTTAGGTATAAGAGCAACACTCATTTCTTCATAATCAGAGTCTATTTGAATTGACTGGCTCTCACTAGGTTCAGGGATAGAAGCAACAGTTGCATCTTTCTTGCGACGTGCAAAGAAAGCACCATAACAACCAGTCTTTTCTTTTAACAGAGGTGGGTCAAAAGCATAAAGGGCAGTTCTTCGGAAGAGACATCCTGTTCCAACATACACTGGACCCTGAATCCCATCAAGGGCTCGCATGTTGACATCAAAGAAAACAGTGTTGTTATTGGCATAACGATCAGAAGGGTCAATTCCCTCAAACCTTTGAGGGAATTGGACATAACAAATGCGCTCCCCACCATGGTCCATCATGAAGCATATGCCTTCTCTCAGTGCCTGGGAGTTGTAAATATAGTGATCACAGTCAAGGTTAAGAATGAAAGGGCCATTTGACATTATGGCTGATGCTCGAACAAGGGCATTCATAGCCCCAGCCTTCTTGTTGTGATCATAGCCAGGTCGCTTTTCACGAGAAAGGTAAACCAGCATAGGAAGACGAATGTCAACTTCACCTAGACTAATGCAATTTGAATCTACTTCAGCACCTTGAAGTGGTTCATCGCTTGGAGGTTTCAACATAACCTGCATATGATAGATATCAATCCAGTTG